>CM043698.1:5517500-6117500 GCA_023935145.1 Bretschneidera sinensis
TGCTCATTGTTGAAGCCACAGTGCATGCAAAAGATGGATATAATAATTCCTATGTCCTAACTAGTAAAGCGTTTAAGGAAGTGAATATTTTGCTCAATTTTTGTTTTCAGATGAAGAAGTTCTGTTGATATGTGGTTTTAGCAGGGGGAAATCTAGAGAATAATACAATAAGTCCCTCAACTCTTGAAGCTCCAAAAATTTATAGGCAAAGTTACGTTCAGATTTTTTTAAGCTAACAATCTTACATTCAGATTATCTAAATTGTATCGTGACAGTTATTTTGGTTGTCTATCTGTCTTGCAGTTGGTCATACATATTTATACATTACACACTTCTTGTTCCCTATGTGGCTCGTTCTTCAGATATTTTGACAAATTTTCTCGGCATTCCAGTGTATGAACGATAGTCTTAGCTTTCCTATATGCCTATATTTATATATATGTAGTATATTTTATTTGTGCCTTTCCTATCTGCAGTTTCGTGAATATCGCTTTTATGGATGTCTAGTGGGTTTTATGTTTTTGTCAGGCGTTGATGGGCAGTGTCATGATTGCAGATGGGAAAGTGCAGCCTTGTTCTCATTGGTTTTCGGAGGCATATGCTACTTTGGAAGGTTGGCGCTTGTGTAGCTTTCTTCCTAATTTCTTGGTATATAATTATTTTCGTTCAAAAAACAAGTATTTATAATAATGGTTGAAGTCATATTAGCCTTGTTCTAGCAGGTATAATATTAGCTTGCATCCAGAAGGAATATATTTTACATGTTAAACCAATGGAGGAGCAGTTACTATGGTTGAAACTTTGATACAGGTCAGTGTAAGAACCAGTTAGGTTTTCTTTTCTGCGTTTTGTTTTACTGTGCTTCTGTAGAATATAAACCAATTAAATGGGTTTTGTTCCTTGCTGGTTCAGCTAAACTTGGTTAACCAAAGACCAACCTCCCCTAGCATATGTTTATATATTTTGCTCCTTCAGAATGCGCAGGGTTTTGAAGGAGGAGACTGTTACAATCCATAGAAGTAGACTGGCCTTCGAGAGTCAGTTGCGTGGACTCCGGTATCTTTTTTTGAACGTAATGCAGAACTCTGTTCTAATTGTAAGTCATCTTCACAGCCTTAATTTAGAAACTCAAACGTACATGCTGCAGGAGCCTGTAAAAATTGGCTGAAATTAAACTCAAGCCTGAACTTGAGAAGCAAAGAATTATTGGTTTTAGATAGTTTGGTTTGCACGTAAGGATGGTTCAAGTCTCGGTTGCATTTTATGAATGGATGCAAACAGATTTGCACCGTGGAATTCAAAATTCCTGTAAACAAATGAGAATCCCATATATATATATGTATATATAGGGAAAACCTAATTTAAAGATAAAGACTAAATCCTAAGAAGATAGCTGTGAGAGATAAGTGTAATTCTAATCCTATTCTAACTAAGATAAAAATTCTTAATATTCTCAATTACATAATTATTTCCTTATCCTCAATTCTTAGATTAAAATCCCTAATTCTAATCTTACTCGTATTCCGCATCACTAAGCCTTCTATTGTCTCGTAAAAGCTTGGTGAAAATTTAAAATGTATGACTTAAATTCTTTGAGATTTTTTGAGCATGGATTTACAAACTTATAAATTTAAAATGTATTTCTGTTCATGGAGTCGGTGACAAATTCTAGCAACCCTCTTCTTTAATTTTCTCTTGCCACTGCATGATGCAAATTCAAACCAATTTATCTGTTTCTCTTTGTGTTCTTCTGTTTGATCAAATAAATAAATTGACTATGAACTTATCTTCTATTGTAGCCAGCGCTTTATTGGTGCCGCTAATGGAGTTCTAGTATTTGGAATAATTGTTTCTTTCACAGCACTTGTGGTAATTCTATGACTCTGTAATCTGTAGGATATTAATGAATCCCTCTAGATGTCATTTATTTTGTCATGAACCAGTTTATGCTGCTGGCATATTGAATAAATTGCAATATTCTCTTGAACCCAAATATCTTTGAAGTACCTTGAAGCAAATTCACTCACTTTCTTGTCCAAAAAAGTTAACTCATTTTTAGTTGGCAACTGTTCAGATTATTCAGAAGAAAAGGAAAATCCTTTCTCCTTTTTGTCTTTTTTCTTTTCCTTTTTTTAGGGTGGGCCCCCAGAGATTCTTTCAACTCTGTTTGTTGGGTTGTGAAACTTGATTTGAACTGGAATTTCCTGCCAGGGAGTCATTATATTTTAGTATGGCTTGCCTGGTTTTGTACAATTGCTTCATTCCAAGAGTAGGGGGTAGTTGATACTTGTAAAATTATCTTATTGCAAGAATTGTAATTGGAAGTTCATTTTAAAACTTTACATCTAATAAGTACAGAAATACTTAATGATTGCCTTCTATTTTCATTTCAAATATCGCTCCTAGATTCCACTTCTACTTTCCATTCTAAATTTCATGGCCGACTTTGGATTGAGACTTTATATTTAGTCCCCCTGATGAAGACTTAGGATAGTCCATACTGACAAACTTTTTCAAATAGTTACTGAAGCCATTGTAACACTCTAGAGCAGACATCGCATTAGGAAGGGTGGTGAAGAGTTTGGACCCATGCTCTGGAGAATGAGAAATGAAAATCTTTTTGTTGTAAAAGCAGATTTGCAACGTGTCCATAGAATGAGCTTAGCTGAGTGTATTAAAATACAAGGACATCAAGTGAGATAGGGCCTTAAACCATGTTAGTTTGGCATAACATCTCTAAGGTAATCTTTGCATGTATAACTAGGCTAAAACATTAGGTGTGCTAGTGAGTGGGGTACAGGGGGACCTGATACTCATGGGGCCTTGCTGCCTTCTGTAAGATACGTTGGGAGGAAAATAAAAAAGTTGTAAATGTATTCCTACCATAATTCTGAACTGTAGCATATTGAATTAGCCAAAAATACCTATAATCATGAAGTGTGCAGCTCCAAGATGAATACACTGACAAGTCTTTTATATATACATACATATATACATACACGTGTGTGTGTGTGTGTGTATATATATATATTGCATGTGTATATAAGTATATATGGATGATCAAGGGATGGCTTCTAAAACCTCTTGAGCAGTGGCAAAACCAGGAATCTTTTTCTTTGAGGGGCCCAATCTTCATTGTACCAAACTTATGAATGCTATGTATTAAATCTTGAATTTTAAGATTTTGTGAAAAATATCACAACTTTAATTTCAAAAATTTGATTAGATTAAAGAGTTAATTTTGCTATACATTTCTTTATTAGGATTAGGTTTCCTTTCTCAACAAGGATTATGTTTACTTTTCTACTAGGACTAGATTTACTTCTTTACAAGGTATAGGAATTTCCTACCACTATAAATAGGTGATCCCATTATTGTATTTTTCAGAACTTTGATCAATAGAATTATTACGAAGTGTTATCTTTGCAACCTACGGGTTGGTGTTCTATCTTTGGGTAAGAAACACTGTTTTCTTCTCCATTCTAGGGTGCGCCTAGAAGAAAAGGGTTGAAGACGTTGTTCTTCTTCCCTCCTTGGTACGCTAAGGTTAAACTCAAGTCTTCCGCTACGTCAGTTGGTATCAGAGCAGGTTTTATCCTAATCATGGCCGGCTAACATAACGGGGACAACCCGCATAACGACAACATTCGTGACAAGGAGGCTCTTTCGAGAGTCGAGTTTCAGAATCTCCAGCAGTCCGTTCAACGGTTGCAAGAGACTTTGGAACAGATGCAACTTGGGTTCAATCAACATTACCGGGACTATGACGCCTGGGATAACGATGGAATCCGGGTAAGGTCAGCCCATCGCTTTCAGCCTAGGCCCTGAGGCAATCCAGTCCATGACGACAACAGTGATAATGAAGATTACGCTGATGGAGTCTTTGGTATCAGAGCCAGAGGTGGCATAGGGTATGGAGGTCATGGGGGCAGAGGCACTGGTTATGTGGGTAACACCTATGGTTGTGGCTATGGGGATGCTTATGAAGAGCACTTTAGGCGTCAGGATTATGGTAGGGATGATTCGAGGGAATACCGAATGAAGATAGATTTGCCTTCGTTCAATGGACATCTTCACATTGAAGATTTCTTAGATTGGGTAACGGAGGTAGAAAGGTTCTTCGAATACATGAGTTTTCCTTAGGAACGAAAGGTCAAGTTGGTAGCGTATAAGTTCAAGGCAGGAGCATTCACTTGGTGGGAACAGTTGCAAGTTTCTCAATCTCGGTTGGGAAGGGACCCGTGACTTCATGGCTGAAGATGAAACGGCTTCTCAAAGCTCGGTTTCTACCACCTGAATTTGAGTAACGATTGTTCCAGCAGTATCAAGAGTGTCACCAAGGGATCCGTACAATCCAGGTATATGTTGATGAGTTTTATAGAGTGTCGGCCAAGAATGATCTTATGGAGACCGAAGCCCAACAAGTGGCTAGGTTTATTGGTGGGTTGCGTATGGAAATCCAAGACAAGTTGTCTATGCAACATGTCTTCACTCTTACTGAAGCTGTTAGCCTAGCCACCCGAGCAGAGAAACAGTTGGAGCGTCCAAGAGCTTCAACCTGGGTGCGAAACCCGAGTGATTCAATGCGATCTGCACAGTCTCGGGGAAAACAACCAATAGTCATTCTCAAGACCACTCATTCCATAGTCTGGTGGTAGCACTAGTGGACCGAGACAGTCAGGGACCATACCCCCTTCTAACAACCCTTATGCACGACCCGTGCTAGACAAGTGTAACCAACCGGGGTATAGATCCTGTCAATGCCTGAGAAGAAAGATGGTGAATTACATTGACATCGAGACTGGTGAGGTGGCAGAGTATGAGGAGTTTGAAGAGGAAGATGCTCTCGGGGAAGAGACATCCGAGTACCAGGTAACAACAGCCAATGCCGATGAAGGAGCTCTCCTTTCTCGGTCCTTGGTTATCAACGAGTACTCCTATCCTTGAGACATGAAGACCAATCACAGAGGCATAATATCTTTCGCACAAGATGCACCATTAACTAGCGAGTATGTGATGTGATCATTGATGGGGGTAATGGAGAGAATATAATGTCCCGAGTGATGGTGACGAAGTTAGGCCTAAAAACAGAGAAGCACCCAGCACCTTACAAGATTGGATGGATCAAGCAGGGTACAAAGACACCAGTTACCGAGCAGTGTCGGTTCACCTTCTCAATTGGTAAACACTATTCAGAATCAATTCTTTGTGATATTGTTGAGATGTGTGTTTGTCACATAATTTTAGGGAGACCGTGACAATTCGACGTGGACGCCCAACATAAAGGCCGTGACAATGTCTATATTGTCTTCCGTAGGGTCAGAAGATAATATTTAGACCACTGAAAGAAGGGCTCGGTCGGGGCACCTACCCGAACCGAGAAGAAGCAGGTTTTGTACACTGCCAATGCAAGAGATGCTAGAAGAGTTTCGGGACATCATCCCCGAGGAGATGCCTGACAGGCTCTCGCCCATGAGAGACATCCAGCATTGTATTGACCTAGTGCTTGGAGCTAGTCTACCCAACCTTCCATACTATCGGGTGAGCCCTACGGAGAATGAGATCCTACAAGAACAGGTAGAGGGACTAATGTGGAAGGGACACTTGCGGGATAGTGTGAGTCAATGTGCCGTACCAGCTTTGCTTGTACCAAAGAAAGATGGTAGTTGGCGGATGTATGTGGACAACCGAGCTATCAAAAAGATCACAGTGAAGTATAGGTTCCCTATTCCTCGGATAGGTGATACGTTTGATATTCTAGAAGGAGCTAAGATCTTTTCGAAGATCGATTTGAGGAACGGTTATCATCATAAAAGTATCCGACTGGGAGATGAATGGAAGACTGCATTCAAGACTAAAGAAGGACTCTACGAGTGAATGGTGATGCCATTCAGACTTTCTAGTGCACTGTTGTGCGTTTATCTACCTAAATAAATAAGTAAATAATCAAACTTGTTTTACTTGCAAGTGCATAAGGTCTACAGTAGCATAGTGTGCAAGTGCGAGATCATCTCCACAGGGATTGTTGAATTTCGATTTAGAATTAATTTCACAAAGTAAAAATAGATAGAAATAAATATTGGGTTTAGATAATAATGATAAAGACGTAAGGACTTGATATCCACCACTAATCATGCTACCCCAACAAGACAACATGCCAATGCTCTACTTATGGTATGAATACCTGCTTGTTGTCAACCTAAGGGCTTGGTCCGCTCCTTAGGCTATTGATTTCCCTATGTAATGAGTTAGGTATGGTATATACTCTAACTCTTTTATCTCTTAATGGATTCAGCATGGTATATATTGAGTTGTTCCTTAAGAGAGCATAAGGTCTGTGGAAATCGACAACCACACGAGACCTAGGGCTTGGTCAGCTCCATGTTTCCCATGTTGATTAACCCAAGAATGAGCGTGGATTTCTTTTGTTACTATTGTTGAACCCATGACTCGATCATCCAAATTGATTCAACTAACTAATCCATACCACATGCATACGTTGATCAGACATACATATGGGGAATTTAAATAAAAACAAGCATTAATCAAATCAAGAATCACAACATAAATATTGCAAAGGTGCCAATACTGAATTATTGGTTAAACATAATTAGGGCTTCAACCAAGCCCCTACTAGGGTTTAGTTACACATGCTAAGTAAACTAAACATCATAGCTATAACTAAACTAGAACAGAAAAATAAAACCCGAAAGATGCTGAGGAGACGAGTCGTCAATTCCTCTCCAAGGCTTACAACTTCAAGCTTAATTCCAAAGTATGTTTTCTGTGTTTTACAAGACTATATATAGGGCTCTAAGTGTGCCCCGAAACCTTAATTTCCAATTTAAGGTTCGGAGACTTCTTTCCAATTCTGGCTCTGCCGCCTCTGGTGCGTGTGCGCTCGATCGTATGGGTCTGCGCTCGAGCGCATGTGTGCACTCGAGCCTTCTGAGTGTGTGCTCGTGTGCCTGTGCGCTTGATCATAAGGAAGGTGCGCTTTAGCGCACCTTGCTAGCTTGCAGAACTTTATTTTTTATTCTTTAGAGCTCCAAAATGTCTTCTTTTTGTCAAAGCCCTATGAAAAACATATAAAACACGAAAATGAAGTAGAATCTACTAAAATAGATAAACAAAGAGTCTAACAAGCTCAAATTAAGGGGCTTAAATATGACTATTTAAGCACTTATCATGCACCGAGTACATTCATTCGAGTTATTCACCAGGTATTGAAACCCTTCATCAGTAAATTCGTTGTAGTTTATTTCGATGACATTCTTATCTACAATCGCAACCTGGGAGACCATATGAGTCATGTAAGGCAGGTAATGAAGACCTTTTGTGAACATGAGCTCTTTATCAACTTGAAGAAGTGCATCTTTATGATGGACCAGCTACTCTTTCTCGGATTTGTAGTCAGTTCAGATGGGATTCGGGTTGATGAGGACAAGGTGAGAGCAATTCGAGAGTGGCCCACACCGAGGACTGTCGGGGAGGTTAGAAGCTTTCACGGGTTAGCAACCTTCTATTGAAGGTTCATTCGAAATTTCAATAGCATAGTAGCCCCTATCATCGAGTGCATGAAGAAAGGTGGTTCTATTGGGGTGAAGAAGCCGAGAAGAGTTTCGAACTAATCAAAGAGAAGCTATGTATAGCACCGTTACTAGCTCTACTTGACTTGGACAAATTGTTTGAGGTTGAGTGTGATGCGTCACCTGTAGGGATTGGAGCCGTATTGACTCAAGAAGGAAAGCCCATTGGAATTTTTAGTGAGAAGCTCGGAGAGACGAGACAGAAATGGTCAACATATGAGCAGGAACTCTATACTATTCTGAGAGCATTGAAGGTATGGGAGCACTGCCTTATTCAGCGAGAGTTCATCCTTTACACCAACCATCAAGCTTTAAAGTTTATCAACAGTTAGAAGAATCTGAATCGAATGCACGCCTGGTGGATATCTTACATTCAGTGATTCATTTTCTCCATTAAGCATAAATCAGGGAAGCTGAATCAAGTAACTGATGCACTGAGCCGCCGAGCTACACTATTGGTAAGTTTACAAGCTGCAGTAACAGGATTCGAGTGCTTCAAGGAGTTATATGAAACATATGAGGATTTTGGAGAGCACTAGGATTGTTTCAAATCCAGGACACCTATACTCGAGATGCATATCAAGGAGGGATATCTTTTCCGGGGAAATCAACTTTGCATTCAGAGAAGTTCTCTTCGGGAGCAAGTCATCCGAGAGCTGCATAGTGGAGGTTTAGGCGGACATCTCGGGAGAGACAAGACCATTGCATTGGTGGAGGATCAGTATTATTGGCTGCAACTAAAGAAAGACGTTGGAGATGTCGTGAGGAGATGCCAAGTATGTCAAGTAGCTAAGGGGAAAATGCAAAACACTAGCTTGTACATGCCTTTACTAATACTCGAGGCACCATGGGATGATGTGTCCATAGATTTTGTGTTGGGACTTCCAAGAACCCAACGAGGAGCTGACTCTATTATGGTGGTAGTGGACAAGTTTTCCAAGATGGCTCATTTTATTTCTTGCAGGAAAACTTTTGATGCTATCCAGGTAGCCAACCTATTCTTTCGAGAAGTGGTAAGATTGCACGGGGTGCCAACCTATTACTTTTGACTGAGGCACCAAGTTTCTATCCCACTTTTGGAGAACTTTATGGAGGAGGTTTGACACAACCTTAAATTTCAGCAGCACTAGTGTAATACCTGTATTTGTAAAGTAAGGGTAAAAAAGTATTTTAATAAATAAGATAGAGTTAAAATAATATATAGATATTTTAAATGTAAAAAGTTAAAATTAAAAAAAAAAAAACAGACGTCCAGAAGCAAAAGAAAAAGAAAGAAAGAAAGAAAAAAGGGAAGTTAAAAAAACGTGGCAGCAGGTGTAGCAGGTGTTACACCTGCTTCCAATTTAAGAAGGAAGCGTGCATGTCTTACACGGCTCCAAAACGTGGAGCCTTATGAATTTAGGCTACTGATGCAACTTAACGGATGCCGACTTTTTGAATTTCTCTTTTTCTCTAAACACTTGAGTATCGAAAGAAAGGTTGAAATAGCAAAATTTTGAAGGGTCTTACGGGGGAATTTTATAGAGAGTCACGAGGAACTATCATAAAAACATAAGGTAATAACGTATTGTTATTTTTGAATTTTTAACATACATGAAATTTCCCGGAATTCAAAGTGAATTTTCAAAGGGCGTGGTTTATGAAGAATTGAAGAAATAATTAGAAAGTTAATGCAAATATTATGTCAGGCGTTGACGATCAGCAACCGGAGGAAATTGCTGAGAGGAACAGGAAAGGTAAGAAGGTGATCCACGGGCAGCTTTAAGTGCTACGTGGTGAGTTAGATTTACTTTAAGTAATCTAAATAAAAATCAAATATCTAGTAATAACATTAAAATAAATTATTAGCTTATACTTTGGTGATAGATAAAAATTAAATTGATAGGTATGATATGAATATTGGACACGTAGAAAATTATTATGTGAAAAGAAATATTATAATAATGAGTTGATTTAATAATGATGGTGATAAATAAATTCTTGATGAGTTTTGGCTAATAAATTGATGTGATATACAAGAAGAAAATTGTGAAATTTATCAAGCAGAAAGTTGAGGAAAGACCAGATAGTTAATTTAAATATTTTGAATTCATGTAGTTTTTATATTACTGTTCATATGCATATTTCATATTATTGTTCATATGCATATGCATATGCATTAAATAAGAGAATCGAAAGAACTGGGAAGGAGTCGGTCTAATTAAAAAACCGTGACAGCTGGTATATGCTGGAAATAAAAGGGACACCGTGATAGCTGGTATATGCTGGAAATAAAAGGGATACCGCGACAACCGGTATATGCTGGAAATAAAAGAACCGGGAAAGGGTCGGTCTAAGATAATAAAAACATGTTGACATGTGGGAAGACGTTCCCATAATAATAATTCATGCATTGCATCTATTTTATATGTTGATATTTTTACTGAATATTGGTGATGCTATGCATTTATTTGTAGATAAATGAGTCTCATAGAGAGACAGTTACAGTGAGAAAAAGACAGAGAAATATGATATGATAGAAATTATTTAAATGTTAGACATTATACTATTATCCAGTTATACGAGAGATAATGATTAAATATTAAAGGGCTATTTATGCAATTTGAATACTTCTAGTAAATTTAATTCACTGAGCTTATGAAACTCATCCCTCATTGTACAATGATTTCATGTAGCAGGCAGGACAAATAGTCTGGTGGGTTGAGAGTCAGACGAAAACATTTTATGTAAGCCACGTACGTGTCAATATCTTCAGACAATTGAGAAAAAGAAATAAAAATTTTTATTTGTAAATATTCATGCATTTTATGTTTAAGTTAATATCAGATTTATGTACCTCCCCTGTTGAGGGTAGAGAGTTAAAGTAAAAATTTCTGTTAGTATTGTTTTTATTGTTGTATATATGTGTCGTGCTGAGATTCTCAAAATATGATGACACCGTCTGGGGGGTGGTCAACCCGAGATGGGTCGTTACAATTTTGGTATCAAAGCATTAGGTTTTAAGATTCTGTAGACTGTATGAGAACTTAAATAGTGGAAGATCTAAATAAACTATCTTTTAAATGCAGAGTCTGAGGATGACACGTGGTCGTGCTAGATGCTAAAGGTAGAGTTCTGAATCAGAGGAGACGTGGTAGATCCCCAATTTTTAAGAGAACTGAAGTAGAGGAGGAAGTTGAGTCTGTGGTTCCTGCAAAGGAACATGTTAATGGTGCAGCTGATACTAGTAGAGCTAGGAGAGAATCTGAGGTTTAGAAGGATGAATTGAGAGAAGCTCTTAATAGTGCTATAAAGAGGATGAATGCAGCTGAAGAAAGGGCTGATAATCTACAAAGAAGATTAGAGGAAAGGGGTAGAAGAGAACCTGATGTGGTGAGACAAGAGGTTCATGAGGGAGAAGGTGTGTTTGCACATGAGATGGAAGCTGATTGTTTTGTGAGATTTCTTAACTTTAAACCTTAGTCTTTTAGAGGATCTGTAAATCCTGTAAAAGCTGAGCAGTGGATCAAACATGTCGAAAAATATTTTGAGGTCTTACCAGTGAGCAGTGCAACCCATTCTTTTGCATCTAGTAGTTATATGAAATCTATTGATGCTAGTGCTAGTCCTTTGATGCATGCGATTATTGTTGAGGTTTCTACTGGTGATAGGGTTATTATCAGGACAATCTATCGAGGTTGCGTGATCAATATTGCTGATAGAGAATTTGAAGTTGATTTATTGCCTTTAGATATGACAGATTTTAATTTAATTCTAGGGATGAATTGGTTATCTGCATATCATGCTTGGGTAGATTGTTTTAGGAAAAATGTGGTGTTAAAGATACCCAGACAGGAGGAGTTTAATTTTCAGGGAGAACGTAAGATACTTGCTAATTGTCTTATTTCTGCCTTAACTGCTAGTAAATGGTTGAGGAAGGGTTGTGAGAGGTATTTGGCATATGTATTGGATTCTAGCAAAGAGAGTAAGAAGTTAGAAGAAATCTTGGTAGTAAAAGATTTTTCTGATGTTTTCTCTGAAGAGTTGACTGGGTTGCCTCCCAATAGGGAGATTGAGTTTTCTATTGAGGTGATTCCAGGATTAGCACCCATATCCATAGCACCCTATAGAATGGCACCAGCTGAATTGAGAGAGTTGAAAGTTCAGTTTCAGAAGTTGTTAGATAAACAGTTTATCTGACCTAGTATGTCACCCTGGGGAGCCCCTGTGCTATTTGTTAAGAAGAATGATGGGACAATGAGGTTGTGTATTGATTATAGACAGTTGAATATGATCACCATCAAGAATAGATATCCTTTGCCCAGGATGGATGATTTATTCGAGCAGTTTATGGACCTTATGAATCGGGTGTTTAAACCATTCTTGGACAAATTTGTGATTGTGTTCATTGATGATATTTTGGTATATTTGAAGAATGAAGAGGAGCATATGCAACATTTGGAGATAGTGTTGCAGATTTTGAGGAGAGAGAAATTACATGCGAAGTTCTATAAGTGTGAGTTTTAGTTGAGCGAAATATCTTTCTTGGGGGCATGTTGTGTCGGGAGAGGAGATAATAGTTGACCCACAAAAAGTAGAAGCAGCGTTGAATGGGAAAGACCCATGAGTGTAACTGAAATTAGAAGCTTTTTGGGGTTGGTTGGTTATTATAGGAGATTTATCCAAAAAATTTCTATGATTGTTAGACCTTTGACTAAATTGACCAGGAAGAATGCGAAGTTTAGGTGGCCAGAGGAATGTGAGAGAAGTGTCCAGCTGTTGAAAGAGAAACTGACTACTGCCCTAGTATTAGTGCTTCTTTCTAGTGATGAAAGATTTGTGGTTTATAGTGATGCATCACATCAAGGGTTGGGACGTGTGTTGATGCAACATGGTAGAGTTATAGTTTATGCATCTAGGCAACTGAAAAACCATGAGAGAAATTACTCGACCCATGATTTAAAATTGGCTGCCATAGTTTTTGCTTTGAAGATTTGGAGACATCATCTATATGGAGCCAATTGTGAAATTTTTACTGATCATAAAAGCTTAACGCATTTACCGACCCAGAAGGAGTTGAATTTGAGGCAGAGGAGGTGGATGGAGTTGATTTGTGACTATGACTCTACGATTCATTATTGTCCAGGAAAGGCTAATGTAGTAGTTGATGCACTGAGTAGAAAGGCTACAGGAAGATTAGCTGCTATTGGAAGTCATAATACTAGCTTGATGATAGAATTAAGAAGGATGAGGATGCAGTTGAGTGTCAATGATAGAGGAGTATTGATGGCAAATATAGTGATACAATCTTCTATTATTGATCATTTATTGCAGATGCAGGGTAGAGATGAGAGGATAGAGAAGATCAGGCGGGAAGTGTTGAGTGGGAAGTCAACTGAGTTTAGAATTAGAGAAGATGGTATGGTAGTATTGGGGTATAGAGTTTGTGTTCCCAATGATGTGGAGATGAGAAAGGAGATACTAAGGAAGACTCATGATTCTGTATATTCCATGCACCTAGGTAATAATAAGATGTACAGGGGGTTGAAACAGAATTATTGGTAGTCAAGGATGAAGAAAGATGTAGCAGAATACATTGCTAGATGTTTGACTTATCAACAGGTAAAGTCTGAGAATAGATATCCAGCAGGTTTATTACAAACTCTTCCAGTACCTAAGTGGCTATGGGAAAATATGAGTATGAATTTTGTCTCTGGTTTTTCCCGTACCCAAAGGGGACATGACACTGTGTGGGTTATAGTGGATAGACTTTCTAAGTCTTTACATTTTCTTCCTACTACCTGGAGTCTAGAAAAGTTGGTTGAGTTGTATGTAGTAGAGATAGTAAAATTACATGGAGTGCCCTTGAGTATCGTATCAGATAGAGATTCTAGATTTACCTCTAGATTTTGGAGGGGTTTCGAAGAAGCTATGGGTACGCAGTTGCAGTTTAGTACAGCTTTTCATCCACAAACTGATGGGCAGACGGAGAGAATCATCAGAATACTAGAAGATATGCTGAGGGCAAGTGTTTTGAGATTCTCAGTGAGCTGAGATGCTTATTTGTCTTTGATCAAGTTTGCATACAATAATCAGTATCAAACTAGTATTGGGATGACACCCTTCGAGGCTTTATATGGTAGACGGTGTAGAACTCCTGTATGCTGGGAAGAAGTTGGAGAGAGAAACATATATGGCCTAGAAATGATAGACTTGACTACGGAGAGGATCAAATTGGTTAGAGAAAACCTCAGAGCAGCCTAGAACAGACAGAAGGGATATGCTGATAAAAGAAGATGATCTCTTGAGTTCCAAGTTGGTGATTGGGTATTTTTGAAGATATCTCTGTGGAAGGGAGTGTTGAGATTTAAAAAGATGGGAAAGTTGAGCCCGAGATTTGTGGGGCCTATGAGGTGATCGAGAGAATTGGACCAGTAGCATATCGTTTGGATTTGCCTCCAGAATTAAAGCAAGTACATAATGTGTTTCATGTGTCACTGCTGAGAAAGTACTTACACGATGTATCCATAGTGTCTTGAATCAGGCGATAGAATTTCGAGAAGATTTAACTTTTATGCAAGTACTGATTAGAATCCTAGACAGAAAGGATCAAGTCTTGCGCAATAGTCATTCCTTTGATTCAAGTATTATGGCGAAATAAAAATGTCAAAGAAGTCACATGGGAGCATGAAGCAAGAATGAGGATGGATTACCCCTAACTCTTTTCTTGATTTTAGGTAAGGAAATTTCGGGGACGAAATTTTTGTAAGGTGGGTAGAATTGTAATACTCGTATTTGTAAGGTGGGTAGAATTGTAATACTCGTATTTGTAAGGTAAGGGTAAAGAAGTAATTTAATAAATATGACATAAAGTTAAAATAATATATAGATATTTTAAATAGCGAAAAGTTAAAATAAAAAAAAATGGACGTCCATAAGCAAAAGAAAAAGAAAGAAAAAAAGTCAAAAAAACGTGGCAGCAGGTGTTACACCTGTTGCCAATTTAAGGAGGCGTGCATGTCTTGCACGTCTCCAAAACGTGGAGCCTTATGAATTTAGGCTGCTGATGCAGCTTAACGGATGCCGACTTTTTGGTTTGGTTATATATATATATATATATATATATTATGTAAATGTTAACTTATCACTTATCAAATTTCGTTTAGTTTCCTTCAAATTTCTCTTTTTCTCTAAACACTTGATGATCGAAAGAAAAGTTGAAAGAGCGAAATTTTGAAGGGGTTTACAGAAGAATTTTATAGAGAGTCACGAGGAACTATCAGAAAAACATAAAGTAATAACGTAATGTTATTTTTGAATATTTAGCATATACAAAATTTTCCAGAATTTAAAGTGAGAATTTTCAAAGGGTGATTTATAAAGAATTGAAGAAGTAATTAGAAAGTTAATACAAATATTATGTCAGATGTTGACGATCAGCAACCGGGGGAAATTGCTGAGAGGAGGGGGGGAAATTGCTGAGAGGAACGAGAAAGGCAAGGAGGTGATCCACGGGTAGTTTTAAGTGATACGTGGTGAGTTAGATTTACTTTAAGTAATCTAAATAAAAATCAAATATCTAGTAATAACATTAAAATAAATTATTAGCTTATGCTTTGGTGGTAGATAAAAATTAAATTGATAGGTATGATATGAATATTGGACACGTAGAAAATTATTATGTGAAAAGAAATATTATTAGAATAATGAGTTGATTTAATAATAATGGTGATAAATAAATTATTGACGAGTTTTGGTTAATAAATTGATGTGATATATGAGAAGAAAATTGTGAAATTTATCAACCAGAAAGTTGAGGAAAGATTGGATAGTTAATTTAAATATTTTGAATTCATGTGTTCTTTATATTATTGTTCATATGCATTAAATAAGAGAATCGAAAGAACCGGGAGAGGTCGGTCTAATTAAAAAACCGTGACAGCCGATATATACTGAAAATAAAAGGGACACCGTGACAACTGGTGTATGCTGGAAATAAATACCGTGACAGGCGATATATGCTGGAAATAAAAGAACCGGGAAGGGGTTGATCTAAGATAATAAAAACATTTCGACATGTGGGAAGATGTTCCCATAATAATAATTCATGCATTGCATCTATTTTACATGTTGATATTTTTATTGAATGTTGGTGATGTTATGCATTTATTTGTAGATAAATGAGTTTCATAGAGAGACAGCTATGGTGAGAAAAAGGCTTAGAAATATGATATGATAGAAATTATTTAAATGTTAGACATTATGCTATTATCCAGTTATATGAGAGATAAATGATTAAATATTAAAAGACTATTTATGCAATTTGAATACTTTTAGTAAATTTAATTCACTGAGCTTGTGAAGCTCATCCCTCATTATACAATGATTTCAGGTAGCAATTAGAACAAATAGTCTAGTGGGTTGAGAGTCAGACGAAAACATTTTCTTTAAGCTACGTACGTGTCAATATCCTCAGACAATTGAGAATAGGAAATAAAAAATTTTATTTGTAAATATTCATGCATTTTATGTTAAGTTAATACCATATTTATATACCTCTCCTGTTGAGGGTAGAGGGTTAAAGTAAAAATTTCTGTTAGTATTATTTTTATTGTTGTATATATGTGTCGTACTTGGATTCTCAAAATGTGATGACACCGTCTGGGGGATGGCCAACCCAGGATGGGTCGTTACAACTAGTCATCCGCAGACGGACAGACAAACTGAGGTTGTGAACTGCACATTAGGCAACTTGCTTCGTTGTATTGCAGGAGATAAGCCGATGCAGTGGGACCTGGGTCTAGCTCAGGTCGAGTTTGCCTATAATAATATGGTGAACAGGTTTACTGGAAATACACTGTTCGAGGTCGTTTATGGAAGAACTTCGAAGCTTGCTGTAGACTTAGCAAATCTGTCCAAGTTACCTGAGGCCAGTATAGCAACCGAGCATTTGGCCGAATGGGTGAAGACAACTCATGAAGAGGTTCGTCAGCATCTTGAGGATACTTATGCTAAGTATAAGGAGAATGCAGATAAGGGTCGGAGATCAAAGGTTTTCCGAGAGGGAGATCTTGTGATGGTGTTTCTGCGCAAGGGGCGACTGCCGACTAGAACATCGGGAAAACTATGAAACAAGAAATTTGGACCTTGCAAAGTTCTCAAGAAGATAAATGATAATGCCTATGTTGTTCATCTTCCGGAGGATCGCTAAATTTCTTCGGCGTTCAATGTGGCGAACATTTTTGAATATTTTCCACCAAAAGGGGACAAAACCTGTAATACCTGTAATCGTAAAGTAAGGATAAAAAAGTAATTTAATAAATACGACATGGAATTAAAATAAAATATATGTGAAAGGTTTATTTGAATAAAGTAATTCATTAAAAAAAGAAGGGACGTCCAGAGACGTCTAGAAGCAAGAAAGAAGAAAAGAAAAAAAAATTACAAAACAAAACGTGGCCGCAGTTGCCACTTGCTGCCAATCTAAGAATGAACCTTGCATGTCCTCCATGTTTTTGAAACGTGGAGGCTTTGATAAATGCTGTTAATACAATGCAAATTGAGGCTGTCGATATTTTTTCGTTGCAGCAAACATATATATATATATATATATATATATATATATATATATATATATATATATATATATGTAAACGTAATTAACACTTACCAAATTTCATTTAGTTTCTTTCAAATCACTCGTTTCTTTAAACACTTGGGGATCTAAAAAAAGGTTGAAAAAGCAAAATTTTGAAGGAGTTTACGGGGAAATTTTATAAAGAGTCATGAAAGGCTATCAGAAAAACAGAAGGTAATAATGTAATGTTTATTTTTGAATTTTTAGCATTCATGAAATTTTTCGAAATTCAAAGTGAGAATTTTCAAAGGGTGTGGTTTATGAAGAATTGAAGAATAAATTAGAATTTTAATATAAATATTATGTCAGGTGTTGACGGTCAGTAACTGGGAGAAACTTCTGAGAGGAACGGGAAAGACAAGGAGGTGATCCACGGGTAGTTTTAAGTGCTACGTGGTGAGTTAGATTTACTTTAAGTAATCTAAATAAAAAATGAAATTATCTAGTGATTATATTGAATAAATTATTAGCTTATGCTTTGGTGGTAAATAAAAATCAAATTGATAGGTATGATATGAATATTGGACACGTAGAAAATTATTATGTGAAAAGAAATATTATTAGAATAATGAGTGGATTTAATAATGATGGTGATAAATAAATTCTTGACTAGTTTTGGTTGATGTTTTGATACGAATTATGAGGAGATGAAATTTAGTAGATATTGACAAGCTAAGATGGATGATTTGATGTGATTTATGATGAGAGGAATTTAGTGGAATTTTTTTTTATAATAATTTGAGAAAAGACAGGATATCTAAATCTAAATATTTTGAGTTCATGTTGTTTTTATATTACTGTTCATATGCATATGCATTAAATAAAAGAACCGAAAGAACCGGGAAGGGGTCAGTCTAATTGGTAGACTTTGTGATGTGAATCTCATTACGAGGTAATTATGAGATAATCGATAGTCTTAAGGTGAACCAATAAATAAGAAGAAGAGATTGAGAGAGAATGAGGCTTATGATATGTGTAGTGATAGCAGAAAGCTATTATCAAGTTATGTAAAATAAAATTGATTTAATATTGAAGGACTTTTATATAAATTGAATACTTTTAGTAAATTTAATTCACTGAGCTTGTGAAACTCACCCCTCATTGTACAATGATTTCAGGTAGCATGCAGGACAAATAGTTTGGTGAGTTAAGGTTCAGAAAAAATCTTTTTCTGTAAGCCACGTACGTGTCAACATACTCAGACTAATGAGAAAATAAAATAAAAAATTTATTTGTAAATATTCATACATTTTACGTTGTATCTAATGTTTAGAGGTCAGATTGATGTAACTCCCCTGTTGAGGGTTGAGGATTGATGTAAAATTTTCTATTGGTGTTGTTTATTTTTATTATTGTATATATGTGTCGTGGGATTTTCAAAATGTGATGACACTGCCTCGGGGGTGGCCAACCCGGGATGGGTTGTTACAAAACCTAACTCGAGGACGAGTTGTTTTCAAGAAGAGGAGACTGATGCAGGACATAATAATTATTACTTTATTTTGTTTTCCTTTCCTTATTAGGATTAACTTTAATATCTCTAAAACTATTTTCTTTATTAGGATTAGGTTTTCTTTCTCAACAAGGATTATGATTACTTTTTTACTAGGACTAGATTTACTTCTTTACAAAGAATAAGATTTTCCTATCACTATAAATATGTGATCCTATTATTGTATTTTTCATAAATTTGATTAATAAAATTATTAAGAGAATTTCTCTCAAAACTCTGTGAATTATCTTTGCAACCTGCGGGTTGATGTTCTATCATTGGGTAAGAAACGCTATTTTCTTCTCCATTCTAGGGTGCGTCAAGAAGAAAAGGGTTGAAGACACTGTTCTTCTTTCCTCATTGGTGCGCTAAGGTTAAACTCAAGTTTTCCACTACGTCAATATCAAAGCAAGAGAAGTGCTAATTGAAATATAAAGACCACATTGTAAAAGTAAAATGAAAAGAAGATACTTATCAAAACAATTGTTATTGATTATAAATTTCAGTTTTCTTTGCTGACTTTAAAAAGGAAAAACAAGTTACTTTGGGCCCCAAACAAACCCTAGAAGTTTGGAGGAGCCAATTTATTCAAATAGTTAAATCTTTTAGTATTACACAATATATAGAATAAAGGGAGTGGCAAGGACTTGGGGAGATGACCTCTCCTGACTGTCACGGTGCTAGCACTTTCCCTTAAAGGCGTAGGTACGTGCGGCACTTGTCTTGGTCCCCCAAGCAAGTCAGCCTAGCTCACTCAAGTAGCTTTAAGTCTTGCACACTTTGCAAGCAAAAAGGAACATATTAGCCACAAAATGATATCACATAACAATCAAAGGATCACGCAACAATTAATACGGGCGAGGTGTGACAAGCCCTTAGCAAGCAACAAGCGGCGTGCCTTAGGGCACACACCCACTTCAAGCAACACACACCACACACGGGAGTGCCTTGGGGCGCACACCTAGATCACCAAGCACATACGAGCCAAAATAAGCAATAACACATAACCAACTCTAGGCACATAAATGCGTAAAAGCTTCATTAATATAAGCGTCTACAAGCACCTTGTTGGGACAAGGTGGCACCACCAAGCAACCAGTAGGACAACATACTTAATCATGACTAGTGAATAACTTACTCACCCCCCCTAAAGAGTCTTAAGTCATTTGGAGCTTTAGCAGGATGAAATATTGCTTATGCTTGAGCCATTATAATTATGAAAATACAAAATAATAAGAAAATAAAGAATTACAAAATTGCCATTAGGCACCAACACTAGCAAGAGACACGGGACGTGCGGCCATGGGCATCGTACAAGGCCCTGGACAAGCACAGACCGTGACATTCTCCCCCACTTAATCTGTTGATGTCCTCGTTGACCTGCTTGCTAGGAACTCTTCAATCTTCTGCTTGAATGGTTCCCCTCTACCTCTCGAACCGGTGGCTTGATGTTGATGCCTAGTCTTGACGGCTAGCTTCGTGCTGGATCTTCTGAGTCTGCATGGTAAGGCTTCAAGCAGCTAACATGAAACACCGGGTGTATTTTCATCCAAGCTGGTGGTTGGATTTTGTAAGAACACTTTCCCACTTTAGCTATGATGGGACTGGTCGTTCATATTTGCGTACTAATCTTTTGTCTTGGTTTGTGAGAAATTTGAATTGTTTTACCACAATCTTCAAGGTATGCATGAGCTATCTCCATGTTCTTCTTCCACTCCTTGGCGAAATTGTAAGCTTGGGGGTTGGGCCCCTTGTAAAGTTCATCTACAGTGTGGGGCATCAAAGGTTGGGAGCCTCTGATCACTTCAAATGGGCTTTTGTTGGAGCTGGAACTCTTTAAGAGCGTTAAAACAGAATTGAGCCATGTCAAGTAATTGCACCCAGTTTCTCTGATTGGCATTAACAAAATAGTGGAGATATTCTTCTAGCATGTAGCGTTCCGTCTGTCCATCATTTTGTGGGTGATAACTTATTGAAATGTTAAATACTGAGCCAAGGAGTCCAAATAGTCCAGACCAAAAGGTTCCCGTGAATCTCGAGTCTCGATCACTCACAATGCTTTGGGGCATACTCCAATATTTAACCACATGTTTGAAAAATAGTCGAGCTGTTTCTTCCACAGTACAATACCTCGAGGCGGGGATGAAGGTACCATACTTTGAAAATCAATCAACCACAGCCAGAATAGAGCCATGATCCCCAACATTGGGTAAACAAGTGATGAAGTCTAGTGAGACACTTTCCCAAGGTCTTGAAGGTACTTTCAGGGGTTCCAATAACCTTATTAACTTCTGCTTTTCAATCTTATCTTGTTGGCAAGTAAGATAAGTTTTAGTGTAACACATCACATCTTCCTTCAGTTGGGGCCAGCAGTAGCCCTGTTTCAACCGTGCATAAGTTCTTTGACAACCAGGGTGGCATGCCCAAATAGAATCATGGCATTCGCGGAATAGCAGTTTCTGCAAGTTTCCAGTCTTGGGGACGAACAACCGTCGACCATTAGTTCATAATAACCCATCTTCAACCCAAAATTGTCGAGTCTTCCCTTCACAAAAGGTTGGTTCTCCCGCAATTTCTCAAATACTAATCGTAGATGCTTCACATGTTCTTTAAGTGACGAACTGTACACCACAATGTCGTCAAGATAGACCACCACAAACTTATCAAGGTAATCGTAGAAGATTTGATTCATTAAGGTACAAAAGGTGGTAGGAGCATTGGTCAACCCAAAAGGCATGACAAGGAATTCAAAAGCTCCATACTGGGTGACACACGTTGTCTTTGGCTTACCCCCTTCAAAAATTCGAACCTGGTAGTACCCCAATCTCAAATCAAGTTTGGAGAAGTATTTAGCATACTCAATTAGTCAAACAGATCAACAATAAGGGGTATGGGGTAGCTATTGCGAACAGTGGCCTTGTTTACAGCTTGATAGTCTACACACATTCGCAAATTGCCATCTTGCTTTTTCTGAAACAACACCGAAGCTCCAAGGGGTTTGATGGTATGATGAATCTAGACTCCAATAAATCATTCAACTGCTTTCTCAAATCTACTAACTTAGGAGGGGCCATGCGATAAGGGGCACTGGAAATTGCCTTCGTGCCCAGTAGAAGCTCTATAGCATGATCTACACCTTTACGGGGTGGAAGAACTTTCGGTAACTCATTGGGCATGACATATTGGTAGGTCCTTAACACTACTTGAACTGACATTGGAGCAACACTTGGACCCATCTTTTCTGTTGTCAACGACACTACTATAAAAGAGGGCTTATGTCGTTTCACCCCTTCTTGAATTGGAGGGCCGAGAGAAGCTTCTTATCATTAGTAGGCTGAGTAATGGTAGGTTGGAATTGGTACAACTTTGACATCGATGCAAAATTCTAATCCTAGTACAACATTAAAGTCATCCATAGTCGCAGCCGTGAAGTTGACTGGACCTTTCCATGGACCAATTTCAACTATCACCCCCTTGGCCAAGCCCACCGTTGCTTGGGCCTCAGAAATTACCGCTTTCAACCGACCAGAGTCGTGTTCAAGCTTCAAGTGCAGTCTTTGTGCTTCCAAAGCAGAAACAAAGTTATGGGAGGCCCTTGTATCTACCAAAGCTCTTGTAGCTTTCCTATTTATTTGCTAGTCCACATACATGAGTCCTCTCTTGGGTTCCTTCCTCTTCTCAAGGAGTTGGCTATTCAGAACATTCAAGAATCGAAGCGCCCCCATCCTTGTGGGTTGCTCTTCATTTTCCCTCTCCTGTTCTTGACGTGACTTAGAGTTTGTCATTTATAAGGCACTCAATGCTCCTTTGTGCGGATAGTTTGCTACTCGATGGGGCCCATCACATAAGAAGCAAGAAAAAGGTCTCGGCTTGCCTACCTCCAAGTTGGATATCCGTGAAGAAGATCCTTTTCTGGAACTGAAGGTGGGTCTCTTGTCCCTTCCCCCACTCACGAGCCTATGCATCCTAGCCCACTTTACTTCACTTCGAGCTAGGGAAAAGAGTCATTCCTCCTCTTAAGTGGGTTCTCCGAAAGGTCATTTAGCCTTTCGGCTGCAGCCATAGTTATGGCCAAATCTTGTACTTTTTGCCGAAGAAGCTCAGATCTAGCCCAACTTTTCAGCCCCTCAAGAAAATAGAATATCTTATCCTTCTTTGACATGTCTTGGATGTCAAACATTAATCCTGAGAATTCCTTCACATAATCTGGGACATTTCCTGATTGTCTTAACTCTCTAAGCTTACGGCGAGCCAAGTACTCCACATTTTCAGGAAAGAACTGGTTCTTTAATTCCCGCTTCAAGTCATCCCAAGTGTCGATGGTACACCTATTGCTTTGGAAGTCATCATATTTGCCACACCACCATAGTTTGGCATCACCTGACAAAAACATCACCGCCATTGACACTTTTTCCTCCTCAGAGGCTATACAAGTAGCTCAAAAGTACTGCTCTGTATCAAAAAGAAAATTTTCTAAGGCCTTCGCATCGCGAGCACCTTTATACCGATGGGGCTCGAGGACCTTCACCTTCCATCTATCTAACGTTCCAGTTCCATTGTTGCCCACCGCTCTCATCAACAAGTTGACCTTGTTATTCAGCTCATCAATCTCATTGCGGAGGGTGTCCATTGTCTCTTTCACATTATCAATGAGGGCATTCACGGCCTCAGAAATTTCTCTTTGTGAGGTCTCAAGCTCTATTGACCTCCCATAAAGGGATCTCAAGTTTAACACTAGAGCTTCAAGGGCACTCATCTTTGCTTCTTACTTTCCCAACCGCTGGGAGTCATCAGTGCTACGCGTAATCACAATGGTTGCACTATTCCAGATAATCGAGTCATGCTCTGATACCAACTGTCACGGTCCTAACACTTTCCCTTAAAGGCGTAGGTCTGTGTGGCACTTGTCTTGGTCCCCTAAACAAGTCAATCTAGCTCACTCAAGTAGCTTTAAGGCTTGCACACTCTGCAAGCAAAAAGGAACATATTAGCCACAAAATGATATCGCATAACAATCAAAGGATCACGTAACAATTAATATGGGCGAAGTGTGACAAGCCCTTAGCAAGCAACAAGCGGCATGCCCTGGGGCGCACACCCACTTCAAGCAACACACACGGGCGAGCCTCAGGACGCACACCTGGATCACCAAACACATACAAGCCAAAATACGTATAAACACAACCAAATCTAGGTACATGAATGCATAAAAGCTTCATTAATATAAGCGTCTACAAGCACGTTATTGGGGCAGGGGGGCACCACCAAGAAACTAGTAGGACAACATGCTTAATCATGACCAGTGAGTAACTAACTCACCCCCCTAAAGAGTCTCAAGTCATTTGGAGCTTTAGCAGGAGGAAACATTGTTTATGCTTGAGCCATTATAATTATGAAAATACAAAATAAAAGAAAATAAAGAATTACAAAATTGCTTTTAGGCACCAACACTACCAAGAGACACGGGACGTGCGGCCATGGGCATAGTACAAGGCCCTGGACAAGCACGGACTGTGACACTCTGCCCCTGGTCTTGAGAAAAACAAGAATAAAAACTTTAGATATGGGATAGACAGTACGACATATTTTGCTAATCTTTTTGTACATTCGGTCTCTTATGCATCCACAGCACCTATAAACAATATTTGTACAGTTACAGGTCTACTTTGTGCATGTAAAAATAAATACAAAACTGCTGTTTTTTAGGCAGTTGCAACTGGAGACCTGCAAGGGGAAGCTCTTCTAAAAGCAAACTTTGAAGCAGTTCCTATGAGTATACCCATAATTGCACTTTCATTTGTTTACCAGGTAATATCATCAACCTGCAATAGTTTAACATTGAAGCAGTTCTACTTGTTAAAAAAAAATTGAAGCAGTTATAACATTTCATATCTTCTTTTGTTCAGAATGTTGTACCTGTTCTTTGTACTAATCTTGAAGGACACCTGTCAAAAGTAAGGTGAACTATCTTATCACTTACACTTCCACGTGATGTTAATTTAACAAATTTGATATATGATAATTTGTTGTGATCAAGTTTACAATCATTCTGATGTGACAATTCTTACCACTAGCCCATATGACACTTGATGTGTGTGTAACAAAATTATTATTCTTACTTTGAATGGTAATGGTTAGCCTAAAATAAAAATGCAATTAAAGGAGAAAAGAGAGAGAGACGAGAAACAGATAAGATTAAAAAGGGTTGTGAATTTAGGCTAAATTGGGGAGAGGAAAAGTGGGAGGAAGGAAGGGGGAGAAAATAAAAGTGAGGGGAGAGCATTTTTATATTGTTTGGTAGGAAAGAGAAATGAGAGGAATGAAAAATGATAGGATTGATGTTTTCTTCTCTTTTTCTTCTTCTTTTCACTTTTTCATCCTTTCTAACAAACGTATGGTGGAAATATCACTAGTTTTTTCTTCTCATTTTTCTTTCCTCTCACTTTTCTTGCCTCACATTTCTATCCTACCAATCATAGCCTAAGAGAGAAGAGGGATAGGGAGGCATGAGTTTAGAGAAAGAAATGAGATATTAATGAGTGAATTTTGTGATTTCAAATTATTTTGCAATTATTACTATAACACTATTTCAATTAAGTTTTAATTTTTTAAAGGTTATAACCTATAACTGTAGTTTGACAACTGAGTAGGTCTCTTTGAAGTCGGTGGAAATCAACTCAGGCGTTCTGTATTAGCTAGTGTTTCCATAGGTGAAGGCTTATGCCTCAAGGCCTTGGGACAGACCCTTTCGGGTATTTATTTTTATGTTTTAAAAATAATAAAATGATAAAAAATAATAAATAACAATTAAATTTCTAAAAACACTAAAATAAATTAATAATCAATATTTCTAAATGGTTTTAAGTTCTTCAAACTATTTCAACAAGTATTAGGTTTAGGTGCGGCTGTCTTAGGTTCGGCTTCAGATTTGCTGATGATCATGGATGGAGGTGCAGGGTTGTCTTTGGTTTAGGTTTTGATACTTTTGAACAGCAGCACCAAAGCTCAGGTAGAGATAGGTCTTAGGTGTGCATTAGACACGATGATTCTATGTTTTTTTGGGTTAATTTTAGGCCCTAAACGAGGCAGTTTTATTACCTAATTCAGTACAAAACAAAAACCACAAATTTTTTTGACCTGTTTTGTAGCCTATTATATAAATACGTTGTTAGGGTTTTGAAAAACCATGGAAGACTCGACTTTGTAGTCTTCATCTTTTGATTTCTGTTTTGCTATGTCAGTTTTTCCTAATTTTATCGATTTTGTTATAACATAAACTATATTGGGAAGGAAGCATGAGTTTGATTCTGCAGTATACTGAACTTTTTTCTTTTTCCGGATAGGAAGCAGTATACCCAACTTTAAGTTTTGAGAGAGAGAATTCTCAATTCAAGTGAAAAAAATTAATTGGACTATGTCCAAGAGATTATGTGGTATCATAAAAAAAATTCTAAAGATCTGATGGTGGCAAACTGTTATGATAGTAATAAACATAATAGTCTATGCCAAAGTGATTTGATAACTGAATTTCAATGGGCTTCTGCACATCTAATGTGGTTTGTTTTGAAACAAATCAAGTCAGAGAGGACAAAAAAGTTCGAGAACCTTTACAAATCTACAGGAAAAAAGAAATAAGAGAGCCCCCGGGCATCACACTCATTTACATCCTACTGAGAAGAATGAAAACAATTTATCCAAAATTTAACAAGCAAATGAGTTTGATAAAAATCTGAAAGATGTGAATAAACAGGAAAACTAAACTTCTATCTGTGTGACTGAGGAGACAAGCCTATCCAATCATTGCCAGGGATGTTATGACATATAGTCTTAGGGTCGTGATAAATCAAACATAGTAATTAAAAAGAAACAAATCTTTCTTCTAGCTTTCATTTTTCCCTTAAATATCATGCGCTTAATAAAGTGACTGTTATTTTCAATATGTTGTAATGCCTTGTAGAAATTTCATACGCTGTATATAATCAGATTGTTCTTTTGTAGGACTGTGATTGTTCTAGGCACAGCTATACCTCTTGGTTTGTTTCTTGTCTGGAATGCTGTTATTCTAGGATCCATTCCAAATGTTGAAGTGGGCGACAAGATCGCTGACCCATTACAACAATTGCAATCTACCAATGGAGTTGTTGGAGTAAGTTTTCTCCTAACACTCGATCATTAAAAAAAGTTTCTTCCAACACTTGATTCATTAAAAAAAAATTCTTCTAACAAATTCGTATCTTTTTCGTATTTGCTTTAATCTGCAGCCAATAATCGAAGTATTCTCACTTCTTGCAATCGCAACATCTTATATTGGATTCATCTTGGGCCTTTCTGACTTCCTTGCTGACTGTGAGTGTACATCCTTCAACTCTATCAAACTAACATCATATCCAACTGATCTTAGTAATGCATTGTTAACATTCCATTATGTTTCTGTGGATCAATCATCTAGGCATGGTTCATTTATTAAGATCCTGGTTCTCTCCCTTTGGGTAGGGAAACATAGAGTAAATTTGCACCCATCACCGTTTATATTATTAAAATGTATCATAAATGGTTTGGATTTTGACAGCTAAGCCTAGGTAGGAATACACAAATAAATGGCATCCTCTTAAAGGACCCTAGTAAGAAGTGTTATTGTCTTTATCTACTCTCTTCTCTCTCTTATGGGCGATTACTATCTCATCAGATGTCTTGTTCTTCTGGCCATAAGCCTCTCCTCTTTTAAAACTTTATCAGATCAATCTCTTCTCTCAATTTTTTGAGCCTAGAATTTACTTTAGGCTAGTCAAAGTGTCAAACCAACAACTTAATAGAGTACAGCAATTGCAAGAGAGAAAACTGAAAACAAAAAATCAAAAGGAACAACATGAAATGCTTGATAAATACCGCAACCGTTTCTCATACTGATCAAGAAGCACAAAAAGTGTGCAGAAGTTAATGAACCATTTACATAATCTTGTACTTTTCTATAAGAAAGGCTTCACAAATACCCAAATTTGGGGATTCCTTTTTAATTTTTTTTGGAATTGTAGCAATTAATAAAAATTTGGGATAAAGATAAATCTACACGTTGATTGAGATTCAAGGATAATTAGAAAGAGAGAAGGCGAAGATCCAAGAAGTAGACAGGAAAGTAGGGAAGAGGAAGAGTTCTGTAATGGAATTCATTGGCGCTGCTAAACATGTAATACATTCCAAAACGTTGTAGTTTAACTTCTCAGCAAATGTGGGTGATCCTATCCCTGCAATGAAACTATACGGTCCAGATGGATACAACTTCACTCTATGTTTCCCTGCTTAAACGGAGAGAATTAAAATCCCATTTATTACCCGAGATATCATGATTTGAGAAGCCACTTATTGGATTTCGAGTACATACAATCCTGAGATGTTTTGGTTAGCCTTCATGTGTTGCTCTGTGAATGTCCAAATATTATGGTGCTTTTAGTTTTAGAAAACATTTTCTGTTTCCATTTGTAGATTTTAACTCCGTAGAAAATTAATTGTTTTTCATTTATGTTTTAGTTTTACAAAAACACTGGAAACAACTTTTTCCATTTTTTTCATATCTGAATTTGGCCCTTTTTCATCTTCTAAAATCATTTTCACTTTTGTTTTCTTTGTTTATGTGAAAATGCACTAGCTTTTTTAAATGATTATGGCTAGCACAATCTTGCTCTTTCTTGGTATGTAGACATAACCTTTCATATCACATTTTCTTTTAATCAAATTGAATATTGTGTTTATGATCACTTCGGTTCTTAGGCCTGTAATCAATGAGTTGTAATGTTTCTTTCAAATTCATGATTTTGATATGGATTGCATTTGCACATATTTGAATGTCATAATAAATTGATCTGTCAAAGTGTTTGCCATAACTTGAAAAATGTAGCATGTCTTTGTGAAATTTTGCATAATAATGTGTCAAATATGAAAAAAAAAAGTGATGGCTTATACTGGAAATGTTGACAAGAATTGAAAGGGTAAATTACACGAGGTACATGAACTATAAAGTCTTCACACTTAACTATATGAAGTTTTATTTTGGCAATTAACTATCTGAAGTGTTGATTGACAATTTTATACATGATGTCTAATTAATTTAAGGCTTAATTATATATTTCACCCTGTGGTTTAGGCGATTTTCATTTTGAACCTTGAGGATTTTTCCAAAAGCTTAAAGTATATTAATCTACTTCCATTGCAATTTACTCAAATTTGAAATATATTAATTTTCCATATTTTAGAAACAACTTGAAGAGGATAAAAATACAGACCTAAAAATGGAGAAATTCTTACATGTTCCTGGTGTAGGAATTTTTCTTACACCGAGAATAGTGAGAACCGTTAATTGGGGGGTGGGGTGAGAATTTGCTCTCCCCATCAATGGTTCTTACTACTCCATGTGTAAGGAATTCTCTTATACCAGAACATGTAAATTCACATATTACAGTTATGAGGACCCCTAATACTAGCTGTCTAGGCTCTTCACATGGATTCCACACGTGGGAGCAGCACATAACGCCTACAGATGACCAGGATTCCGCAGTTGTGGCCCTAAGGATTTTCCTACATTATTTTCTATAGGTACCAAGTCTCATTGTTTACGCATTGTAAGGCTACCATTTCTCATTGTTTATGCATATCAACTCTCAAGGCATATATAATTTGGTCCAAGGCTAACAATGTTTCCTTCCTTTAAGATTCTTTTCTCCTAATTTTTCATTTTGAAAATGTTCAGTGCTAAATCTGCCAACTGGCCAAAACAGGCCTCTTCCTTACCTTTTGACTTTGATTCCACCGCTGGTGCTATCGCTGCTAGGCCCAGAAATTTTTTTCAAAGCCTTGGATTTTTCTGGAACATATGGAGGTATGACTTTTAAAATGTTTTTCGTGTTGGGTGGCCATGTATTTAACTTCCTACTTCTTTCAAATGATGTTTGAACCAGTCCTAGAAGTGGCTTGCTTTGCAGATAGATGCAGTCCTAAACTGGACCTTTTTCTAAATTTATTTATATATGTAGTTAAAAAACTTCAACTCAAAACTGACATGGCTATGTTATTTCCTGTTTCATATTTTCTCAGTACTGGTGCTGTTTGGAATTCTTCCTGCAGCAATGTCTTGGTCAGATGAGTACTCCAGCTCATCCTCATCTATGCAACTGCCACAGCTGGTTCCTGGAGGAAGACTTACCCTTTCTCTCGTGATTGGAGGCGCAGGATACTTTGTTCTTTCGGAAATACTGGAGAATTTTGGGCACCCATAAATACCAAGAGTGATCTTGTTCGCATTTAGGGAAAGCAGATGCCATCCATCCAGTTCTACATGAAATTAAGCATTTTCGCTTCTCAAGCTGCTGTAATCTCTTCTTTTCTGTATACAGTACATGGCCAGGAAGATCCAGAATTGTAAATGATGCCAACTCATTGTCAATATTTTAAGTTAATATAATCTTCATTTTTGTTTAAAAGAAAAATGATAACAGTAAACTATTTAGAACCAATATTTCTTTCCTTTTAACAGTTCTAAGGATTTGTTTGTGTCAGAGTTTAAATCAATTTGCTTAAATCTGATCAAAGCAATTTTTATTAAGAGATTTAAACAAATTGATTTTAGCAACACGAACGTAATTATCAAAACTGACTGAATGCGATATCAAACCAATCAAGGTATTAAGTTATTGGTTGAGTTTTTTTCTTTATTCGGGGTTTTTTAATATCTAAATTCTTATATGTAAATTTAATCTAATTATAAAACTATATTTTTTTTTTATAGATAGGAAGAACCACTCTATTTCAACCGACCTTTTAATTTGTTAAACATCAATAAATTACTAGTCCTTTTAAAAAAATTACTAGTATATTTCAGATGAGCTTTCCAAACTCTACCATATAAAAGATTTTTTTATTTCAGCCATTTGTCTTCAAGGCCATGGCCACTCACAAATTCATTGCAATGTCTTATTTAAAATACATCCATAAACTACTCAAATTGAGTCCTTTTCTTAAAGAACAAAAAAAAAAGGGAACTCCCATTTGGCTTAAAAGTAAAATCAGTTTATGTTTTTTTATATATTTTAAAATGATTTATAATAAAACAACAATTAATAAATATCAAAGTAGTAATTTGGGTTTATTGTTTGACTTTACTATAGAAAGAGAAGTTTTATCAATTATTTTACTAAAAAAAAATTAGTAACGAGACATGAAACCTTACATCTAAATGAGTGATATGGATCAAAATTATTTTATAAACGAGACCTCTCAAATGAAACCTCTAATGAAACACGTTTTTCATCACATAGACTCCAAAGCATGTGATCATATAAGTTATATTTGTTAATTTACTTAAAGTTTTTTAAAACAATCACTTTTGTTTTAGATGGTTTTAAGCGATTTTAAGTAAAATATCAAACATAATTACAAATAATTCGTATGTTTATCACGTATATAAAAGAATTTATTAGACTTAACTTAAAAATTTATTAAATAAAGTAATTTATTACTGACACAAAATTTTAAAAAAAATTGTTTGATTTTAAATATTAAGAGGCAATTTGCCACCGGTTAAAAACTAAGAAAGCAAAAATAATATCATCCGAAACAGAAGTACAAAGGCCAATGCCACATCAGCATGGCGCTGATGTGTTTCCGGTCTCAAAAGTTAGGAGGGAATACTGTAGCCCTAATTTAGGTTATAAAGCAGACGATCTCTTTTCACTCTGCTCAAACGAAGCAACTATCCTTTTCCCTATACTCTTAAACCTAAATGAAGACAGTTTCAAGCCAAGTTCTCTCCACAACTCCAATTTCTCTCTCCAAAGCGGCCTCCATCCTCTCCAAGTTCGCCTCCGCTGAAAACGGCGCTTCGCAAGCTATCAGCGCTTACATTCGACGAGCCTCCGTTGCCTTCTGCGAGTTGACTCATCTCCACAAGGAACTAAAGTCCTCTTCAAAGTCGTCTCAACGCAAGCTCAACAGATCCAAATCCGATGTCACCCAAGAAAATAACCCGACCTGGAGCATCGGTTCTAGTGAAGAACCGAATCAACTCGACGAGTTGAACCAAGGACGGATTCATGGGTTGGGGGTTAAAATTGGTAAAACAGAAGATGCGGTTAAAATGGAAATAAAAGATGCAAAAGAGAAGAGGAAGAAAAGGAAGAGTGAAGGGGTTCAAGAGGGAGGAGAAGTTGGTTCTGAGGAGCGGCGAAGCAAGAAGAAGGGGAGAAAAAGTGAATTTATGTAACTCATATCAAGTGATGGATTGCAATGAAATTAATTTATGGTTAATGTTATGTCTTGTTACTTTATCTTTCTTTTAATATCAATTTTGAGTGCAATTGGTATTCGTGGTGTATACTATGTGCAATTAAAAGTTGCATATCAGTATTCTTTCAATCAATGTAGAAAATTGTGTAGACTTACATTACCATTGAAAGAAACATGACAAATTTGACCATTTATGAAATTTCAAAACTGCGGTAAGAACCCACAGATGATACAAACTTTTCTAGCTTTGTTTTTTTTTTTTTTTTATATGGTTAAGATTTCTCGCTGTTCACTTGTAAGTAATATAGCAGGAGATTTTGGTGGCTGTTGTCTGGACTGGACGGGATTTTTAGTATATTATTAAGGTAATAGTGTATGCGCCTGAGCTTTCTCCTAGCTGTTCTATCTGGCTTGCTCTAAGCCTTGTGAGGTTACCTAAGGATTTTTATTTTATTGCCCCGTTTTATTTATCAAAAAAATATTATGTCCTGTTTTATTTATTTTTCAGCAGTTAAAACTTCCTGAGTTGGATTCCAGTTTGCTGTAAGCTTTAAACTTTTAGTCATAGAGGTTTCCCCAGGCCCAAAAAAGTAGAAAAGGATCGTCTAGGTTGCCTGGCACATGAATAAATACTTCCTAACATGTCTGTAAATGTTTATCACATACTTCCTAACATGTCTCTCGAGCAATTATTTATAATGTCCGACGCCTTTATGGCAGAAGTTTATATCTTAAGTTTCCCGCTTGCCTTTCAGTATCATGTCTGTAAATGTTTCTTTACAGATGTAATTTTTGAACCAGAAAGTAGTGCATGTTTTTCGGTTCAAGAAAAGTAATGCAGAACATGAATGCTTTCTTCTGCCCATTGCTTGAAGGGGGAGGCAAATGAATGGAAAATTACTGGTTTCTTCTGATTGTTTGATGTTTATGCTCCCTCCTTCACCCCCACCCCCCAATAGAAAATTTATTTTGCGATTTTTTTTAATAAATAAAGTAAGCTCTTATAGTCTTAGTGAGTTGCCTGTTTCTGTCCTAAAATGGTGTACCTAACTTGTTTTGCAAAGTTTTCTTTTTCAAAACTGATCTATTTTCGGATGAAATTTGGGTGGTCCTAAAAGGAAATCTTTTTCTTTTCCCCCTTAGAGTTGCTTGTTGAAAAATTCGCTTCTTTCTGACCAAATGGAGGTAAGCATACTTATCAGAGAGTACCAAGTAAAAGCTTGGACCACTTATCTTATCTACCCGTCCTGGAAGTGTTGTGTATGCGATTATGCCTGCATGAAGAGACTCTCTTATCTCACCCCCTCTTATGCAATCTTATATAGTGTAATCTACTCCAGAACTAATGCATACACCTTCTTTCATGGTAATGGCACAGCTATACCATGATTGGGAGATTGAGGAGGTAGAGAGATTTTTGAAATCTTTGCATCGGGTAAGATTGATTTGGAAAGAGAGGACTCGGTTCGGTGGATGCCTTGTCTAGAAAAAGGTTTTGAAATGAGATCTTTTTATAAGTCTCTTCTTGGGGTTAAGGTGGAAGGCTCGCCTGATTTCCTTTGGAAAGCTATTTGGTGCTCATGTGCTCCAAGGAAAATAAGCTTTTTTGTGTGGGAAGCCGTTTGGGGAAAGATTTTTACTATGGATAATTTACAAAGGAGGGGGAAAGTGCTTGTTAATAGGTGCTTTATTTTTTAATGTTGTGCTAAGTCCCTTTTTCATCTTTTATTGGATTGTCCGTTGGCGAGAAGTTTATAGGAGATGGCCTATAGATTATTGGGGTCTCTTTGGTGATGGCTGGTTCCGTTAAAGATAAAATTTGGGTTGAGTGGTTTTAGGGCTTCAAAGGAGATGAAGAAGGCTTATTCGTTAATTTTTATTTCAGTTTTTTGGGTTGTGTGGATCGAAAGGAACCATAGAGTTTTTGAAAGTTTTGAAAGGTCGCTAGAGGTGGTTAGGGATAGATAGTTTAATACTTCTAGTTTTTGGTTAAAAAGATTTTTTTTGTAAATGATGAGTTTTTAGATTTTGTAGAGCTTATTTCTTGTAATTAGCTTTTGGCTTAAGTTGCACTCTCTTGGTGCTTTTTGATTAATTTTTTTACTTATAAAAAAAAAGTATAAAAGAAATTCATGTAATAACCTACTCTCTACCTTTTGTGATGATGTTGTCTTTCTCTATGATATATTTTGCTAATAAATTTCTCTATGCAAGAGAGTAGTCAACTCTCAATCCTCTTATATTTATCTAGTTTCTATCAAGAACATCTAATACAACATTACGAGAGGAGAGAGAGTTCACATTGTGCTGGCTAAAAAGTTTTGTGATTGCTTCTCTTAGCAGAAACCAGCCTCCTTGGAGTCATCTGCTGACCAAATAAATATGCCATGAAGTTTACCCTGACGTTTAAGGCTCCTACAAGCTTCAAAAAATCCATTATAAGGAGACGAGACCCCATTTCCATCTGTACCAAAGCTTACTAGGGCTTTACCACCTTTATAATTAGAACTATTTGTCTCAAAATATGTCAAAATTTGAGAAATAGTTGACCCCTTGTCGTATGCGTAAAATTGAAAGTTGGCAGTCTATGAGATGCCCATACTTCCTCCACAGAGCCAGGTAATGTGGTTGCACAGAATCATCTTTATATGGTGCTATTGATGCAAATGAAACTACCTGATGTTGTTTTAGGAATAACAGAAGCCTTCCAATACACTTAGCAAATGTATCTGGATTTGTGCTGAAGTGCTCATAGTCGATATCAATTCCATCCAAATTGTACTCTTTAGCTATATCTGTTATCGAATGAATAGCATTTCTAGCCCAAGAGTTGGATTGATTTGGGGCTGACGTATACGTGTTGATCTTTTATGGTATATGTTAAGGAAAATAACAAGAATCCAAACAACGCGCACACACAAAGAATTGAACACAGAGATTTAACGAGGTTCGTTAATGTGCCTACTCCTCGGACCCACACCCAAAGTATTTTACTATTTTGGCAAAAGCCCAGAGAAAGAAAACCAGAGTAGTGCTCCGTTACAAAAGACACTCACTTGATTACAATACACTTTGTCTCTCACAAAGTGTTTTTGCACAAGACATTTCTCTCACAATATTTTCTCTCTTCTCTTGTCTTTTGTTAGAACCCAAGTCCTAATGCCAATTTATAGGCTCAGAAACAGTTGTGCATTAATGAGAGTTGTTGCTGCATTTACAACTCGGCTGCAGCTACTGCACATTGCATTAATAAGGGTTGTTGTTGCATTTACAACTCTTATTAAAGGCTGCAGCTCACCATTAATGGGCACATGGCCTGTCATTAATATTGGCAGCCTTTGTCTCCACCTTTAACAATCTCCCACTTGGAGACAATGTGCCATTTGTAACGAAATTCCATCATAGTCAAACTAGGTGTGAGTCTTCTCCCCCTTCTTCAAGCATGAAGACCGATCGAAGCTGAACATCCTTTCAGCTTCTTAATCGTAACAGTATTGGTTAACATGTCTGCGGGATTCTTACTGGTGTGAATCTTTTCCAACGTAATAACCCTTTCTTCTAAGAGCCCCCATATGAAAAGGTATCTGACGTCGATGTGCTTTGTCCTAGCATGAAATATATAATTTTTTTGCCAGATGAATTGCACTCTGACTGTCACTGTAAATCTTACAGTCTTTCTGCTCCTTGCCTAATTCTCTGAGTAGACTTTGTAGCCACACCATTTCCTTACATGCTTCTGTCGCTGCCACGTACTCTGCTTCTGTAGTCGAGAGAGTTACGATCTTCTGTAATCTCGAGACCCAACTCACTATTGCACTTCCCAGTGTAAAAACGTACCCTGTAGTACTATTTCGACCATCTAGGTCTCCTGCCATGTCAGAATCGACATAACCCTTCAAACTGATCTCTGATCCATCATAGCATAGAGATAGATTAGTTGTACCTCTCAAGTACCTCATAATCCACCGCACAGCCTTCCAATGCTCCTTGCCTGGATTATTCATGAATCTGCTCACGACTCCCACTGCTTGTGCAATATCTGGTCTGGTATAGACCATAACATACATGAGGCTACCAATTGCTGAGGCATATGGTACTTTTGACATGTATTCATGTTCTTCGACTGTCGTAGCACCCTGCCCTTTTGAAAGTGTGAAGTGACTTGCTAGTGGAGTGTTCACCGGTTTAGCCCGATCCATGTTGAACTTTTTTAGTACCTTTTCGATGTACTGTTCCTGAGATAGCCACAATCTCCGATTCTTCCTGTCTCTACTGATCCGCATACCAAGGATTTGTTTAGTCATACCCAAATCCTTCATAGAAAACTCTTTGGAGAGTTGTTCCTTCAACATTGTTATTTCCAGCATGCTTGATCCTGCAATAAGCATATCATCCACATACAATAGAAGAATGATGTAGAAATCATCAAACTTCTTGAAATAACAACAATGGTCAGTGTTACATCTTGTATACCCATTTTCAGACATGAAATTATCAAACCTGATATACCACTGTTTGGGTACTTGTTTCAACCCATACAAACTTTTTTTGAGCTTACACACCAACTCTTCTTTCCTTAGTTCTTCAAACCCCTGTGGTTGCTTCATGTAGATATCTTCATTCAGATCACCATGAAGGAAAGTGGTTTTCACATCTAGCTGTTCTAGATGTAAGTCCTCTACTGCAACAATGCTCAATACAGATCTGATGGTACACAACTTTACAACAGGAGAGAAAATCTCAGTATAGTCGATACCTGCCTTTTGTTGAAATCCCTTGACTACCGGCCTGGCCTTGTATCGCTTAGTTCCATCATGTTCTTCTTTTAACTTGTAAACCCACTTGTTATGCAAAACCTTTTTGCCTTCTGGAAGCTCAGCCAAATCCAATGTCTGATTTGCTATCAGGGAGTCCGTTTCTTCATTCATTCTAGCCTCCCACTTGAGCCTATCCTTAATCTGCATTGCTTCTTCATAACATTCTGGTTCACCGTTGTCAGTTAAAAGTAAATAATTCAGAGATGTTAAATAACGAGTCGGGAGTTGACCTTTGTTAACTCTTTCTGATCTCCTCAATTCTTGAGGGGGAACTTTGGGAACAGGAGTCTGAGATTCTATATTCTCATCTCTGGGTTGTAACACTTCTTTTGTAGAAATTTCCTCAAGTTCTACAAACTCTTTATTTTCTGTTTCCCCTTCCACTTGTTTCATCATGCCCTTATATAGAACATTCTCGTTAAACACTACATCTCTACTTCTGAAGATTTTTCGGTTTTCTGGATCCCAAAACCGATAGCCAAACTTATTAATGCTATATCCAACAAAGACACACTTTTTGGATTTTGGGTCTAGCTTAGACCTTTCATCTGAGTTTATATGGACATAAGAGGTGTAACCAAATATTCTTAAGTGTGATAGGTTTACCTCTTTTCCTGTCCATGCTTCTTCTAGAAGTCCAAACTCAAGTGCAACAGATAGTCCTCTGTTGATCAGATAGACTGATGTGTTCACCACTTCTGCCCAGAACTGTTTGGGTAATCATTAATCCCCATGCTTCTAGCACATTCATTAATGGTACAGTTCATGCGTTCTACCACTCCATTTTGCTGCGGTGTTTTAGGAACTGTCTTTTGCCTCTTGACACCAATGAGAGCACAGTATTCCTCAAATTCATCGCTGCAATATTCTTCACCATTGTCTGACCTCAGACACTTTAGCTTCCGACCTGTTTCAGTCTCAACTATAGCTTTTCACTTTTTGAAGATATCAAATACATCAGATTTATGCTTCAAGAAATACACCCATAACTTCTTAGTGGCATCATCAATAAAAGTAACATAGTATTGAGACCCATTAAGACATGGTACCTTGGTTGGTCCCCACACGTCTATATGGACCAATTCCAACTTTTCAAGCTTTGGTTTTCTGCCCGTCTTAGAAAAACTCACCTTTTTCTACTTTCCATAGAGACAGTCTTCACAGAAGCTCAGGTCCAAATGCTTCAAATTTGAAATCTTCCGTTTTGATAGCATGACCTTCATACCTTTCTCACTCATGTGCCCAAGTCTGCGGTGCCAGGTGTCTGCGCTCGAATCTGTTGATTGAGCTGTTAGTACACTATTTGTTCCACTCGTCACATAGAGAGTGCCTTCTTTCTTTCCGTGAGCTATCACCATAGCCCCTTTCGACACCTTCCATGAATCACTTGTGAAAGTGGTTCTGCATCATGAATCTGACAGTTGGCCTACTGATATCAAATTCCATGTGAGATTCGGAATATGTCGCACGTCCTTCAAATGTAGGGTAGTCCCATTTGCCAGGTTTATCTGTACATCTCCTCTTCCAGTTATGTTGCATGGTTCATCATTTCCGAGATACACTTTCTCGAAATCACCCTACTCATAATTTTGGAGTATCTCCTTCTGACAGGTAGCATGAAAAGATGCACCAGAATCTATCACCCACAAATCATTACGAACAGCAACAGAAAGGATCAAAGCATCAAAATCTTTATCAGAAAGATTAATAGAATTTTTGCTTTCCTGATTATCATTCTGCTTTGGTGCTTTGCAATCTCTCATCAGATGTCCTTTCTTTCCGCAGTTCCAGCAACCTTCACTTCTTGATTTTGGTCCTCTTGATTTACTCTTCCTAAATTTAGAACTTCCATGGTTCTTGTTTCCTCTATTTGAAGATCTTCCTCTTTCTTCTATGCTCAAAGCGTTCCCAGACGTTTCTGCAGATCCTGAAGATCTTCTGCGCAATTCTTCGCTTAGAAGAACTCCCACAACGTCATCGAACTTCAGCTTTCCAGAGCTAGAAGAGTTACTAACAGCCATTACTAGACTATCCCAGCTATCTGGTAACGTTGACAAAGTTAGTGGTGCTCTAACTTCGTCATCGGAGCTGATCCCAACGGATTCCAACTAACTTGTCAGTGTGTTGAAACCATTCAAGAGTTCAGTGATGCTACCGTCGTCTTCCATCTTCATATTGAAAAGTCTTTTCATCAAGGATACCTTGTTTGAGGCTGATGGCTTCTCGTACATTTTGGACAGAGCTGCCATTAAATCTGCAGTGGTTTTCTCCTTCGAGATGTTGAACGCGACAGTTGCAGCGATAGAGAGTCTGATCGTGCCAAGAGCCTTTCTGTCCAGCACCTCCCATTGTTCATCTGTCATTTCCTGTGGTTTCTTTGTTTTGCCGCCAAGAGGAAGATAGAGGTCTTTCTGGTAAAGATAATCCTCTATTTGCATCTTCCACAAACCGAAGTTTGCTCCATTGAACTTCTTGATCCTTGCTTTACCTTCGTTCGCCATTACTCCCACTCGAATATGGCTTTCTCTGGATCTTTTCTGACAATTCCTGCGAACCTCCGTGTATTAGATCACCGTTGCCGATGAATTGGTACCACAGACAAAATTTCACTATTCAAGAAATTCACTATTCACGTGAATAGTAACCTCACAAAAAAGCAGACATAAATTTATCACCAAAAGCTCTGATACCAGTTGTTAAGGAAAAATATCAAGAATCCGAACAACGCACACACACAAAGAATTGAACACAGAGATTTAACGAGGTTCGGCAATGTGCTTACTCCTCGGACCCACGCCCAAAGTATTTTACTATTTTGGCAAAATCCAAGAGAAAGAAAACCAGAGCAGTGCTCCGTTACAAAATACACTCACTTGATTACAATACACTTTGTCTCTCACAAAGTGTTTTTGCACAAGACACTTCTCTCACAATATTTTCTCTCCTGTTGTCTTCTGTTAGAACCCAAGTCCTAATGCCAATTTATAGGCTCAGAAACAATTGTGCATTAATGAGAGTTGTTGCTGCATTTACAACTCGGCTGCAGCTACTTCACATTGCATTAATAAGAGTTGTTGCATTTACAACTCTTATTAAAGGCTGCAGCTCACCATTAATGAGCACGTGGCCTGTCATTAATATTGGCAGCCTTTGTCTCCACCTTTAACAGTATCACCTCCAAGACTTAGAGCTACCTTGACGTTTGAATGGTGGGCTTTGATGGCAGAAACATGAGAAGTTGTGATGTTTTCTGTGTCCCAGTATACTTTCAAGTCACCATTGGTGGGGGAAGGTGGAGAGGATGAGGTTGTATAGTCAATGACAAAGGAGAGAATGAAATGAAATTCCACTTTCGAATTAATTGGTACGGCTGAGAATGTAATACCCTTGTCCTCAGCTCCTACGTATTCTCTAAAGAGCTTGGAGTTTGCTGGTGCTGCTTGGAATGATGAAGATGTGGTAAACAGAGCTTGAAGAAGGAGAGGAACAATGAGCTTACGTGTATCCATTGCTGTTGTTAGTTGAGGTGTTGATCAGAAGTTCTGTTTTCAGGACCGGTATTTATATAAGTGAATAATGGTTAGATTATTGTCTATCAACAAGATATTTATATCTGTGCAGGTGTCTCATTTTATTAGAAGCATAATCTCCGTGTCATCTGTGTATGCAGGGCAAGTTTCACGATTCATCTGAATATTAAGATTATTTCATGTTGGGAACTCAGAAGGGATTTTTATTTGCACAAATCTCGTCTTGTTCATAGCTTTATCTCCTTTGTGATTGCGTGGATAAAATGTTTATAGAATGTAAGTTCTACCATCTTTTCGTGTGTCTAGGCACTGGCCCATGTCTTCCAATTGCTTAATCAATTACTCGGATCTAATATATATTTTCATTATCTGATCAGTGAATCCTGTACTGATGGTGCAGGTTAATTGGAATTTTTATGTATTTGATGTGAATGCATGTTTATTTTTTCATCAGTTATATATACTGAAGTTATTCAATAACTTGTCTGATAGTAATGCGTGTCAAAACTGTGTATAGGAAGCAGAAAAAAATTCAAGCTTGTAACACGCAGGGTGATTAATATTTTACCCAGCATAGATCCTTGATAATTCTTCACATTAGTGCATACCAAAAGATCTTTTAGAAGTCATTTGAAGTCGAAGATGATAATTTGGGTCTTTGACCCCAGGACGGCGAAGGAGAAACTACTAAGAATGAACCTTTTATGGTGCCAGGCATAAATGGCGGATTCTTTTTTTGATTGATATCTACATGAAAGAATGTTCGTATCTACTGAAGTCTCAACAATTATAAAAATTTTACTAAAAAGGGAAGCACCTAAGATGTTACTCGGTTAAGGTTGAATTCACTTGTAAGATAGCAGTGTTCATGTTCCTCAGGTAAAGTTAATGCTGAAAAAGTTATTGATAGATCTTCCATTTCTCATTTTAACTTTTTGACTCATCAATTCAAATTACTCTTTCCAATCCTTATTAATATGTTAACAGCCATGTGATAAGCAGCCTTAAACCATTTTCTATTGGAGCATCAAAGCCGACGCTTAAGATCTGGCAGATTAGGATTGTGAGCAGAAAGTGAGGCCACTTAATGCTGCCCAGAGTTGGGGATGGATCTCATTTCCAAGCTGAGGTATTTTTTGTGGTTCACTTGATAATGCCAACGTAAAAAAAACAAGTTGCCGAAGGAATATGAAGGTACTGATCTGGTCAGTCAAAAACTTACTCATTTCAGCAGCATTGGATACTATCGACAATATAATATGTAGACTTTTTAAATAGCCTGACCTGTGTCCAACAACCAAATTCATTTTCTAAGAGAACTACAAACAACCAACAAAATCAAACAACTTCATTGCTATTCCGAACACGTAGTGGAAAGGGCAAGAAGATGCAAATTAATGGGCCAGTAAAATAAATTTGGAATGGCATATCTATGCTTCTCTTAGTAATATATTGAAAAAGATAAATAGAAATTAAAAATTCAATCCTTGAGCAATATTGTTACGAAAAAAACTCTCCTTTCCCTTTCTTACATGAACCAACAAAACAATTGTTGAATTTGAATTGGCTAATGTCAAATAAGAAGAAAAAAAGCCAAAGAATGAGAATGAATTGGAAAATAAAGAATTCAAATCACTAGGGAAAATTCTGCTCTTAATGAACCAAGTTATTATATTTGTTAACACTTGGGCAGATCTGCTGGTGGAGGAAGTAGCTTCTGGTTGGGGAGTTTTCCATCTAACACAATCCAAGCCATTTTCAGACCCCAGCTGGTGTGGACTTCCAGGTGACAATGCATGAACCATACTCCTGTAGACATGTGGTTGTGGTCATCATCAACTCAGAACAGGTCAGCAAATACAATATTGATAACCTTTGTTAATTCAATGTAACATCTCTTTTGGCTGGATATGTGATTTGTCTTAATAATAAAATTAAATTTTCAAAAAAATGCGTCAATTTGTTTTGTTAGAGATAAACACCACGTAACTGGCACACAACTTTTTCTAATTTCAATGTCCATCAATTTGTATGGGACATGCGTTTTAGTTAGTCATGTTTATAAGTTTTGTTAAATTTTATTTTTATCTGTGCACTGTGTGTCTAATTTTTTCAGCAGTAACACGTTATCTACTGTATTATATTAGTCTGCTCATTTTTCTACTTACCTGGGTTGTCTGCTAGAAACCGAATTGCCACCCAACCGCCAGAGGGCACACCCACAGTGTTCCTCTCCACAGGGTCAATAAGATTGAAGTTTGCAGGGTCCTTGTTTGGATCAAAATTTCCAAAACCTTGACCGACAATGAAGAAATTGAAGCCGTGTAAGTGAAGTGGGTGACTCTCAGCACCAAGTATGCTTGTGTCCTGCATTACTAGCTCCACACTAGTGTTAAAAGGAAGCACTACTAGCTTTGTTCCATTGCTAACCATAGTATTGTTTGGTGGGGTGCCTGTATAATTGAATGGAATAATCGGATCACTTGGAAAATCAGCGGTGTAAACACCATTTGTTTGGCTAAAAAAGTGTGCTTGAAGAAGAGCTGTGGTTGGCAATGAAAAAGATACATTGTTCACTGAGGCCGCAAACATGGTTCCGTTAGGTCCCTGGCAGGTTTTATTATGCTGGCATGGATTAGTTCCTAGGCCTACAGTGAAGAAAAATTGCTTATCGACCTTCTGGGGCACATTAGCAGGAAATTGTGTACTTGCTAAACTACGAAGTTTATTCGTAAAATTTGTAGCAAAAGAAGTGTCATTTAGAGGAGGAAGGACTGGTTTAAAGAGTGGAAGGGTTTTAATTGAGACCCTTGCTTGAAGGGTATTGGGTGATAACTTATAATCTAAAATTCCCGCAACAGTTGAGTTATCAAAAGTGCCTAGGCCTGTAACATATGGTCTTGCAGTCATGAAAAATGTGGCATTTGGGAAGTAAGGTTTAGTTTTGAGAAGCACATTTGTGGTCTGTCCAGGGGCAATGAGAAGTGCATCGGTCTCAAAAGGTTTGACATAGATAGCGTCAGCTTCAACAACTGTGAGTGTGTGGTTTGCTACGCTGAAGAAGAGCTCATCGTTGAGTGCAGCGTTGATTAGGCGAAGAAGGTATGTCTTGCCAGGATTCACCTTCAGCTTGAATGTATCTGCCAAAAACCCATTTGTTTCTAAATTAAATTAAATGAAAATTTAACATGGGCAATTTATGTCTCGTTACAGTGTTTATTTATACCTTTAACTGAGCAGTTATATAATGGCCCTGGAAGTCCATTCATAGTATAGGCATCAGAGACATTCGGACCACCACCTGTTTGGAGTGCCTGGCTAATTATTGCTTCAGGATCTGCATTGAACCACTCTCCTGCAGTGCTCAATGGTATGCGTAAGCAAATCTTCATTATCAAATATGCAAAGCATATGTAAATATTATCAATTTGTTTGTTAGTAGTTACTTACCAAAGATGATTGGAACTTCCTTGTAAGGTTTGGCAAATGGGTAAGGAACGCCTGGCTTGGGGAAAATGACTATAGTACCATAGACAGTTGATCTTAGCCATGAAATATGGGCATGCCAGAAAAGGGTTCCTCTTTGGCCAACAATGGTGAAGTTGTACACGTAGCTCTGCCCAGTTTGTATAGGACACTGAGTCACATATGCTGGTCCATCAGCCCACCCTGTTCGAAGTTGTCGTATTCCATGCCTGTTTCAGAGAAACCAGAGCTTGTAATTCTCCTTGTAACTAACTTGAAATTAACGGTTACATAATGTTAAATAGGTTGATATACCAGTGGAGGGAGATATTGTTAGGGACATGGTTAACCACTTTTATCAGAAGTCGGTCACCCTCCGTTGCTTCAATGCGAGGTCCTGGAAACTGCCCATTTACTGATACAATTCTCTTAGTGTGGCACAAACGTGTAACATTATGCAACTTGATCTGCAAAATATGTTGATAGACCATTATACAATATTCGAGAGAAGAGAAAAAAAGTGAACTTAATAAAAAAAAACTTGTTTGTCTCCTTGTAACACATACATCAAACTTGTAGTGTCTAGTAATCCCTAATACAGACTTAGGAAGAAGACTGCCTAATATAATGAATGAGAAGAGTAAAGCTCCCAAAAATGTTGGTGATGGAAAAAGTGAAGTCCCCATTTTTTTTCTCTCTTTCCTTTAGATAATTCAGGTTAAGAGAATCTACTTCGATATGACCAGTTGGTTCAATATTAAAGCTTACAATGTAGAGTATATATAGAAGTGAGATATGGGTGTCTGGTCGATTAGGTGATAGAAATTGTATAGTTTAAAAGAGGAGTAAAAAATTCAATAGCTACTTTGATATGACCAGTTGTTAAGAGCAGAACAACTAATTTAGAGTGATGTCAAAGACAATCAATTTCCTTGACCTCCTTTCTCTTCAAGTCAATCCTAGGCTTTCATTCTACACAAAATTATAATCCCTTGACCTACTCCGTGTTTTGCAACTACATGCAGAAGAAACTGCATTAAAAGAATGAACTACTGCCAGATTCATTGTAGATGAAAGACAGTAAAAGGGAGTGATTAATTACTTTCCCTATTATCAAACATTTATAGCCACTGGTCTTTTGGTTACAATGTCACAATTTTTCGATTGGTAAAATTGGCATACAAAGTCACATAACTAACTTATTTGACTGAGAAGCTTTTGTCTAGTACCAAGCCATGAAAGATACATGGCATAAAAGCATGTTCAATCATTGGATAGCATGAGAAGAGAGTAATTGAGAGATCTTGTTTTAATCCAATAATTGAAAATACTTTGTGCTATGTACATTTTATAGATCAGGGTTACACAAGAATTTTACTATTTGATCAGGGTATTAACCAAGACAGCTGAGCTGTGAAATAAGCATTGTCTACATCTAATAATAACAACTGTCATGCTTGGTGATAAAGCAAATTACAGGTTCTAATCAAGCAGTCATTTTTAGAGTTAGATGTGCATAAATTTTCTTTTTTTTCATTTTCATGAAGAACAGATCATAGATGAATAGTGGGGAAACCTCAGTTGACGCATCTTTTCCTCAATCGAACAAGGTAACAACAAAAACTTATGCATAAAGGAAGGGATATAAAATGCTCCATATATATCTATTACTACCATATGTTTGATGTGGATGCATGCCTTTCTTTCATTTACTAAATAATAATTTATATTGAAGTTACTTATTCGATAGTTTGCTTTGGGTAGTAAAGCTTATTGAAGATGGCTAGAGGAAACAGAAAGCTCAGTTTAATTTCAAGGTCACTGATAATACCCTGCACAGAGCCTTGATAATTGCATCAAAGGGAAAAGTCTTCCTATTATCCTCCTCGAATTGTCATAATGTGCCTTCGCCTTTCAGTTATCACATCTGTAAAGAGAAGAACTTTAGACTGCATGGAAAGCATTTTCGTAACTGTGATTCTGTTTTCAATTCTATTACATTTGATTTTGGAGAAAAAAATTGAAGTTCGAAATTTTATGTAAATTTTGTGGACTGAGTTAGCTTTGAATTGGGTTCTTGTTCATGATTGTTAGCTTTGTTTTATTTTCTTTATAGCAAGCTTTAATCCCCTTGTTTTGTTGTTCTATTTGGATAAATAAAAGCTTTACATTTATAAAAAAAAAGGTTTAGGATGACTAATATTACCCCTGCACAGGGCCTTGATAATTCATGCTACCACATAAAGATAGATTTTTAGCCAGTTATATCAGGTCTCTGGCTCTTAGATGCTAGGACAGCAAAGTAGCAATTACAGTGGATGGACACAGTGGTATAAACTTAGATCAATATATGCCAATTTTTTTTCTTTCAAAATAATACTTTAATCTAAAAAAGAATTGCTCCTATTATAAAGAATATATATATTTTGATGTAGATGTGAAGAGCACCAAATTAAACTCAAGAGCTCAGCTGCTCACCAAACCTCAACCAGCAAGCAATAAAGAATACAATCAACAACTTAAATTCCAGTTTGCAAATCCTTATCAAAACAGATAATGGATTGAAGACCAACAAGAAGTTTCCTAAAGACCTTATTGTTCTTGTCCCTCTCAAGTCTCAGTCTCAAGCCAAAGATGGTAGACGGTAGCAACAAAACCAGCCATTAGAGAATTTTTCTGTACTTGTATTATTTTGTTTGGTCATAGAACTTTTTAATGTTGAGACTTTTGCTTTTGGTGTGGTTGGTTGGGCATCAATTCAAATCAGGACTCTTCAAAGAGATTAGGCCAATTGCCCACTCGGGCTAAATTAAGGGTAACCACCAAGAGAGGGTCAGTGAGCATTGGGGCCTCATTTAATTTTTGATGGATTATCTCTGAACCCAAAATATAACCCAAAATGTAATCAAAGGATTTGGATTTTGGATTTTTTGTTGCTTGGATTTTGTGTCTATGTAATATCACGCGTTATTTAAATTTATTTTATATATACAATTTCATTTTTGAATAATTAATTTTCAACTTTAATAATAATATGAGTTGATGAGTTCAACTTTTTCTTTTTGGTTTCCGTTGTGATATACAAATATTATGTACGTCGTAGTCAAAACTCAAAAGTTCAAGAAGTTTATGTGATAAACATTTGGAACAATTTGTAGTTGTGAAAATTACAAAAACACTTATATCGTTTAGTGCCAACGGCAGTTACACTCTTTTATATTAATAGTATACTTATGCACTCACATGACTAGTTTAGATTGTTCAAAAGTCTTACAAAAATAACGTGAATGAAAAATATTTTAATTTATTAATATTCAATTTTTACCAAAAAAATTCTAGAAGCTAAAAGACATGTAACTTGCATTATAATGAGACAATTTTCTCTGTGGTATGGATTTCACCCTTTATCTTTTTGTTTTTAATATATATATATATATATATATATATATTCATTTGAAAATTGAAATTGAGTCAAGTTTATGATGAGATTGAATGCCACATAATCAAATGAAGATGATCGCGGTCCAATATATATGTAACGATCCATTCCGGGTTGGTCACCTCCAAGATAGTGTTGTCACATTTTGAAAATCTCAGTACGACACATATATGTAACAATAAAAATAATACCAACATAAATTTTTATATCAATCCTTAACCTTCAACAGGGGAAATACATCTTCTGATCTTGACTTAAACATTTTATACAACGTAATATGCATAAATATTTACAAATAAATTTTTATTTTATTTTCTCATTGTTCTGAGGATGTGGACACGCACGTGGCTTATAGATAATGACTTCGTCTGAATCTCAACTCACCAAACTATCTGTTCTGTCTGCTACCTGAAATCATTGTACTATGAGGAGTGAGCTTCACAAGCTTAGTGAATTAAATTTACTAGAAGTATTCAATTTTTATACTCTCAGTTACATCTTATAATTCAATTACTTCTAAAAAAAATCTTTTGATATTCATTCATCTTTTTCATTAAATAATTCAATAACAATATTGTGTAATCACTACTCAATTTCATAATTCCTCTATTATGCAATCTCTTCTTAAGTTACTCATCAGACATATTTTCATATTTCTTCTTTATCATATTTGTCTCTCTGTGAGACTCATTCCTCTGTCAATAGATTTATAATCATAAATAACATTTTAACATCTAAAGCAATAACAATCAATATTTAAAGCAAATGCAATGCATGAAGTTAAATGTTATTATTATTGGGAACGTCTTCCCACATGTCAACATGTTTTTATCTTAGACCGACTGTTTTTTCCAGTTCTTTCATTCTTATTTAGACCGGTTACTTTCCCGGTTCTTTTATTCTCATTTAGATCGGCTGTCTTCCTGGTTCTTTTATTTCATGCATATGCATATGAATAATTATATGAATAATAAAATAAAAACAAGTATGTATCCAGACATGTAAACTAGCTATCCTGATTATTCTCAAATTATTATTTGAAAAATTCCACTAAATTCTTCTCCTCATAAATCATATCAAATCATCAATCATAGCTCGTCAAGAATTTCATTTATCACCTTTAATATTAAATCGACTCATTATTCTAATAATATTATTTTTCATATAATAATTTTCTACGCATCCATTATTCCTATCAACAAATTTTTCATCTACCACCAAAGCATAAGTTAATAATTTATTCTAATATTATCACTATATATTTCGTATTTATCTTGATTATTTAAAAGTAAATCTAATTCACCACGTAGCACTTAAAGTTATGGATCACCTCCTTCATTTTCCTGCTCATCTCAGCAATTTTCCCCGTTGTTGATTGTCAACACTTGACATAATATTTATATTAAATTTCTAATTTGTTCTTCCAAAATTTACACCCATCAAAAATTCTCACTTTGAATTTCGAGAAATTTCATGTATGTTAAATTTCAAAAATAAACTTTATGTTATTGAATAACCTTCTGTTTCTCTTAGAGCTTCCCGTAACTTTCTATAAAATTCTCCCGTAAACCCTTTCAAAATTTTACTCTGTCAACCTTTCTTTCGATCCCCAAATGTTTAAAGAAATAGAGTAATCTGAATCATAGTCGAAGAAAAACCAGACAGGATATAGTAAGTAATTAATAAAATAAACTAAATATATATATACACACAAAATTTTAAAAACCAATGGTCAGCATTTACCCCCATGCTTTGCCACGATTTTGTGATATTGTCTTACATGCGGCATCACACTTCTCTTTTGGCAACATGTGTGATTTTTTTTTTTCTTTTTTTTTTTGCCTTTGTCAAAACACCAATTTTTTAAATTTTTTTATAAAAATTAAATCTTTCGTATATATATTATTTTAACTACATGTCATATTTATTAAATTACTTTTTTATTTTTTTTTTACAAATACATGTATTACAATATATATATATATATATATATATATATATATTTTTGTCATAAAAAAAAACTCATAAACAACTTTTCCACTTGTTAATTTCTTCCCTTTAACGGAAAATTGAAGAGAAGAGACTAAAATGACATATCCTAGTGAAGAAGAAAGCTGAGTAAATTAAGTGATACCTGCAGCTCCTAGTACTGGAACACATGACTAGCTATTATGTACTCCATTTGAACGCGACATTTTATTATAGTCCAGTTTTTACTCTTTTATTTCCCCTGCGTTTTGTTTTTGTTAGATAAGTTTTTGGCCAAATTGCAAGTTGGGTTCTTTTTCTTAGAGTTCAGCAACAATTTGATTTCTGAACTTTAAAAAAATTAACATTGGAGTTCTTTATCTCAAGAATCGGATTACAATTTAGTCCTTTTAATTAATTTTGATTAAATCAAAAAGATAATATAACCATCGAAAAGCCACCTAAATATCTTGGGTGCCATGTGAAACCCTACTCTCATTACCAAATTGATGAACTCGGGGGAAAATAACCCAAACCTTATCTTAAGATTAAACCAAAAAAAATTCTTCAACCTTACCTTAAGTTTAATCTCCGCCCCTCCCCCCTCCAAAAAAAAAGAAAAAAAAGAAACCTTCTTCTTCATGATAGGATGTGCAGTCCTGTAGAGAAAGTAAAAAAAAAAAAACTTCAATTTCCTGTTTCAATTGAGAATCAAATGGTTTAATCGTACAAAAAGGGCAACATGGGATGCACACCAAAGAAATCAAAATTCATCTTACACCCAGTGAAGGTCAGGACTCAGGATAACTAATTTAATTGAAGATAATAAATAACTATAGAAAACAAAAATTATCAAAACAAATCCCATACTTTTCAAATATGACTGTATGTAAAAGTTAAAACAGTTTGAAAATGGGTGAGGAAAGAGAAGCAAATGATTGATCTGCAAATTAAAAAATATTCACCATTGAGGATAGAAAATGGCGATGAGAGAGAATGACGTTAGAAAGAAAGAAATAGAAATAAAAAGCGATCTAGCATGATTCTGTTCGTAGGCTTATTTGGTGACGTGGCATAGAAGGAAGGAGGGAGAAAAAAAAACAAGAATAAAAATAGTGAGACGATGAGATTTGGAATGAACTTAGTTCAGTGGTTGAAGCATTAGGTTAATTGTGAAAAATTTTGGTTTTGACCTTTTAAAAGGAAGAGAGAAAATTAGTTTTGTATTGGGAGTTTTAAATTAAAATCAAATGGGTCGCATATGTTATTTAAGATGTTTACTCGAGAAATCTAATTAGGTTTTCGTTTAAAATAATTAGAATGATAGTACAAACTAAATTACGGATAAAATTAATCATGAGTAATATTAAAACATTTTAATATTTAATTTTTTTTATTTAATTTTAATCTCAATTTAAATAATCTTATAAACGTGATTACTCTAATCCATCTTTATATTTAACCTTAATTTTATCCAAATGTAATCCTGTACTAAACTCCTCGCAACATCGACCGTCAAATCGATTAATCAACAAAAGAAGGGAACATCCAATTCCTTCTAGGGTTTGTTGCGCCTTGTATAAATACACGTTCCTTCACTCGACTACTCCCCTCTTTAGTTTCGTGCTTTTCAAGGTTTTCTACCTCGTCACTCTCTGTACATCGAAGCGCCTTACGCTCTCTTTCTATCATCATCAATGGCCATCACTTTCACAGATCTTCATACAGAATCGGGAGTCAAATCTCTTGATCAGTTCCTCTCTGGCAAAACTTATATCTCTGGGTATTTTTCCTTCCCTCTGATCCCTCTTTATTTAATTATTCTAGTTTTTCCCCCCTTTGTTTTCCAATCAGGCAAAAGGGATTGATAATTGAAGTTTGTGGCTACTGATTTAATAGAGATCAGCTTACGAAGGACGACGTAAAGGTGTACGCTGCCGTTTTGGAGAAGCCCGATTCCTTCCCCAATGCTAGCAAGTGGTACGAGTCTGTGGCTTCACAGCTCGCTCCAAGGTTTTTTTTTTTTTTTTATCCTTTTCTGTTGACTTCAATTTTCAGACTTCATTACTATGTTCATGTATTTTGGGTTTTTCAATTGTGAACTGTTGTTAACTTATGCGGCTCTATATGTAAATTCGAAACTTGTGTATTATTGGCAGCTTCCCTGGGAAAGCTGTTGGTGTGAGAATTGGCGGCAAAGCTGCTCCAGTTGAAGCTGCTCCGGCCGAGGAAGCTAAGGTTTTTTAATTTAGTTTTTATTAGACTATGTAGTGTGTTTTGACCTCAGAGATTAGCTATGATTAGACTTTTTTAGGGGAGATTAGCTACAATTAGACTGAATTAGGGGCATCTATCACAAACCCAGTTCTTGTTCCCTGATACACTAGAGCAAATCGAATAGGAAGTCAAAGATCTTGATCTTCTTTCCAAAATTGGTCTTGTATTATTTGGAGCTGGATTATGTTAGTATGCAACGAGGTAATAATTTCCATAAGACTGGGAATGGGTATGGTTGGGAGGTGCAGCTGTTTCAATGGTATAACCTTCTATTTCGAGTTTGCAAGTGAGTAGAAGAATTGTACGTCCAATACATACAGTAAATAAATTGTGCAGTGATGTGGGCCTGTGATGAGAGAGCTTGTTGGTTATTTTTCTAGAGTCGTGACTTTGTTTTGTTGCTGCTGTTTGTGTTGTTTTTAGTAATGCTCATGTACTATTAAACAAGAATTTATCTACTCTACATTGAATTGAGCTTTCTTTTTTCTTTGTTATCTAACGAAATTTTCAGGAGGCCTCAGCTGCAGATGATGATGATGACCTGGATCTTTTTGGTGATGAGACCGAAGAGGATAAGAAGGCAGCAGAGGAGAGGGAGGCAGCCAAGAAGGGGGCTAAAAAGAACAAAGAGAGTAAATGATCATTGTTATTGGGTGACTTCCATATTTGGATGCGAGAAAAAAGAGTCTTGGTGATTCAAAATCATGGAAATTTCTTTTTGTGGCAACATGGAAACGAATGCCATCTTCTGACTTAGAATCCATGGGAAACATTCTTACCTATTATAGTAGGAATATAATATTTTCCTAGTAGAAATTGCTAGTGTCTATTATCTTTAAGCCATGTAATTCATTTATGTAGAAATGGCTTGTGTCCATTATCTTCAAGCTGCATGTCATAAATCTGCCCTTTTGGTTTTCTTTATTTTGATATTTGCTTCTTTTTTTATAGGCGGAAAATCTTCCGTTCTTATGGATGTGAAACCTTGGGATGATGAGACTGACATGAAGAAGTTGGAAGAGGCTGTTCGGAGTGTTGAGATGCCTGGTCTCTTGTGGGGAGCATGTAAGATTTGATCTTTATCAATTTATACACTTTCTGCTTACATAAAAAAATGATGCATTTATCAAATAAATATTTTCTAATATGAATATTTCTGCATTGGAATTGTTTTAGCAAAATTGGTTCCAGTTGGTTATGGGATAAAGAAGCTGACGATCATGCTTACTATTGTTGATGACCTTGTATCTGTGGATACCCTCATAGAGGAATGCCTCACTGTTGAGCCTATCAACGAGTATGTGCAAAGTTGTGACATTGTTGCCTTCAACAAAATCTAAGAACCCTTTCGATGGACTGCTTCAAGGGTAGCCATTTTTGTCGGTATTTAGTTTACATCATTTGCTTTCATCCCCTTATTTCGGTTGTCTTGCTTTGTGCTTTATGGTGGTACTGTTTTCTAGAGTGAGAAGAAATGAAAGAACAAATATTGAAGTTTTATGTTTCTGGCTGAATGGCATATGGGATCTTTTTACACTTAATTCAATTTTAAGCTATTTCCTTCTTATTGACCGCATGATTAATACGTTGTGGTAATTTGAAAATATTGGCAAGAATTTGACAGCAGAGTTACTTTCTCGAAGAAAAAAGTAAAAGGAGTCGGTGGAGAAGGTGACTAGAGTTTTGCTTGAGAAATTTTGCTTTCTACCTTTCTATATTTCAGCTAAGTTGGAGCTGTTGAGTGGGATAACGGAAGCTAGTAACAAAGCTCTAATGAGTCTTGTTTTTCTCTAATACAAAGTAAATTATAACTGTTCATCCAGTCATATATCTCTTTATGGTTTATTGGCAGAGTATGATAAAGGGAATAATAAGGGAGTGCAGGACTTCGTTTGAGTGATAGGAAAATGAGGGAGACCCAGGGTGATTGTTTATGGTGGATTTAGGTGTTTAAATCTAGGCTATACATCTTTTGAAAAACGGTTGCAAAATAATTTTTAAAAAACTAAGTTTATGTTAAGAAAACTCTCTTCTATATTGTTTTATAAAACACTGAACAGTTTTTAGTTTTGATCAAAACCTCTTTTGAAAAAACGGATTTTGAAAAAATTAAAAAAACTGAAAAGGGGTTCAAGCTGAATGTGTCGAGACTGACAATGATTATTTGAAACTAAGGTCAAATGGTATTTTGTTTATTTGTGTGGGGGGTGTATTTGGATTGTTGGTAGCAGTAATTTGTGAGAGTAAATGGAATACACAAGTGGATGCGAGGAGCAATTTCTGGTTAAATCGAGTTTAAAACCAAATTTGTTTGAAATTTTATTGGTAATTTTAAGAAATTTTATTGATAGTATCAGTATAAATATGAGACTAAAAAATAATGTTATCAATGAAATTTTTTAAAATTATCAATAAAGTTTCGAGTGAGTGTAAAACATTGGTTTTAGACTTAGAGTGGTGATCTTAAGGATCTGGTTCTATGAGTGTTATCATGGAATCAAGAAGGAAAGTTCATTAATAATCATGGAGAAATTGAATAGTAATTGCTTTAAAAAATTTAAATACTAAAGTTGCTATTTAATTTTTTCGATTCCGTGGTAATTCCATTAAAATTGGATATTAGGTATCACTATTTTTTAGACTTGGTCTAACTAAAAACTTTTGGGATGGGTGAGAGGACAAAGATAGCTAAATTCCTTTATTTCCATACAAGCCAGAGAACATGTAGAATTATTATATTAATGATAGGATATCACGTGCGAGTTATCCCATCATATCGAAATCAAACCGATAACTATTGTATTACAAATGCGATGCTCTAACCTCTTAGCTAAACGGGCTCAAATAACCGAAATTGCACATGCATAAGAATTCAGTAAACTACTAGATCTTACATATCAACTATTCTTTTTTAACTATTCATAATTAATATAGAAAAGAATAAAAAATAGAATTTCAATTAAATATTGAATATTATAGAATAGAACATAACCATTAATAGAATATAGCGATATATATAATTTAAAATTTTAATATCTTTATTAATGATATTTTTATAAAAAAGAAACATCTTAATTAGATAGGAAATCCATTTTTCAATTTAAATGACATTTTATTTGAAATCAGAAAAAAAATAAAAAATAAGAGTGGGTTATATACATGATTTGGACTCAAAACTCATGAGTATAAGCTTTTGAATCATATTGGTCAATGTATATCAAACCTGTGTTCGTGTAATCTCCTACCGAGTGAAATACTCTAGACCTTAATTTTTAAAGATATATTAAAGATAGTTGTTACAAATCTTTTTTGCTTTTTATATAATATTTTACTTATAAGAAATGGTTTATGATTTCGTGGTCGGACATGACAATGACATCTAAAAAAATGTGACAATCACTGATGCTCGAATTGCATAATGTAATGATTTAAGCATAACCCAGTTGATAATCATTCTTTTCTAAAGAAAAAAAATCCTAAATTCAAGTGCTCCGTCCCCCTTTATCAAAAAGAATTGCAGTGTAATGTATGGTAGCTGGAAGGTAAACGTGCAACCTGTGTTTGTTTTAGAAGGGCACAGCAGGACCACTGGCAAACATATCAATCCAAGCGAAGTTCTTCTCCTGTTGACATTAGTCGACGAAAGGAGGAACGAAGCTGTTGTTTTAAGATGTAGGCATTCCGGGCTAGACTGCCAAATACTTGCATTGACACTCCAATGAAAACTTGGTTTTCATCTGAAATTTCCTTGTTTCTTGTCCCATAGTTCAAATAAAATTAAAAGACAGCACAAAAGGAATAAATATACTTCACTTTGGAATTAACAAAATGTCAATTGTCATATGAAACCATTAAAACCAATATTCCACCTCCTGCACAACCAACAGCATAAGACAACAGAGTTCCCTTTGCGTATATCCCGCTTGAATCAACAACTTCAGAGATGTTCTACCAACAATTAGTTCTTCTCTTTTTTCTCGCTCGTGGATTCACTAAATTTGTTTCCTAACAGCTTCTTCAGATTTAATTTCATTTGTTCATCATTCTCCTAAACATTCCTCCTTCTCAACTTAAAACTTAATAGAATTGAGAGTACGACAGTGAGAGCTTTATGCAGAGAAAATAAGCAATCAAATGGATGCTCAGAGGGTGGTGATGATCCAGGATGCATCTAAAGATATTAGTTCAAGCGCCCTCTGGTGGGCACTTTATGGCTTATCATTAATGCCTGGAGATAAGCTTACTTTCCTTGCAGTTCTCCGTCAAGTTAATACCCCTAGTACATTATCTTCCATGGGAAGCAGGAAGCCGCGTAAGCATTCATGTATTTATCTTTTGATGTAAGAAGAGGAAAAAATCAGGGTTTAATTACATATTTTCACCCTGTGATTTGGGTATTTTATTTTAAACTTCAAATAATTTTTCGTGACAGTTGAATTTAAGAGAGGTTGTGAAACAATACAAAGAGAAGAAAATTGTATCGAATAGTGTGATTTGCTTACAAGGGAGGTATCCTATTTATAGCATAATCTAACGGGAATGTTTCCCACTCTAACCATTGTGGGACTAACATATACATTGTGTGTGTATGTGTGTGTGTCCCCTTCAAACTCAAAGTGGTAAAATGGAGACCAACTTGAGTTTGGAAACTAAATCCTGAAGGAGTTCAGGATGATGTATTTTAGTGAAGATATTAACAGTTTAATCGGTGGAAGAAACTAATAATAGTCCAATAGTCCCGCGGGTGAGATGATGACGCACAAAGTGACAATCAATCTCAATGTTGCTGAATACACCTTTAGTGTCCTTAACTTTCTTCACCAACATAGCACTCTTCCTCATTGTTCATGTCCAGGCACCTTTCAACAAAATGGGCGTGCTGAGCGCAAACACCGAGACATTCTCAATACCGCCCATGCTCTTCTCATATCCGCTTCGTGTCCTGAACGTTTTTGGGGTGATGCTGCTCTTACATCTGTTTACACCAAGAACTGTGTACCTTCTCCCATCATTGGGAATCAATCACCCTTTGAGCGTCTCTATAGTCACCCTCCTGACTATAGCACTCTTAAGGTATTTGGTTGTGCCTGTTTTTCTCCTTCAGCCTCATGAGTGCACCAAATTGGAACCTAGATCTCGCTTATGTTGTTTCTTGGGATACGGTGTTGAACACAAAGGCTACAGATGTTGGGATCCTTCCTCCAAACGTCTCTGAGTGTCTCGTCATGTTGTTTTTTAGGAACACAAGATGTTTGCCTCCTTGTCCAAGTTCACCTATCGCACGACAACACCTCTCCTCTATTCACTGACCTCTCCAAGGATCTTTTTCCCGACACTCTTCTTCTGAGTCAACATCTCCACCAACATATCCCATCTTTTTATCAGATATGTCATTACCACCTAACATGTCTACATACACCTCCATTGAGTTATCCACCTTACACTCTTCTGAGCAACTTGTCTCTTCCGATGGATTTGCTCCAACAGCCTTTGATCTCCCTCATCGGCGAAGTAACTGAGTAAAAACTCATTCTGTTAAGCTTCGTGACTTTGTTGTATTTTCTACTATTCTTTCTCACTATGAACCACAGTGTTATCGTGAAGCTAGTTTTGATCCTCTTTGGCAAAAAACAATGAATGATGAACTACAAGCACTCGAAAACACTCACACTTGGGATCTAGTGGACCTACCAAAAGGTAAACATGTTCTGGGATGCAAGTGGGTTTACAAGATGAAAACTCACTCTAATGGATCCATTGATCAATACAAGGCTCGCTTGGTAGCTAAAGGGTTTACCCAGGGGTATGGGATCGACTATGAGGAGACCTTTGCCCCGATTGCCCGCCTCACTTCAGTTCGCAGCTTAATTGCAGTTGCTGCTGTTCGTCATTGGGGATTATTTCAGATGGATGTGAAAAATGTTTTTCTTAATGGTGAACTCACCGAAGAAGTTTATATATGCCCTCCTCCTGGTTTTTATCATCTTCCGCATCAAGTCTGCAAACTTCGTCGGGCTCTCAATGGCCTCAAGCAATCTCCTCGGGCTTAGTTTTCCAAGTTCAACACCATTGTTGAAGATTTTGGATTCACTCTCAGCTCACATGATTGTGCTATTTTCATTCAAAAAACAGACTAGGGTACTATCCTTCTTCTCCTCTATGTTGATGACATGATCATCACTGGTGATGACACATCTGAAATTTTGGATCTCAAGACTTATCTCAGCCAACATGTCGAGATGAAAGATCTTGGGAAGCTCAGTTACTTCTTAGGAATTGAGATCACTTCTAACTCCGAGGGATATTATCTTTCTCAAGCAAAGTATGCTTCTGACCTTCCTACTTGAGCGGAACTCACAGATAGTAAGACATGTACCACTCCTCTTGAGCTCAACTCTAAACTCATTCCTCTGGATAGTACACCTTTGGAAGACCTAACCTTGTTTCACCAGTTGGTTGGTAGTTTTGTTTATCTCACAGTTACTCGCCTTGACATCTCTTATGCTATCCATATTGTCAGTTAATTTCTCTCTGCTCCTCGCACACCCCATTATGCCGCAGTTCTTCTCGCAGGTACATCAAGGGGACCCTATTTAATGGTCTCCATTTATCAGCTCACTCTTCCCTTGAGCTTCGTGCCTATTCAGATGCAGATTGGGCAGGTGATCCCACTGATCGTAGATCCACCACTGGTTATTGCTTCTTTCTTAGCGATTCTCTTATTTCTTGACGAAGCAAGAAGCAAACAGTAGTCGCTCGATCCAGCACAGAAGCTGAGTATCGAGCCCTTGCTGATACAACCTAGGAACTTCTTTGACTTCGCTGGTTACTTGAAGACATGGGCGTCACTCATTCAACTGCCACTATCATCAGCTGCGATAATCAAAGTGCTATCCAAATTGCTCACAATAATATATTCTATGAACGCACGAAACACTTTGATATTGCAAGAAAATTGAGTTTTGACCATGTTAGCAAAAACAAATACAATTGCGGTAATTAAGATCGATTACGCATAAGAAATATCTAGGTGTAACGGGAGTAATCGTCAACAAAAATAACAAAATATTTAGAGCCTCCCATAGTAGCAGTGGGAGACAGGCCCCAAACATCAGAGTGAATCAAGTCAAATGGTGCAGAAGAAAAAGAATCACTTTTGTGAAATGGCAATGCCGATTGTTTGGCAAGTTGACAAGGAAGACAATCAAATTGTTCTTTATTAAAAAGCCTTAAATGACCATTAGACACTAAGGATTGAAGACAACCGACATAAGCATGATCCAGATGAGAATGTCAGAGACTGACAGACGGGGTAGATGAGACTGGGGCTGCTGTCTGAACTGATAAGGAAAAACGGGATGGAATGTGAATATTGATGAGCTTAAAGAGTCGTCCAACCTTACGACCTATCCCAAGAGTTTGTCCCGTCTTTGGATCCTGCACACAACAACCAGAAGTAGAAAAAAGAACAGTTAGACCGAAGTCACATAATTGACCAACAGATATGAGATTGAGGGTGAGTTGGGGAATATAATAAGTGTCAGGAAGAGAATTGTTTAATGTTGCAATTTTTCTGATATGACTCACGGTTATGGGAGAACCATCAGCAGTTTGAATAGTCGGAGCATGATTAGCAAGATGTTTGGTGGAAAAGAGAGTGGAATTAGGAGTCATGTGATTACAACATGCAGAGTCAAAGAACCAAGATGAATTACTTAAAGTGACTGACATAACAATAGAAGGTAGATTACCAGAATGAGCAAGGACTTGTTTGACAATTTTCTCAATGTCAGAGGCAAAAAACGTTTCAATGGAAGCAGTGGATGATGAACTTTCAACAGTAATGGCAGCAGATCTAGAAGGAGTATCGCAAGACACGTATTGCTGGGAATGTCTGTTAGGGTTTTGGAAACAATCACGTTGAAGATGACCAAGGGCTTGCTTCTTATAGAATTGACAAACTCGAACAGGGTGTTCCAAGAGAATGTGTCCTGGTTTCTTACAGTAATTGCAAAATTTTAAGGATCCAGATTTATGCCCTTTGTTGTTGGGTTGAAAAGATCCAGATAAATGCCCTTTGTTGTTGAGTTAAGGTCCCCTGGGAGTGGCGACTGAGGTGATGTCGATGGAGAATAAGACTTCGATTATAGTGACATCGATGAAGCGACGACTGAGATGATGTCGATGGAGAATAAGACTCCGACTATAGTGATGACCCGACAGGTATGAAAAGGATATACACGAAGTCTTTCTGATGTGAAGGATCCACTAATAGTGGCAATCACAGAGCATACTCAACTCTTGATACACTAAGAACCACTAAGAACCTGGCTCTAATACCAAGTTGAATTTGAGAGGAAGTGAGACAATACAAAGAGAATAAAATTGTATTGAATTGTGTGATTTGCTTACAAGAGAGGTATCCTATTTATAGCCTAACCTAAGGGGAATGTTTCCCATTCTAACCGATGTGGGACTAACATATATATACACACACACATTAACAGTGACAAATCAAATATTGAGGTTTTGTCCTGTGGGGTAACATCGTTAATAATTTCACATGTCCAACAAGTGCAGATATCCTTACCAATATAGAAAAAAGAAATAAAGAAAAAGATGGCTAACCAGATCTGGCAAGGACTAAATGGCCAGCAATGGCTATGCGCAATGGCGAAGCTGCAGGGCAGCCTCAATGGCAAGATGGTGAGGCTGCCGGCCTGCTGGAAAGCTTCAGCCAGGCAATGGTCAGGCTATCAGCAGCATCAGCTTCACGTGGGCAGGCTGCCACCAGCTGCCAGGATCTGGTGTTTTTTATGAGGGGAAATACAATTCCACGTGTAACACCAACTGACTGAACCTCATGTTCGATATGCCATGAAAATTCCTTAACATTTAACATGAAATCCGCATAAACCACAGTATGAAATATGTTCCAAAAATCGATATAGAGATGATTATGGTCACTAAAACTGATAATAAGAGTAGCTTTGATCATTGTTAAGTCTGCTGCACTCATTTAATTGTTATTTATATGTTGTGCTTTTCCTCCTATTCAGTGGGATACAAAACCAAAGCAGACTCCAGTTCCATGTTTGGAGCAAATCAGATTATCATTGTGATGGAAGCAGCGAGGAAGAAAAAAGGATACGAGAACAATGTGGAACTTGTTGAGATTTCTCTGATTTACCAAGCACTGAAGGTATGTTATGTTATATGACTCTTCACCTTACCATACCGTGTCGGACCCTCGACACTCACACACTCCAAATTAAAAGATAATTTACGAAAAATATTAAAACAGACGAATTTGACTCTCTACCGTGTCTGATACTCATACTCGAGTCCAAATAACACAGGTATTGTAACTATATTAATCCACCTGCTAAAACTTACTATATGCTTTGGAAATTTATAGAGTTAAATAACAGACATCAAATCAAAAGTCAATCAACAGATCAAATTATCACATTTGAAAACTTTATTAGTGTTAGTATAATGTTAACAGATCTTGATAGATAAAACAGTATAAGTTGATGATCTTTACCAGGAGACTGTCATTTAGCTAACGAACAAGTGCCAGGTTCTTGCGAAAATTTGTGCAGAATTAACCACGAGTAGCAGAATGGGAAACAGAAGCAGGAAACAATAACTGAAACAATTTAGAAGGCTATTTAGCTGAATATAAACAGTAAAAGAGTAAGATTAAATGGGGTTATACCTGAAAATTTGAAGAGCTGATGAGATATTTTGTATGAATCTCACATTGAATTTAAGATTTCGGTGGCTGCAGGATCTTCGCCGAAGGCAGTTGCTTTAAAATCAGCTGAAAATTTAAGGGCAACATGGGTCATACTTGACAGGTCAGATAAATATCAAATCATAATCTGAAATTAATAGTTAAAAACACACAGGAGTAATAAACAAAATGAAACAGCAGGCTGCATAAACATAGGCAACAGAGCTAATTTACGTGTGCACTTTTGCAAAGATTGGCTTAATCAACCTAGGCAAAGATTAGCTAATTTGCTTACTCATCTTGCACGTAATAAAGCTCCTAACTGCAAACAAAAACCACTCGCAAAGACTTCATTAAAATGAGGAAATGATAGATTAATCTTGTGAAATTATGCTACTGAGAAATGCTGTGGAACTGATGTGAATTTCATATGTGGCACAGGCAGATGAAGAAAGATAGGAAGTACTTCTTGAAGAGGCTTTCATGTGGGATATCAAGGATGAAGAGTAACAACAGCATTGAACAATTTAAAGGACCAAAATCAATGAAACCTAGCAAGTTTCCCACAGAGGAAAGCCGTGTCATCCGTGTAACTTACGATGAAATGATGCCCGGATCCCCAGAAGACTAGGATCTTTTCAGCATTGAACTTTTCCCTACATGTAGTAATTAACTGCTTCCTTTACCATATCATATCTAGTTACTTAACTACTCCATAGTTTTCGCAGTCAAACAAAATTTTGAATCTGCATTTGCCATGTTGGTTTTGAAATAAATCTCTTTCCCTGTGTGTTTTTGCTTCTTAATTCTATCTTTTCTTGTTACTACTGTTTCTTCTAATTTTACTTGAATGGGGGTGTCAATCAATAATTAATATTTACAATAATCGTGTGGCAGGCGAAACAGAACCTGATCAAGTGAGCCAAGATCAAGAACTGACACAGAGTAGAAGCACTGAGGATTTGATGCAAGAGTGCCAAGTTGAAGAAATAATTGAAAATTCAATATGCACCATCTGCAAGAATAGGGGGCCCAACTTTGGACAGAGAAAAGATTTCACATATGCAGAACTCCCAAGCTGCAACAGATGGATTTTCATCTATTAACTCTCTATCTGACAGCAGATTTGGATCCTGTTTCAGAGGTCAGCTAGAAAGTAAACAAGAAATAGTGGTTAAGAAAACTGTAAGTTCTCAAGAGGAGATGAATTTCAAATCACAAGTCAATGCACTTTGCAGAGCTAGACATGATAATGTGGTCATGCTGTCGGGATCCTGTGCAGAAGGAAATCAAAGGCTGCTTATACATGAGTATGCTTGCAATGGATCACTTAAAGAGCATCTATCAAGTAAGGAAAACTTATTGGGTTAACTGTAATTACGCCCTTGTAGTTTGGCCGGGGCAGTCATATACCTCTATGGTTTAATGGAGAAATCGAGTACAATGTGGTTTTGAGCAAATTGAGAATTTCAACTGCTATGTTTTAAACCACACAGAGGTATATCCCTGATCAGCCAAACAACAAAGGGGTAATCACAATTAACCCAAATTTATTTACAAGAAACTAAATTTATTACTCCAATTACTATTCAGAATTCTGTACCTTATCCTTGGCACACAATAGAGGAGGTCTATGACTAATAATACTCTATGAAATGGCTGGCAAGATGCAGAACATCATACTGTGCCTTTGACTTGAACAAGGAGGATGAAGATAGCACTAGGTTTATCAAGGGATCTAAATTATCTACATCGAAATAAGATAATTCACAGAGATTTGAGACCAAGCAACATTTTTCTAACTCATGATTTTGAACTGCTGGTAATGATTTTGGCATAAAATATAACCTGAATATAAATTTTGGCATGATTTCGAAGCATCATATTCATATTAAACATTCAATGTGCAGTCAGATTGGAGATTTTGGGCTCTTGGGAATGCAATCAGATAAGTCCTTAGGGCACAAAAATGTCAAGACATTTGTATACTTGGCACCAGAGTACTTGAAGAAAGGGGAACTGTCAACTAAAACAAATGTATACTCCTTTGGTGTGGTTTTACTAGAGTTGATCACAGGACGGGGGAAAACAGACAGGAAACCTAAGGAAAAAAGTATTGTGACATGGGTAAAAACTGAAATGCCTTTCATTTTACTTTTAGAAGAAGATTTTGGTAGTTAAATTCTCTAGGAAACAGAATGAAGGAAGTTTATTCCATGTTCAAATCCGAGAAACAAAGAATTATGGAACATTAAAATACGTGATAAATCAATTTCTCTGTTCAAATTTGCAGAGTTCCTAAATATATACACCAATCAATGAAATGTGCATAATTAAGATTTCAATTTCTCTTTCATTTTAACTAGACTTCCCATTTGTGATGTCATGTAATTATGATGCAGGCAAGACTGCTTCTCAGACAAAGAGGGTACCTTGATTTAGACGACCCCAGCATTGCCAACTCGCGTGATGCGCAGCAGCTCTATCGAACAGCTCAACTAGCAGAAAAATATCTGAGCAAAAATCCTAAAAAAGGCTATGCATGGATGAGGTAAGTGTGTTGATCATGAAAACCTTGTCTTCACCAGTCACCTCATGGGAATTTAAGGCATTAACCAGAATGAGAGAATCACTCTCAAGCAGAACATATCTTGAGCCAATCTTAACCCTTTCCTCACTGCAACTACCTCCATAGCTTCCACCGGATACAGCAAAATATTCCTCTGCTTGGTCAATAGTGTTGATCAATAATGCACTGTCTCAAAAAAAGCTGTCACATCCCAAAGCCGATGAAAACAAACCTTTCAAGACAGAAACAGAAGGAGAGACACGAGTAAAAATCGTGCTCTCATTTACACCATTCATCAGTGTTGTCTTCGTTAGTTGAAGTTACTAGTAAACTATTCTAACTATGCTTGAGTTACTAATGAAGTCTCATAAGTCACTATTACACTAATTAGCAAATTACTAATCCACAGACAAGGAGGTGCAAACAAGAGATTTAATTTTTGGGTTGAAATATCATTATTATTACAGCCAGGGCATCAACAGATCTAGCAATTATTTATTTATGTTATACTCTATATTGTTGAGACTTGAGACTATAGCATAATTATAAATCATGCAATATCTCCTCAGGTGGTCTCTACCATGGAATACATAACAGAGAGGAAATCATGCTTTGTAATTGAAGATTTTCCTTCAGCAGCATCATACTTAGTACGCAGCTTGTTAGACTCAAATGATTCTTGTAGTTATGAGAAAACAGTTCATGAACAAGAAAGCTCAACTGGAGAAGTAAAAGTCAAAAACCAGATGACAAGATCTTTCTCATAAACTTCTTCAACAAGCAGTTTTTACAAGTCTTCTTCAAGCAGTGGCAGAAGTTACAAATTTGCAAGAGCAAAATCAAGTAGTAAAATTCCAATGCATTATGCAGAAATGTTTAACTAAGCATGAATATGTATTACAGACTAGTAGACTTCGCATTCTGGATCTTCTTTCAGGTAATCTATAGATCTCCTTTCAGTATTCAACCTTCCAACTTCCAAACTAAATGGGAGAAAAGCACAAGAAAATTGTAAAGATAAGATATTTCCCCTCCCATTAATTACAGTACTGATCAACTTTTATTACAATATAAATTAACTAGTATCCCTCGGTCCCAAAATGATCGTTACATTGCACTATTCATTCAATTAATTGATTAATTTTTTATATTAAATAAATAAAGTAACTGAATCTTTTAAAAGTTTTCAAAAAAAATTAAGTCAATAAAAGATTCACAAAATATTAGAGTCAATATGGTAAAAGGAATAAAACATGACAATCATCTTGGAACTAAGGAGTAGTATCTTTTCAGCACATGCACTTCCCAGAAATCAAAACAGTCGATCTGGTTTCATTGAGTTAAAAGCAAATGCAACTACAAATCTAGGAGAAGTACTATTTTCAAAGAATAGAAAGCTATTTTGTTTTCCATTATTTGGTTATATAAAAAGAAGGAAAGCATGTACATGTATTTCAAAATTCATGAACTCAAAAGAATCATTAATATGAAATTATAAAAATTAATTAAGGTGTGTTTTGTTGTAAAAAATGCTTTTAATATTCCATCTTCATTTTTTTTAATAATTTGTGCATTTATTTCTCAACTTTTTCAATATTACGTTGAAAAGTGAAGTGTTGTTTTTTCGATTTTGTTAAGAATGTGTAAATTATTGAAAAAAATGTTAAGAGAATGAAAATGACGAATAAAAAATATTTTCCACGACTAACTATATGCACCTTTAGTCTTTCTAACAATATACTGTTAGTTGTTGGTCCATGTCAACAGTATTCTCTTCGGCTTTGATCTGTAGTGAGAAAATATAAGAGGAAATAAAACTAGAGGAAAGTAAACTGAGTGAAGATCTATTTGAGAAAAAAGAAAGCTGGGACATTAATTTTTTTTCCAGTGTATAAACCAAAGCTAAAAAAAGTCTTTTCATCTACTTTTTCATCCTACTTACCATCAGCTCTATTTGGAATCAATTGAAAATTAAATTCATTTTATTTTCAAATAAATTAAATTTTTTATTATATTTTACTTTCTCATTTTAACATATAGAATTCATTTGAATTTTTATATTTAAAATATTTAAAATAAACCAAATATTCAAAAGAGGATAAAGAGGGAAACAGGAGGAAAATAGAGCGAAGGAGAGAGGGAAAGAGAGTTTATTTTGTAGAATTCATTGTAAATTTTATTATTTTTTATAGAATTTGCAACAAATCAGTTCAATTTCTGAATTTATTTCGAAATAAAAACAGAATTCAAAATGAATTTCATAAAAACTATAAAATTCATACTGATTTATTGAAAGTGGAGGATATGGAGGAATCCTGAGAGAGGTTGGAGAGGAGTTAGACCTCCTCCTCCAATCTCCATTATCTGAAAGAACAGCTTTGGTTCCAGCGTGTCCGAAAATGAAGTTGGAGATCAGACTAGTAATTTCTGAACAGGAACAGGAACTGATTTATTGAAATCTTTGCCGAATTGGTCCATCACTGCGAGGCGCGGGAAAACAATCTCTGATGAGATTCCTGAAGCTGCTCTCAAACGCGGAGATCTTCGTGGTTCTAGCCATCAAAGTAATTCTTTTCTGAAAAAGCTGAAACTTGATGAGAGTAGGAATAATTCAGGGTTGATCACAGCGAAAAGTGCTAAAGAGGTAAGAAAATCTGGTAATACTTTATGCCGAAACCTAGATAAAGGGGGAAAAAAAAGGGTTGCTGCTTCAGAAGCGCGGATTACTTATCAGGAGGCTGTATCCGTGGAGGGGAATTTCTCAGCTAGGCCCCGGAGCCTTATTATAGGCCCTAACCAAACACAATATGAGGGTAAATTTAGAGATTTTGAAAGGTCTACAAATGATGAGAAAATAGTGAAGAAAGTAGTTAAGAAGCAGCTTAAAAATCCTAGTAATTATTCAATTAATAGGAGCTAATGGGACCTGGTGAAACTGCAGGTGGTTCAAATGCTATGGAAATTAATAGATACGGAAGTGGTCAGACGGTCTGGACCTTCCCTGTGGTCAAACCTTAAGGTGGCCACAAAGCAACTGTGTCAGTGGGCTGCACCAGTTGAACCTCTGAGCTAAGTAGCAATCAGAATATTGGTATTAAAATGTTAGATTTTGATCTTAATGAGCCTTATCTTGAACTGGAAGATAATCATTCTTGATAAGGTATCTTGATATGGACCATTTCCTTTAACAATTATTTGAATTTCTACGCATTTAAATTCGTATGAACTCATACATCATACTTTGTCGGTCTAGAAAGCTTAGTTCAACTCACTATTGCGTAAATTTATCAGTATTTGGCTGATTTTATGAAAGCTAGCTCTGTTTTTTGTGCTAATTTTTAGTTACGTTACAAAGCAAGATGGTATTATAGAACTTGCTCCAAAAGCATGATTTTCTAAAGAATTTTGATTGATTCCTTAGGATAAAATTAGTGTATAAACTAGTGAACATATATATATCCACGAATTTTTCTAGTTCATTTGTGTGATGAAGTATGACTTCCAAAAGTTTTTTTTAGATAAAATGAATTAATTTTTATAAATCGTTAAAATAAAATCATTTTTAGGTTTACATTTTGTATCAAATATAAGTTTGAATAAAATCATCTCATTTCACATCATTTTCTTCTTTAATCTTGTCATCTTCTTACAATCTGGTGTACCAATCTACTTCTAGCTCATTTGTGTAATGAAGCATGACTTACAAAGGTATTTGGTTGCCATATGTATTTTTTATAGTTTTTTTTTTTATGTTATTCTAATTCATAGATCACTTTGTTAAACTCAGGTATGCAACTAGTATTGTTGAGAAATCAACCTGGAAGAAAACATAAAAGAAAAGTCATGGATGTTCTCTTATTTGGTAAAGATTTTGAAATTAAATGATGTAAACTTGGATATGAATAATATTTATTCTTAAAGTAAAACTTCTTCATTTTCCAAAAAAAAAAAAAAAACACTTTCCTTCTCAACTGTTATTACTCATTATTCATGATTCCTTACGCCCATTTATAATAGCTCTATCTACTTTGCACGTGGAGATTGATTAACAAATATGTAATTTGGAGACTTCGACAAATATTTAGATATTTACACGTACTACAAGAAATTTATGGAATCCCTATACACCAGCCACTTCTAGGAACCCTCAAGATTGGTTTAGTCATCACCAAGTGCCATAGTGCACACATGTGAATGGCAGTTCTAGATATTCCTCACAGCAAGAAACATAAAGATAATTTACTTGCATTTTAATTATTTTATTAAATTCAATTGTATGTCACATTAACAATACCACTTAAAAAAAATAAAACTACTCATTTTATATAAATTCAATTTTTATATTTTTTTATTATTTTTAATAATAAATTTCTTTACTTTTCTTTTTTTGTCTCTCTCTCCTTTGAGTTCTAACAACGAAGAGATGCATGAAATTACTAGTACATTTTTCTAAAAAAAATTTAATCTAGTGTCATATTTTTAATTTTCAACAGTTTTTGGTATATCTTTTACAAATTTTAGGGTTTGTTAGATTTATATCAACTAAAATTTTCCTAATTATCCTTTAAATTTTTTAAAAAACATATTAAGGTTTTTGAGTTCCAACTATTTTAGAATTCAAATTTTGAAAGTCATTACTTAAAAGAGTTTAGATTTTCACCTTTGAATTCTAATTTAGGGGAGAAAATTTATTGTATTTGAATGTCAAGATAACAATAAAATTTGCTAAAATGTTTGGAAATTGTTTTGAAAAACAAATTGAATCAAATTAATTTAAATCTCACCTTTAACAAAAATTTCAAGATTTCAAAAACATATGTACAATTTGCTTTGATCAGACAAGTGGAGACAGAACTTTGTGTGTTACCCAGTAAAATGGTTTTTTATGCTTGATATAAGTAATGTTTACGTTGTATGAAATAATTAAGGCATATGATTCTAAAAAATGAAAGCTCATAATCAATACATCCTCTGTTCCATATATATTTATAAATTTTCTATTTTGAGATGTCTTATATTGTTTGTCCGTTTTAAAAAGTTAAAATTCAATTTCAGTTAAATTTTATAAATTACTCTTAAATTTAGGTTATTTAGACAATTCTACCATTAAACTCCAACACACATATAGCAATGCCCTCGTTACGTCTAGAATCGTGTTAGTAAAACCTTTCCATTCGACTAAGTATACCATAAGCATTGTCGCCAAATGACGTGCGACTATTATTGCATGCCACAAGTGCTACAATGTACTGCGCGCGCGGAGTAGAGGAGTAGGTTGCACAAGCAGCGCTTGGTAAGTTGTGACTCGAGGGGATTCGTTCGTGAGCACGAGCTAGGGACGAACCTAAGGGGGGCGGGCCGGGCGATTGCTCCCCAAAGATAGGAAAAAAAGAATATCATGGGTCGCTTAATTTTTTTTCTTCTCCAATTCAATAGCTGTCACTCCCCTCTTCAGCCAACCAATTCTTTTTTTCTTGTACTTTAAGCTTATAATTTTTTAAAGAATAAAGATTGTGAGACACTTACAAAAACTTGAGTAGTAATTATATCACAAGTTTTTAGGGTGTATAAATCAAGTGTTTTAATAGTGTGTGATTTTTCTTCAAATTACGTTTAACTGTTTAAGATCACTTATTTATTTTTTTCCTTTACGATTTTCTACACTTTCTCGAATCACTCACTTACAAGAACTCTAAACTTATGGCTTAGGAAGATAGACGAAAACAAACATTACATGGGTTACTTCATTGGTTATTATTCGGCTAATCAAATTTATTATTTAAAAAAATTATATATAATTATATATTTTTCTCTATGTGCGTGTTTTTTAGTAATTCTAAGAAAAAGATAAAATCTTCGCTAAAAACCTTCTGTCCCCAAGATAATGATCTTGAGTCCGTCCCTGCTTAAGAGGATTGCCATAATGTAGCCATACGAGATGACGAGCTTGAGTAGTCAAGTCGTGAACGATCTTTTTTCCATTGTGATAGGAATCAATTGTCAATGGATTACCCAAAGCGTAAAAAGTTTAAGGAAGCTTGAGTTCCTTGAGTATAAAGAGCGTGAGTCATTACACTGTAGAGACAAGTTCAGCTAACTTGCGGCTGATGAAGACCCATTGGTTGATGGGTCGAGACTCGAGTAATGATGAGAGAACCGATCTTGGTCCACTCTGGTAAGATAATGGGGAGAAAGCTAAGGCTATACCCCATCGGTTGGGAGCCTGTTAAGATGTGCATTGCCCCATGGGTAGGGGAGCCTGTGGGTAAAAGTAATACTCCTTAGATGGGAAAAACCAATGGTGTGGAGGACATTAAATTTCACATATTCACAAATTAGAGAGCTTGTGAATATGATTTTGGCATTAACTTTAGGGTACCTCAAAGGGAGAATGGAATTAGACCGAGCTCAAGAGAGGAAGTGATAAAAGGAAGCACAGAACAGAAAAAGAAACAGTAATATATAATCAAAACAATTGGACCAAGACTTGAACCTCATTTTGTATGGGAGCCCAGCAACTAAAATATATAATGAAAAAACCAACAAACTCAATGCTCTACTCAACAAAACATAAAATTAAAATTTTAATTGGGTCTTTCGTGCAAAATCTAACTAGAACAGAATATCATGATTTTGTTTTGAAAGCAAAGTTCAGACTAGCAAACATTCATTATAATATACCACTACTAGAAATGCAAAAAGAAAGAGAAGAGAGCGTTCTTGATCAAATATTAAATGACAAAGGGCATTCCCAATATTAGAAACTATGATTTGGAGGTCTGATATCATATTAAAAAATAACTGAGTTATCAATTATCTCAAAAACTTAAGATGATGGAAAAATAATTCAATTTATTCTTTATACTTTTAATAATAAATTCTTGAGTATAGTAGTTTCATAGGCACTGTCCAACCATACTATGTTAGGATCATGATGCTATCCATTTAAAAATTAAAATGGAGTCAAGTTTATTATAATATTGAATGTCATATCAAAAAAGAAAATATTTAAATTTAAATCTATCAATATGACATTTAATCTCACCGTAAATTTGATTTTTATTTCAATTTTTAAATAGATCATGATCCACTGTACTATTTCAAAAAAATTGTACGTTAAAAGATTGACTTGATATGTTGTGATTTGACATATCCTACAGCACCTCACCTATACAAGAATTTTGACACAAGCTTTTTTTTTATTTTTATTTTTATCCATGAGAGTTGTTTACGTGGGAACTGACATGGGACCTCAAAATGATTTAGCTAGAATTAGCCTTTTTTTTGTGTTAATGAAAATTTATTGGATCTATGGGTTAAACAAAATGATTATTCTTTAGGGTTAATGATATTTGATTTCAAATCGTTTATACAACGATAACGTTACTATCAACTTAACTAGTCAGCACTGACAGAATTACACTCCCTTGTTGGTTTATAGAAATCATATTTGTCAAAATATAGCACTAAAGTTATTGTATCCACTTCTAATTGTTAATGGTAACAAAACTGTTCATAGCAATTAAACTACCAGAAAGTTATAATAACAAAATTAAAAAAATACTAGTAGGGTAATTACTCAAATTTTTTTTAAAGAAAGGGTGTAAGTAACAAAAGCACAATGTAATTTGTTTTCAAAAGCAAAGGATCGGTACTTCTGAGAATATATTTTTGGTGTTTATTGTTGTTTTCTACTTAATATAATTGTAGACAATATATAGTTAAATAGTCATATATTTGCAATAATGAAGTATAAAAAACAAACTTTAAATCCAAATAAGTTGGATGATTGAGGTTTGTTTTCCTTTTGCGTTTGAACCTTCTCACTGTGGTGGGGTGAAACAGATTTTACTCTGAATTAATATTTGTGTGTTTGACCGACATGTGATGCTCACACAACATTGATAATGATTCCACCTTCTCACTTTTTTAAGTTTTTTTTTTTCTACCAAAAAATGCAAAATTTATTTTTTAGTAAAAACTATAGAATTTACAAAAACATGGGTTTGAAAATAAAAATTTAGAAAGCTAATCCAAATATGCACAATTTTCCTAAAAAGTAGTGATTTGGATATAACTTAATAGGTAACCACATCTCATCTTTTAAAAGGAAATACCAAATTCAAATTTCCAAACCCCAATTCAAAAAAAAAAAAAATAGTTTAAAAAGCAAAAAATCCCCTAAGATTAGGATCAGATAACATTTTACCCCCTCTGTTTTAAAAAGAGGCAATTTAACTCACGGTTTCACAGTCTGGAGTAATCTTTCCCCTTGTCTAGATTCCGACCAGACTGTTACCGGAAATTTTTTAAAAACCATTAAAATGCCACATCAGCTAGTCTTCTATCCTATGCACGTCTAACTAACAGAAAATATTTCGTTTGCTCATTTCTTTGGTTGTACTCCATAACTTCAAAAATTTTCCCTCTTAGATGTGCTTTGGCCTTTGACGTGGCAATCAAAGAGGGAAAATTTTTGGATGCTTATGTTCCATTAAGGCCTATGATCGTTAGTGTTTCTTCTTTGACCTCTCTAGGTTATTCGTTGAGGAAAAAGAAAAGTAACCTTTGTTATAAATCCACTGGAAGCTTCCCTCAGAACTCATAAGAGACGACTCTCATGGCCATCCAAATGAGATCATTCTCGTTTATAACATCGAAAATTCCATCATTGTTCACCAATCAGGAAATGGAAGATTCTGGCTGACACAATAATCTCCTTTTTATATTTGTTAGACGTGTGTAGGGTAGAAGACTAGCTGATGTGGCAATTTAATGGTTTTTTAAAATTTTCCAGTAACACTTTGACCGGATTATGGTCGAAATCTAACCTAGGAGAAAGATTGCTCCAAATTATGAAATTGAGGGGTTAAATTGCCCTTTTTCTAAAAGAGATGGGGTAAAGTGCTACTTGACCCTAAACGGAGGGGATTTTTTGCTAAATCTTAAAAAATATAGGGTTATTATCACTAAACATCATTGTATTTTATCTTGTGTTTTAATATCTCTCTTGCATTTTAAAATCGATTAATTTACCTATTGCACTTTAGACATGTGTCAAATAAACCCTTTTAGTGATAATTCCAGCGAAATTGATATCGACGCAGACAAAAATCTTGATTAAAGTTGAAATCAACACACACAAAAATCTTAACAAAAATTTTTTTTTGTTTAATAGTCAAGGTTTTTTTGCGCACCAATATCAATCTTGATAAATGTAAATGAGTTTGATGATAATATCTCAATATATATATAAAGTTATTATGTATGAACTCTATATCATGTGTCACTCGGAAAACCGATTAATTTTGGTTGTCCATTCAATATTGATGCATTTGACGAGTTTCATCTGCCGTAAGATATATAAATTATGTGAATTACTAATTTAAATATATGGACAATCATTATTGCTTGGGCATACAGTCAAGTGGTATAAGAACGCGCACACACTCCACACATGCCTATATATATATATAATTCAAAATAAAGATAAATTTTGTTCATAAAAGCTTTTGGCATGTAGAGTGTTAGTATGATATAAAATAACTATAAACATTATTCATAGAAAAGAGAAAAAAAAAAAGAATATGAAGTTAATTAATCACTATCCTTATTACCTTGTTAATTATTATAATGATATTTTTTAATTGAGAATTGTACAATATGAACTAGTGTTCTATTTTTAAAGGTTCTGACCAGTTTACTAGAACCAACTCTAGATAATATGTTAGAAGCTCTAAGAAAGTAAACTGAAATCATCCTCAAAATAATTGATTAATTGACCTTGTTTTTAGTCGATTGGTCACTGTACTTACAATTTTTTTCATATAGAAGATCTGGATTTGATATCTCTCTATGAATCTAAAATTAAAAACAAAAGAACAATTAAAAATTGACCACTTTTCCAAGTGTTACATATGAAAATGTTCATTTTTGAATTAGACCAAAATGTTGATATGCACCTTTAACAAAAAGTCATTGATCAGGATGTGCCACAATTAGGCAGTTCATTCCTTGATGTATATGTCTTTATATGGGAAAAATGAAAAGTTTCTTTAAAAAGATTGTACATTAATGGTCATTGCATTCAAGTTTTTAAACATGGCCAGTGGAAAAAAATTTGTTATATTCTTGGGAATTCAATGAAGACGGACATTATTGCACATAATATGGTGAGGGATTCTCGCAATCCGCCCCAGCCAGTGTCTATCCAAACTCCTAGTCTTCTCTGTTTCCCCAGAATTTAGCCCCTTCCTTCCTTACCCTTTCTTGCCTAATCCCTAATCTAATATAGTCTCTCGCTCGATTCCCTCTCTCTGTCTCCATAGATATACCTCATCTCTCTTCTTACTAAGTGTATTTTTTATTTTTATATTTATCTTTGTCCATGGATGTTGATCGAGAAAATCCTTTTGATGAAAAAGATATTGATGATCAGAAAATGGTGATTTCTGGATCTGCTTCGTTGGATTTCGCAGCCAAACAGCCGCGGGAAAAACTAGGTCTCAAGCTCAAGATCCCAATCTCGAAACAAGGTGGCGTCGTCAAACAACATATCTGTCATGTCTGCGGCAAAGAATTTAGCTCCGGTAAAGCTTTTGGAGGTCATGTTAGAGTTCACATGAAGGGAAGCCGTCACAACAAAAAGATCAAGAACAACAACAAGAAGATCGGGAAGAAAAAACAGGTTGCTGCTGCTGTTGTTCCTGTTCCTCCTCCAAGTAAGGGATGTACTACCATTAAAGCTGGAGATCTGAAACCATGCGATGGAAAAATCAGGTGCTGTTTATGTAGCAAAGATTTTCAGTCCGTGCATTCTCTTTTTGGACACATGAGGAGGCATCCTAATAGAGGTTGGAGAGGAGTTAGACCTCCTCCTCCATCATCCGAAAAGAACAGTTTTTGTTCCAGCGTGTCAGAAAATGAATTTGGAGAAAAGACTAGTAATTCAGGACCAGGAACTGATTTATTGAAATCTTTGCCGAATTGGTCCATCACTGCAAAGCGAGGGAAAACAATATCTGATGAGATTCCTGAAGCTGCTTATCTTCTTATGAAGCTCAAAAGCGGAGATCTTCGTGGTTCTAGCCATCAAAGTAATTCTTTTCCGAAAAAGCTGAAACTTGATGAGAGTGGGAATAATTCAGGGTTGATCACAACGAAAAGTGCTAAAGAGGTAAGAAAATCTGGTAATACTTTATGCCGAAACCTAGATAAAGGAAAAAAAAAGGTTGCTACTTCAGAAGCGCGGATTACTTATCAGGAGGCTGTATCCGTGGAGGGGAATTTCTTTGCTAGGCCCCGGAGCCTTATTATAGGCCCTAACCAAACACAGTATGAGGGTAAGTTTAGAGATTTTGAAAGGTCTAGAAATGATGAGAAAATGGTGAAGAAAGTAGGGAACAAGCAGCTTAAAAATCATAGTAAATATTCAATTAATAGAAGCTTGATTGCTGAGGGAAAGAAACATTTGACAGTAAATTCTGGAAATTTTGGGATGTTCAATCAAGGTCATAAGAAGTTGTTAATTGGACCTGGCGAAGCTGCAGATGGTTCAAAGGCTATGGAAATTACTAGCTACCGAGGTGGTCAGATGAGATGGACCTTCCCTGCGCTCAAACCTCAAGGTGGATACAAGCAGCTGTGCCATAGGGCTGCACCAGTTGAACCTCTGAGCCAAGTAGCATTGCTTGCACAAGCCAATGATCAGAATATTGGTCCTGCAAAATCAATGACTGGAAAAGCCCGCTGCATGTTAGATTTTGATCTCAATGAGCCTTATTTTGAGCTGGATGGAGAAGATAATCGGCATGTATCTGATAAGGTATCTCGATACGCACCATTTCCTTTAACAATTATTTGAAATTTTGCTTGATTAAATTCGTATAAACTCATAAATCATACTTTGCCTTTTAATGGTTCAGAAAACTTAGCTCAACTCACAATTGCATAAATTTATATCTATTATGAAAGGCTGTCGGGTAGCTAAGTCTGGGTTCTTTTGCTAATTTTTTCCAAAAGCATGATTTTCTAAAGAATTTTGATTGATTACTTAGCGTAAAAATGGTATATAAACTAGTGAACATATATAACTCTAATTTTTATAGTTCATTTGAGTGATGAAACATGACTTCCAAAAGTTTTTGGTGCATATTTCAATTAAGAAGAGTATGAATCAATTTTTATAGATTAGTGAAATAAAATCATTTTCATGTTTATTTTTTATATCAAATGTAAGTTTGAATAAAATCATCTCACTTCACATCTACATTTGAATAAAATCATCTCACTTCACATCCTTTTCCTTTTTAATCTTATCATCTTCTTATTATAATCCGGTGTACCAAACAACTTCTAGTTCATTTGTGTAATGCAGCATGACTTCCGAAAGTATTTGGTTGATTGGTACATATGATTGAAAGGCATATTATAAGAAGAAAAGGAAGGTAAGATGAATCGATTTTTATAAATCAATGAAAATAAAGTCATTTTTATGTTTACTTTTTGTATCAAATGTAAGTTTGAATGAATTCATCTCATTTGACATCCGCTTTTTTCTTCTTATCATACTTTTAATTTGGTGTATCAAACGAGAACATTTCTTACGATAAAAATAATGTATGAAATACGAGCTATATATATGAAGCAGTTTAGAAGGTTTGGTGAACATAGCTTCAATTTTTCTTTTTCATTTGTGTTATGAATTTTGATTGTGAAAGTTTCCATGTAGAATGCATCTTTTATTGTTGCATAAATTAATTATCATCTATTTATATCTCCATATGTATTTTATTTTATTACTTTAATTACTGAAGATGTAATGCAAACGGAATGCGATCATATATGTCAAAGAAAAACTATTTCATTCTTATAGTTTTTTTTATGTTATTCTAATTCATAGATCACTTTGTCTAACCCAGGGCATGCAGCTAGTATTGCTGAGAAATCTGCCTTGAAGAAAAGATAAAAGAACTCAAGATCCATGAGTTTTCTCTTGTTTGGTTTTGCAGTACCTTGTTTGGTTGTTTAGAGAACATAGAATTGTAAAGATTTTGAAATTAAATCATGTAAACTTATATATGAGTAATATTTAGGTTTTTGGATATTAAGCCTGTTTTCTTCATAATCATGTACTGCTATCAGTATTTCAGTGCTACTTTCATGTGCACAAGCTTTCTGGGATATTTTCATCATATTGTTCATAAAACAAATTAGCAATTGGTTTTCTATATGTGTGTTTGTATTCATACTAAGTGTAATATTAATGATGTCTGATCAATGCCCCGATCGATAGATGATACCATCATCAATGTATTGATGGCCTTGGTGATGAAAGAGGAGTCATACTCATTTATAAATATTTTATCCATATTACAGTAAGTAAAATATTTTAACTGCATTCTAGAAATAAAAACACAAAACACTATAAATACTACATACATACATACAGGAGTAACTAATTTTTCCTTTCCAATGATGCTTTTAAGTTTTGTTAAGCTACTTCAATCAATAACTATAAAAACCCTAAAATAGTGTTTTTGTATGTGTGAATGTACTTGTTTGTCCATACTAGTTGTAAATTAATGATATCTTACATATTTTATAATTTACAAATTGTAATCAATAAAAAAATAATTTATAAGACATAACTAAAGTAATTTCAAGTGATCATTCGAATGATCGGTGGATCAATACTTGGGTTGATGGATGCCACATAACCTATATTGTTGACGTGACACCATCGACATAGATATTGATCCCCCGTTACGAGAGAATCCTGACTTTATTTTTGAATATTCTATCTATATTGCTCTAAATTGAATCTTTTAACTCCACTCGAATGTAGGAACGTAAATAAAACACTTCAAAATGTAGCATACATACATGCATAACTCACTTCTATCTTCTCTATCAGTGATGATTTTATTCAGTTTTTATTCCTTTCTTAGCTAATTCCATCAATAACCATAAAAACCCTAACATAGTGTTTCTTTGCCAAAGTATGAAAACCACACTCAGAGACCTATATTGGGCAATTACTTCTGGAGACTTATATCGATCCAATAAGGATTAATCAATCAAATAATAGAGAAATGATTGGCTTGAATATAAAAATTGTTTGTCATAGAATATTATTCTCGTCAGAATCAAACTTAAACCGAACTTATATAACAAAACGAGAGTTCGTATATGCGAGGAATTTCATCTGTGGATTTTTCTCCCATTCATATATCATAGATCAATAGGGAGATTTTCATCCAATCCTTTGTTTTGCTCATTTTAGTATTTTCTGTTTCAAAGAAATTAGGAATAACTGAGAATCTATATAAAAAGAAAGTTCAGATAATTGACATTTGTAATCATACTAAACTTATATATGCACGATAACGATCAATATATTCTTTATTGTTTGATTTACCTGAAGGAATTAAAGCGATACCATCATGTATAGCATTGGTTAATATGTTTTGGTATTGATTTTTTTTTTTTTTTTTACAACTTAGAAGATAGAGGAGAGGGAAATCGAACTTATGTCCTATTGGGCACCAAGAAACGTCTCTACCACTGTGTAACCCTACGCAACGAGAACATGTTTTGGTATTGATTCAATCTATTCCTGAATCTACTAATCTCCATTGGTATAGATAGTGGAATAGAAGTCGACGGCTCATCTAATTAATCCGGGTAAGAGAGTTAAAAGTTTTAACATCTTACATTTTATGCTCAGAAAGAAACTGTGATAAACAGATCGACAAATGATTACTGTATTAATTATAATAACTATTGTAGAAGAAAACATCTCTTTAATTATTTTATGTTAGAGGGAGTTAAAACGAAATAACTTCATACAATTGATCAGTTACTTACCATTTCATAGGATAGATCTCTCCCTTTGTGAGTTACTAACATAAATAACTAGAGAGAAATTGAAACAGAAACTCTCTTTTTTTGAATCTTTGCTCGTCAAGAGAAAAAAAATTAAATGGAGAAGTTACTATCTTGACTTTATAAATTAGTTTAACTCTTCTAGTATCCAAGCTTCGTAAATAAATGGAGAAAAGAGAATATAATAATTTCAAAATCTGATTCTTGGGTCTAAAATAGTACCCAAATTCAATGTCAGATATTATTTCTGAAAATTTTAGCTAAGCAGATAAAAATAGCCACCTATGGTTTTCCATGCTCGACGAGGAGAAGAGATGAGAGCAAACAAGGGGCAGAACCAATTTTTTTGGTCCTAATGCAATTACTTCTTTTCATTAATTTCATAGATTTGATCATTAGTTTTGTAATCTTGAGGGTCTGAGAGCCCAAAATGGCAAAGGAAAATCTGTTATATTTTTTGGAAATTTTATTTAAGACCAAACAAATTTCCATGTCACCTCAAATTTACAAGCTCTAAAGTTCTAAACTCTAATCTATCTGTCTCTATGCCTTTCCAATCAGTCGCACGAGACTAAGTATCCAGTGAATGGTTTGATTTCATCTTAATCATGGAAATCTGGAACAAAGAAAGACAAACTGCATTTGAAAATAAAGATCACAAAACCAGACATAATAGTCCAGAAGAAAGCTCTGATCCGTGAGACCAGTTGGACTTCGCATTTCTGATTTACGCAACGAGAAAAAATTTCCATCCAGCAAAGCATTGGGAGCAACCATAAAAAGTTCATTTTTTGGTTAACAAACACAGCTGTGCTGAACCATGCAGAACTCGAATCCTAAAATCTGCGGTGCGAAGGAACATGTGGTATGGGAAAGTGAACCCAACATGCTGTGTTCGCGCAAAGCTTTTCCCGTCCGTGAAATCATTGTTCGGACACATGAGGTTCCATCCTCCGAGGAGATGGAGGGGATCAAACCCCCACTACCCTCTGTGTCATCATCAAGATCAACCATAGGATCAATTTATGAGATCTGTTCAGACTCCAAGCCGCCTGCAGGTGATATTGATCTCTCGAAAACTTTACCTCCCTGGCCTAAAACCGACAAGCAAGGTCGGGAACCTACCTACAAGGGTAAGCAGCTTCCTGATCACACTGCTTGTAATGCTCTTTCAAAGCTATCATATAAGCGAAAAAATATGAAATTATATAATAACAAAACTGTCACACTTCCACTCCGTGATCCAAAAGGATATCCTTCTGGACGTATGGAATATACAGGAAAAATGGACGCTATGATGTCGAGAAAAGAATACAAATTAGGTAAAGAAGACGCGGATAATTCATCAAAGAACAGTCAGAAAAAGATGCGAACTCTGGATTGTTTGAATGCAGCACCTGTTGTTGATCCTTCACTACTTTTCAAGCACTTGGCGGTCACAGATCATGTCATAACACGGACAAGATCAGCAATCAACATGATGATCAAGGGATCACCAGCTCAATGCAAGCTGGCAAAATTGCTTCCTATAGATGTGAGATTTGCAGCAAAATCTTCCAATCAGCTCAGGATTTTGAAGAACACATGAGGTCTACCCACTCAAAAGGATCAGCTGAAACTTCATTTAGTGACATTGGGTCCCCTGAAGATGCTGTAGCCAGTAAGCCTGCAGGTCATAGGATATTAGATTTTGATCTCAATGAGCCTTATGTTATGTTGAATGGAGATGATATGGAGACTGTCTTCAATCATGTCTAATTCATTTGCACCCTTTTCATTTTAGTTGAGTTTTTAGTTTTTTCCTATTTCTAGGATCTCAGAGACTTGTATCAATCTTTGGTTTTAATTTTAAATTTTAATATACTAATTGATCAGTTTGTGTTTCTCTCTTTTATTGCTTAAATTATTTTTATGTTTCTTACATTTAAGATCAGTTAAAAGGATCATTATTGGTAATATTCATAAATGGTTTTTAATTGTGCTTGGTTTTTAAGTTTATTTTTATTCGGTAAAAAATTGCATTAGGGTCCTTGAACTAAAGCCCGTGACACGTATGATTCTGAATTTATAATTGTATCCTCAAAGTCAATGAACTATTTATAATCATGCATGGAATGTGAAGGGTCGCCACGAGTTGAGGCACTCGTGATTCAGCTACTCAAAGTTTGCCTCAACTTGATGAGGTTTTCAAGTTAAGTTCAAAGTAAATCATTCACAGGCTTGTTTAATATACAAGTCAAGCTCGAGCTAATAGTCATTCGACTCATAAGCTCCCAAACTCAAAGTGAATTTATATTATACATAATTATGAAAATATTTTATATTTTACAATAAAAATGCATGCCTTCTATTATTCATTTTTTTCTTCAAAATCCCTAAATTTTGTTTTTCTCTCAAAGTCAAACCTTTCAAAATTTCTACAACTTATTTCTCTTTTCTCAATTTAATTGAAGTTTCAGCTCGCAAGCTCCAACTTTAGTTCATTTGAGCTCAAAACTGATCCAATCTTAAAAAAATGAGTACGAGTCAAGCTCAGGTTTAAAGTTTTATGTTCAGATCAAGCTAGAGTAGACTACAAGTGATTCGAGCCAAGCTCAAGTATCCAATACGGCTAACCTACATTTATGCCCAACCCTAGCTAGGTGCAATATTGCCATAAAAAATAAGCACTTTGTAAGAGTTTTAAACTTGTTGGGACATATTACCAAACTCAAAAGGTCTATTAAAACCTTTGCACAAGTGAAAATCCATGGACTGGTACCACAATAGTCCCTTTTTCATTTCAAAAGGCGAGTGATAAGTCAGCTTTTGTACGTACAGAAGCAAACATGTAGAACAACTTTAATTTGGATGTACTGTAGCTAGTTTCGTTGGTAAGGTCCTCTAGTGGTTACAACAAGGACTTTGCCCTCAAAGGAGAGATGCGTACTTTGGCTTCTTCGGTTTCTCGACATCTTCATTTGTAAGTTTGACTGCTTAACATGTTCTGACTCTTGGATTCAAGTTGTTTTTTTATGATAAATTATAAGTTTTATGTGGAGTTATACTTACTCTTTTATCTCAGAAGTTTAAGAAAATTTCTTTGTTTTTATAATTTAGCATGGACCATGATCCTCTTCATTTAAGAATTGAAATAGAAATTAAGTTCATAGTGAGATTAAATGTCACATTGACAAATTTGAATTTGAATATTCTCCATTTGATGACATGACATTCAATCTCATCATAAACTTGACTCTATTTCAATTTTCAAATGGATAGAATCGTGATCCATATACTAGCATCTCGATATGCTCTTTTATGTGATAAAACAATATGTTGATAATTATGTTATTACCTATAAGCATGGCAAGCATAATGATCACATATTCTCCATTAAAAAACCGAACATGCAAAGAAACTCCAAGAGAATGAACAATCCAATTAGAATCATCAAAAAGAAATAAGAACAGTTGAAAATGTGGAGAAGATAAAAAGAATAAAGAAAATCAACATGGGTTGAAGATAAGAGAGTTAAAGAGAGCAGGGAAGTTAAGTCTGAGTGGGATAGTGGGAGAGAAAAAAATGGGTGAAAGATGTGAAGAGCTTAAGTCAATTGAGTTACATATATAACCTTATTTAAATATTTGATTTATCTATTTAAGTAAGGGTTTATGAAATACTTTGAAGAATAGAGATCAAATTCTAACTTTATTAATAGTATAGATATAATACAAAAGTCATGTTTGCTACCTATATAAAAATATGCAATTTTGTTGTATCTTGGAGGCGAACTGCCTCAAACCCAATAACAAGACAATATCTTCCACCACTTGGGAGTTTTTTTTCTTTGATTACAAGTTTTATTTTACTATCTGATTCTTCTTGTCACAAATTTTCCTAACACTAACTTTATGTTATTGTGGGTGTCAATTAGATTAGTTGTTAGAGTTGTTTTTCATTGTACAAAAAATCATCAAACTCTACTCACACCAAGAATGAGAGGATTACCTCATGTTGTGTAGCCTAATTTTTATTGTTAAAATTTGTTCATGTTATTGGAACTTCAATCGAACTTACAAGGGGTCGGCATTGCTACTTTTAATAGCTAAATGAGTTAAAAGCTTGATAAAATTTGGTAATCCTCTTGCATTAGTCTTTTTGTTCTTGAAGTTTTATTAGTTGTTGGTTCTTTCACTTTGTAATTGAGATTTGATTGATGTATGGCTCAACGATCTTTAAATAAATATATATATATATCTTAACATGGTTAGAAGATTTCAATGTCAAAGGGAGATATTATAAAACATGAACCAAATTACATCTCAATGTCATGGTTGACAGAAGACACAATAAGACTAGGAGTCTCGCCCAACCAGACCTGGCTCAAACCATTCAACAAACAATCCCTAGCCAAAGTATGAGCCAGAGCAACAATATTTGCTGAACAAGGCACATGACGAAAGGAAATTTGAAGACAATACCCAGTGAAGACAAATCCTCCCCTTGAGATGAGTAGGGGTGGCAATTTTGGACACGACACGTGAACCCAACACGACACAACACGAAATAAAGCGTGTTAGTGTTGAGTATAATCGGGTTCGTGTCGTAATCGTGTCGACACGATTACGACACTGAAAAATCGTGTCGTGTCGCGGGTTGACCCATCAACCCGAAATGACACGATTAAGATACTATTAAATTCATGGGTCTGATAAGTCGTGTTGATACGATTATGACCCATGACTTGTTTATGATTCATTTAAAAAATTTGTCTATTACATTAAAAAAAAAATCTTAGTATGTATAAAATAAACCCTAATTCTTATTTTCACCACATCACAAACACAAAACACTCTCTCACAGACTCACTCAATAGCGACACATCACAAAGTTTACAGACTCTCTTCTCTCTCCCAATATAGATGATAGTTGATAAGATAATATTTATGTTATTAATTAGAATTTTTTTATGTGTATTTGGATCATGAATATGTTGAAATTTGGATTATGATTGATTAGATGGATGGTTATGTAATATAACTTATATTTGTTTATGTAATAAATAGATCATGTCTAGTTAATCGTGTCGGGTAGTCGTGTCTAACATGTTAATCGTGTCGTGTTATCGTGTCTAATATGTTAGTTGTGTCGTATCGGGTTATCGTGTTTAACACGACCGGTTTATTAAACGGGTTAAGCGTGTCGTGTCGTGTTACCCGTTTAATAAACAAGTTGTGTTAGTGTTGGGTTTTCTTGACACGATTAATAATCGTGCTGTGTTTGTATCAACCCATTTAGTGTTATGTCTAATTTCGACATGACACGAACACGACCCATCAACTCAAATTGCCACCCCTAGAGATGAGCATCCTCTCTAATGACCAGCGGCGAATCACTTTCAATGATAACATGCTCGTGATGAAGGTATAAAGCCAGCAAAATCGCATCAATTACTGTCTAAGCCTCACTCATAATAGGCTTAGAAAATCAATCAATGAAAAAGGAAAAAATTTTAAGTCTTCCAAGACAGACTCTACCCAGTGATTTGGTATGAACTAGTGTTTGATTCACGTGTGAGTACACTCACACAAGAGACTTTACCCTCTATTTGTGAAAAAGGAAAAAAAAAGGATAGAAACTATATCCATATTAAGATATAAAGATGTTCATTTGATCGTGCTATTTAAAATAAACAAAAAAATGAATGAATATTTATTTATGATAATATTTAAACATTTTAAAACTGTACCAAATAATATTATTTTATATCTATTTAACTTTATTCTTTTCAATCCATATATAATTATTTCTCCCTAATTCTAACATAATACTTGACAGGGTTTTTTTCTTTGCCAAAAATAAGAAAAACATGACATTTATATTGAAAGAATATTAATAAAGTACTATACACTCAGACAACATCCATATATTAAATACATGATTAGATAATGCACATCATAAGCATCCCAAATAAAGTGTCACGTCAAAGTAATTTTGTCTACAAGTGAATTGATGAGGTATATGAAATTGAGTGGTAATGAAATGGAATTACCTGCAATCAAATGGGCCGGAAGGGCAAAAAAATTCTAATTTTCCCCAAATAAGAATTACAACTACACCCAACCAAACAGGCTGATCTATCAGTCATGACCTTATTCTTTTTTTCTTTTTTCGCGCAGAAAGAAACGGAACATAAAAAAGCAAAACAAGGGAAAAAGGCAAAATAAGAAAGACCCGCAGCTAAGGCCCTCTCAACTCTCTCTCAAAAGGAAAGCCCATGGCTTCAGCCTAGACTAAATCCTGCATGCTCTGAGGACATACACAGTCATTCCTCCATTACTTGAAGACACGGCTTCACTTCCCTAAGAAGTCTGCACTTAAGTTACCTTTTCTGTACTAATGTTTAAGAAGGCAGTCCCCCTCCCAGTTAATCAAATTCTTGCAATCCTCCATGATCACACCATTGGATTACTGTTTTTGCATCCAATTGTAATATCAAGGGCTCATCCCCAAAAGTAACGAGTAGAATTTGCTTTTGAGTTCATAGAACCTTACATAATTAGTAAGATCTTTTCATTGCACTACCGATGAGACATGGGTCATCACACCAACTCGAATCCCTTCCTTCCAAGCTAGCGGCAACCCTTGTCTCAAACCTTCCAACTCAGCTGTAATATTGGAAATATAGCCTAGATTCATCACAGCAAACCCCACCATCCATTTACCCTGAAGCGATCTGATCAGACCTCCATATCACCTTATTCCAACCCATATGGGGTGGGCTTGCTGTCAAAATGTGAACATGTAGATACAATGATTTGAACATTAGAACCCATAGGGTCCCATACCGAAGACTAAAGACCTGATATGCTTGTAAGCAAGCTGCCACAAATTGTGAAGCAATTTGTAAAGAGTGCAATGAATAAATCTCTCAGTGTAAATGTAACCCATCTCATAGAAGAAGAATATGGTCATCATTTTATTTTAATATGTATTTATTTATTTTGCCAGGTAGATTTTCCAGACAATATAAATGTGCTGGTGAAAGGGCAAAAAAATTCATCAATCAATTGAAAAATATCCGATTGCACTGATTGAGACCAACATCAACCTCGCTGACAAAAGGTTGGATGCAATTGATAAATCTAAAAAACCCAAATCTTCAAGACCAGATCAGCACCACAAAACCAAATAACCATGACTTCCGCAGCCATATTTCCATGAAATTTATCTCACACGGTTCACAAAATCCTGAGGGAGTTGCAGACAGAAAAATTATCTCGAGTGTAAAGACCCATATATTAGTAGTCAATATTGAAATCTTCACCGAGAAGTGCCCCTATAGCATCTCTTGGGATGGATTTATCCTTTTCATGCCCAAGCCAACCCGAGTCGAATAAAGCATCTGGCCTGGAAAAATCCAACTTATCAGAATTTTCTTTCTTTTCAACAGACTGGATCGGAGGCGTAAAAACTGATTCAGGCTTAAGGTCAGGTCCTGCATGAAATGCATAGTAAACCTCATCAAAATGAACTTCTATTCTATTAAAGTATTAAAGTTCATGCACTGCTAAATATTCTTACCTAGCTTGGTCTCAACAGATTGGTGTTCATCTGACGAGCTTCCTCTGATGGGAGTATACTCACTAAAAACTGATGCAGTGGAATGACCTAAAGGGGAGTTTGGGTCACCATGTGCTTCACGTTCTGTCCCACAGGGATTCAAAGGCGAACTGTCCCCAATATCATTTGGCATGACAGGATTATTCGAAGTCTGCTGGCATGGATATTTCTTTGAGCTTTTAAGAGTCTGTGCTTCATAGAGTACTGCCTCCAACAGACCACTACTCCGTGGTGAAGGACAATCTGACTGAGCCTGCTCTGTTGGAGGGGACTGGATAAAAGTATCAACAGAGTCAAGCGAAGGCAGTGTGGACGCAGGTGTTCCCCAACTATCTTGTAGAGTGTCTGAATATTGGAGTGAAGGGAGCTCCAACTTCATAGCCCCAGATAAGGGTTCCGAAGAAGAAGAATTGCCATTTAAAAGGGCATGGCTGCCAGGAAGAACACTTAACAACAGCAACTGGTCACATGTGTTGAGATCAGAATCGTACAAAGAAGAAAACCCGAAGGGCTCACTGATCTTCTCATGAGCATGATTCATGTATTGATTGAGGGCTAGGACACCATTGCTGGTGTTATGATCCATACTAGAGAACAAGATCTCTGATTCTCGAAGGCGTTTGGGTGGAGGCATGGCTGGGAACATCAAGCCGTACCTACCGGATGAGTCAACACCTTGTTTTACCATGCTGCTCCCAGGAATATCAAGAAACTTTGGTGAATAAGATAAAAATCCTCGATTGACTTCTAAATTTTTGAATTCCACATCAGGTATCTCAAAATTGTCTGTCTGCAAGAGATCATGTCCAAGCATGTCCCCATTTGGTAATGTATCCATGTGTTGACTCTCTCGAGTCCCATTCAATACTTGCAGGCACACATCTGCAGGGTAAATGGGCATGCCAGCGCGTTGCAGTCTCTTAATTCTTGTATTCCAGTAATTTTTTATCTCATTATCTGTACGTCCAGGCAACTGAGGGAAAAGAAAAAGAATAATCTTCTGAGAAATGCAAAATACAAAAAGTAAACCAGAAAATTTGAGGTACCATCAACTAAAATACAGTATCAGGGAAAAAGGGAAAAATTGAGTTCATGCTAATAATTGAGCTAATATCATTCAGATAGTAATAATGAAAAGCTGTTATGTTGAGAAGCTTGAATAAATGAGATGCCAAAGGATGGAATGTTTATGTAGAGTGGCATCCCAAAAGTACATATTAAACCTAAATGAATAAATCATGTTGAAATAGCAAAAGTTTCTAGTTAATAAAAAGAAATTATCCTTGTGCCAGAATTACGGGGATTTTGCTGATCAAATCCAGAATCTTCTCCCAAAACCTAAATGAGCTAAGTGCACATGACTCTAGAGAAGTATATAATGTTTTATGGTCCATCGATTTCAATAGAAGAATAAGCCTTGAAAAATAGTTATTGTATGGAAAGAGATAATCTCAGTATCAATACGACCGTCAAAATGCACAAAAGGCAGGTAACTGCTCAGTTTTAGTGTATATGATATCAATAACATACACTTTGTGATGAATGAGTCCTAGTTTTATTTTTAATCTTAATTTATATACATGTTATCAAGAAAGAACAATTTTCCTTACGCAAGAAAATAATAGTATGATTTTCCACTAGCTTTTCTACATTGCAAAACAACATTAAAGGAAAAGATATAGGGAGAAAGTAAAGGTGACGATAAGGGGTAGTTACCCTTTCCCTTGTTTCTATGTTGTAAAAAGATCAGGACAGAGGAAATGATAGTATATATCACATAACTTGTTTGGTTGAGGGCTGAAAAGGAAAGGGGAGGATAAGTAATTGGTTAACTTGACTGTTCCTTTTATTATCATGTTTAGTTGAGGAAATTTATTTTACAAATTATCAAAGACAGGATAGGCATTACAGACAGATTAATAAAACAAGAATCCTCTTCCTCCAAATCCGACTAATATGGGGCATTGACAACAATAAATAAAGCAGGTCATTTCACATTTCTAAAAGCATAAGGAACTTGAAAAATTGCTACCAACCTCTGCAGCCATTCGAGCCCATTTGTTACCCATCTTAGCATGGAGTTCAATGATGCGATGCTCTTCCTCTGGAGTGAATGCACCCTTCTTAAGATCCGGTCTTAGATGATTTGCCCATCGCAGACGGCAGCTTTTCCCACATCGAGAGAGTCCCGAGTGCTTCTGGACAGCATTCCAATTCCCCTCACCATGCTTATTGACATATTCCACCAGAATTGCATCTTCTGATGAAGTCCAAGGGCCTTTCTTCAAAGGACCACCTCCTCCAAAGTTTCCTTCACTGCTACCCTCTTCAACTGATCGTGCATCACGGCGGCCTTTAGGCATTTTACCTCACTCTCATCTATCATGCTACTTGTATCCTTGATTATGCCTGAAAAAGTTAGGAACATCAAATTTTCCAGCAAAATGATAAGGGAAGGATTCACAGCCAGAATTCCAAACAAGAAAGCATATACTCAATGATGAGAAGTCTTACCTAAACGAGTTGTTAAAAACAATGGAAAGCAAAACACCACAAGATAAAGCAACAATTTGCTAAGTTCTCAGGCATTGAAAAAAAGAACTGCTAAGCTAAAGATAATATCCCACTAAAATGAAACAAAGCAATCATATTTCAAGAAGCATTTACAAGAATGAGCTTGTTTTTACATGCATGTACTCTGTTCTTAGAACTAAAGTCAAAACAAACATATTACTATAACACTAAGATTCGACTCCTAAAAAAACATCTTTCAATTTTAAAAGGAAAAAGTATGATAGAAAAAAAAAAAGAACAGAAATAATACCAGTACATCTGAGTAGCAAAATTCAGCATAAAAACCCACTTGAGTCAACTAAACAGCAGAATAAGAGCCTGTATGGCTTATAAAATATAAAGCTCTTTAGTGTCTATCTGTGTTGTGTGCAATTCATATGAGCAACTGACTGTAGGTTTTTGGTCTCTTATGCATCCCCAAATGTGGACAAATTAATAGCAAACAACCTTCACTTCTCCCCTTTCTCCTACATTATTCTAACAGGTAATAACCAAACAGCGTCTTTTTTTTTCTTTTAACAAGAAATAAAAAATGCCAAGCTCTAAGCTTAACAACCAAATATATCATAAAATTGGCCAATTCTACCTTCAGGAAAAAAAAATAAGAACATTTTGGCAAATGGAACTAACTTGAGAATAATAAACATAATTCAGAATTTGAAATCTCCGCCAATCTCTATTACTTAACAAACTACTTTAAATTAGGTCAATATATAACAAGACTAATAATGAATAACTGATAGAAACCGACTAAAGGCAATTACTGGAAATCATATGGCTCAAGACACTTATATCAAACCAAATTCTTAGTCACTACGAAAATAATGTCATTTTAAAGTTCATAAAAATAAATTTCTGTACTATAACAAAGGGACCCTCAATTCCAGGACTTCAAAAACCTCCATAATATGATCCCTTCTATGAATGCATAAAATGAGAGAAATATAACAAACTAAACGTTCAGTCAACTAGATGAAATCAACTAAACTGGACAACGTTTTGTTTCAATGCAACTGGATTATGAGGTACCAAATAAATAAGCAGATAAATGTTAGTAAGAACTTTTGATTCTTTGCACTTGCTATGATTTGTAAACGACCAAACAGAATAGAAACCGATTAATTCAAAACAAATTTTAAAAAAAATATATCAAGACAATTTACAAGAAGGCAAGGGAATCATCGTCAACTACCAATGACTTCTTTACCTGAATAAACTGAGAAGCACTGAGATGGACGCAGCTCAGAGGAATCATCGTCAGCTACCAATGATTTCAAATTAACTCCACAAACCCTCAATCCTCACGTAATTTAACACCACCAGCCGACTTAAAACCAAGAGTGGACCGAAGAAATGAAAATTTTAGAATCAACTTAACCGCTAAGGGCCCCTAAAACCCCAATTCGACAGAAATGATTAAAATCCAAAGTATGTAAAGCATACCATAGAAGAGCAAGGTAAGGAAAATGAAAATCAATGGCACAGTTTACACAATTGACAACTGGAAACTAAAAATTCAACGAGTGCACTAAAAACTCAACCTCATAAACCCACATTTCCTTGCAACTCAAGCTTTATATGAGGCAGAATTTCTGCTCGTACACAATGATACAACACACCTAACCATAAATCAATGAAAAAAAAAAAAACACAGATACCGAGATCCAGTTAAAGACAAACAGATTTTATGAAATTGAAAATAAAAAAAAACACGGAAAATGGAACTGGAAACTAATAACCAGAGCTAAAAAATCCTAATTCTGACCATGATTATTGAAAAAAAAAAAAAGGAAGTACATGATCCAAGCGTATAGACAAATGAGAAGTATTTGAGAGTGATTGTTTTAGAAAGAGAGAGAAGAATAGAGCTGAGCTACTCAAGACAGATCAGTTGTGGAAATGTTTATATATTAAAGAAAAATTGGATACGAAAATTGAAAGAAGAAACCTAAGCTAATTAGAGAAGAGAGATGGCAAGAGGAGCGCGAATATAGGAGAGAGAAGAGGAGAGAGGACCAACTATACTTTTTATGAGTTTTTTCTTCCTCGGCTCTCAAGCTCAGATGCCCCCTTGCAATACCACCTCGGCTTTATATATTTGTGGAAAGAAAAAAATTAAAATGGAAATGTATAGAAAAATAGCAATATAATTTGTTTCTTTTTTTATTAAAATTTTGATTTATAAACAACAACAAAATCACTAATTTGGTGGGACCGAGCTCAATATGTTGGATCAAAGAAATATTTGAATATTTTTAAATCCAACGGTTGTGAGTTCACGTTCCGATAAATTATTTTTTAATTTTGTAAAGTTACAAAGTGTTTTAAAAAACGTGAATATACTTTTAATCTAATTAATTGAGCCAGCAAGCCAATGTATTTTGTCAAGTATTCGAATTATTTATGAATTGAACATTTTTTGGGTTCATGTATCAAATTTGGATTCGAATATTCTTTAATTCAACGGTTATGAGTTCATGTTCACATAATTTTTTTTTCCTAATTTTATTTGTATTATAGGACGTGGATGTACTTTTAAGCTAACTAATCGAGCTGGCAAACAAATATATTTTGTCAAGTATTCGAATTATTTCTAAATTGAACATTTTTCGGATTCATGTATAAGGTTTGGATATTATTTTGAGTTTCGAACGGGATATTGTGTATTTTTTAAAAAAACAAATCGTTTCGAATCCTTGTTATTTTTTAGTCAAATTATTTATAGAACCAAAAACCATAAATAAGTTAATAATCTTTTTTTTTTGGAGTAATAAGTTAATGATCTTGATATTAATTAAAATAGACCAAAACAAATTATAAAATAATTATCCAAGTCAGATAAAAAAACAATTCATCCGATTTATGATGGTGAGTTGTATACATACAACTTTTTCAATTCTTTCTTTATACGTATATGTATTGATTAAGTAATTAACAATTCATTCGAACTCAAGACCGTTGAATAAAAAATATTCGAATATTCTTTTGTTTCAATAGTTTGGAGCTCACTAGAGGAAAAATTTCTTAATTTGTAAAGATGAAAGTGCCTTATGCGAGTGAATGCACTCTAGCGGTTACTAATCGAGATGGCAAACAAACATCTTCCATGACATATTCGAATTATTTTTAGGTTTAATTATAAAAAAATGTTTTGTGGTTGATTACATTTTCAAAACATACTTTGATGTTTTTTTTGTGGTAAAAAATACATTGTGGTTGACTCTATCTTCAAAAAAGACCCTGAATTTTATTTTTATGATAAAAAATACAATATGGTATATTTCTGCTGGTAAAAAATACCTCGTGGTATGTTTCTGTTAGCCAAAACATGTTTCTTTTAATCAACTACAAGGTATTTTTTACTAACAGAAACATACCAAAGAGTATTTTTTGCACAAAAAAATTGTCAGGGTATTTTTTGAAAATAAAATCAACCATAAAGTATTTTTTGCTACAGAAAAACCTTGAGGTATTTTTTTTAAAAATATAGTCAATCACATGATATTTTTTATAATTAAGCTTTATTTTTAAATTGAAAATTTTTCACATTCAAATATTAAGTTTAAATTATTTTGAATTTTAATAGGATATCGTGTCATTTTAAACCTAATTATTTTTTAGTCAAATTAATTATAGATCAATTTAGATTCAAACTAATTTAAGTTATTAGTTTGATGTATTTTTTTTCTCGTTTCAAAGTAATAAAAATGCGAAATAAGTCAGTGATCTCAATATTATTTAAAAAGGACCGAAACACACTATAAAATAAATCTCTAAGTTAAAAAAAATCAATTCATCTAATGTGCAATAGGTACAATTTTCTCCTTCCTTAAGTACACGTGAATTGATTAGGTAGTTAACAATTCATAATCAGTACGTACAATGCTTCTTATTTGTTCTTTATAATGTTAATGTTCTAAATAATTAAAGCTCTATTGAATGCTCTCATTATTAAAAAAAACATCAAGATTGGACTTCGTGGTTACATCAAATATTGATTATAACAGTAACTTGAACTAAGTAACTAACTAAGAGAAATTTTTATTCATTTAAAAGTTAATTGGATACAATAATCATATAAGTATATCTTAACCTCTGCAAAATTAAGTCACACAAACAAATATCAAGAATATAACAATTTAATGTAGTTCGGCAACCTCTTTGCTTACGTCAACCAACAAATCTATTGATTTATTAATCTTCAATTACAATTTTAGGAAGAACAAAGTTGCTAAACTCTCACAACATCACAACCCGAAAGCCCCAATATACCCAAAGCTTTCAAGCTAACTTTAGTTATAAGTATTCTCTCTACTTGACAACTCAAAAACCCCAATACACTCAAAATTCTCATCATAAATTTTATAGTAAACCTCTTTGATTTACAATGTATATTGAAATTATGAGTGTACCTCCGACCTTTTCTTGGACCCATATTTTCTTAATACTATTAGGAAAAGAACAATAACAACATAGTAAACTACTGCTACTAATAATCCAATAGAAAACTACAACCACTCTTATTAAAACAAACAATTATAAAATAGGAAACCACTTTTTCCGAATTAATTAAAAGTTTTCTTTGTGAGAAATTTAACCAAAATCCTACCAGAACTAAGTCACACTCAAATGGTATACAACTAACACTTATAGAGATTTTGAACGGCCGGAGGGTGATTGAGAAGGAACGATCACCTTCTTTATCAATTAACATTGTTTGATAACCGTAATATCGTTTGGGTTTTATATCATAGGGATTTACAAAGTAAAAACATATTATGAATCATGACAATACAGATCAAAACGGCATGGGAAATAGTAATAGGAACATTTAAAAAAGTTAAGTGTCTTTAGCCATTTATCTCGAATAGTATCAAAACTTCTCTCATTTTCATCGAAAGTTCTTCAATTTCTTTAATTCCACACTAATCAAAAAATGGAGTGTGGAATCAAAGAATAAGCTTTTTTACTTCCTTTGTCGCTTTCAACCCATTCCATGCCCAAAATTTATCTTTCACGGATCCCGTTACCACCCAAGATATCTCAAAAATCTTATAAACCATCTCCCACAAGCTTCTCGCCAATGGCAATTGTAGTTATTAATACACAATATGGAGGACATGTAAGATGAAGTTGATGTAGTGTTTTCAATTCGATTTCTGTTTTGACATGAAATTTCGTTTATGAAAGAAATTTTTTTGTAATTATATTAAATAGACTGATCTTGTTTTTTTACAGGAGGATTTCATTTGCACGTGGTTTGACAGTTTGATTTCCACCTTCTTTCTGGTTATTGTTAGGGTAATGGGTCATGAGGTTTAACTTTATTGATAGTATTTTGTTCTTTAAATGAGTTTCTAAATGCACCTTTAAGATGATGTTTGGGTATGGATTTAACCCAGTTTAAATCCAACTTTCCTTAAAAGAGTAGAGATTTAAGAAGTTGAATTTAAGCTCGATTAAATCCATACCCCAAATGGTCAACGAGGGGTAAAAGATGAAAGCAGAAGTTGGCCTAAGAAATCTTGGCCAAAACCTGAGATGGTGAAGTACAATTGGTAAGTTATAGTTAATATATAATTAATAAAGTACAACTGGTAATTTTTTTGTGTTATTTTACTCAACATCAAATGAGAAAGAGAGTTCAATTTATGTTAGATCTTATTGATTTATTCTTCTTCTTTTTAAAAATATTTATATCTTGCAGTCTCTATGTTAATTAGTAGTCAAATCAATGAGGTAAGAAGAAGTTAAGTTCATATTTTCCATTTGGATTTGCAGCAAAATTAACAAATGAAGAAGTCCAAAGGTTCTAAGGTGAGTGTTGATGTCGAAAAATTGCTACTGCTGACGTGGCCTTGGTGCTGATGTGGCCTTGGCCCTGCACAGGTAACAGAGGTGAACTAAAACCCTCGGAAGGAGGGGAGGGGGAGACCTCCGAGGATGCTCTGATGCTTAAGTTAGAACAAGGGCTTGAGAGGGGGCCAAGGCCGAGGATTAAATCTAAGACTGCTTAAGTGCAAATAGATAAGTGTGAATATCCAAAAAAAATCTCCCCCTTAGACTCGCGTACCTCAAGATATTTATAGTCCTCTGAGTGGAGGCCGCCCACGTGAGGGAGGTATGACCCTTCTCCTGCGATCCCGAGCTTCAGAGAGAAATCTTAATCGCGTGTTCAGAGTGTTGAGTGTGTCAGGGGGTCGCGTGTTCAGAGTGTTGAATGTGCCAGGGGGTCACATGATCCAGAGGGAGTTAGGCGTGCTAATCACGCCCTGACGTGGAGGTTGTGTGAGTTGCCCATTCCACGTGTGCTTGGCCAAGCTGGGGAGGCTTGACACGTGTCATAGTCTAATTGGTGGTGTCAGATTCCATGTGTAGACGTTTTATTGGATGTTTGTTTTGTGGGCTCCATCACAGGCCCCCAACTTCCTCAGGTATTTGTGCCTTGAGAAAGTAAAACATGATGTTGGTACCGTGGCCGAGCGTTCATACTTAAGAGATTTGGGAGGTTGGCGGCTAGCACCTTGGAGATTCTTGGCCGGGTGTAAGCAGCTCATACGTTAGGCCTCGGACTTAGAGATGCTTGGTCGAGGGTATGACAAGCAGCTCATATGCTCGACCTTGGAGATACCTGGCCGAGCGTATGACAAGCAGCTCATACGCTTGGCCTCGGGCTTGGAGATGCCTGGCCAAGGGTATGACAAATAGCTCATACGCTCGGCCTTAGAGATACCTGGCTGAGCATATGATAAGCAGCTTATACACTCAGCCTCGGGCTTAGAGATGCCTAGCCGAGGGTATAACAAGCAGCTCATACGCTCGGCCTTGGAGATACTTGGCCGAGCATATGACAAGCACCTCATACACTCGGCCTCGGACTTGGAGATGCCTGGTCGAGGGTGTGACAAGCAGCTCACACGCTCGGCCTTGGAGATACCTGGCTGAGCATATGACAAACAGCTCATACACTCAGCCTCGGACTTGGAGATGCCTAGCCGAGGGTATGACAAGCAGCTCATACGCTCGGTCGCACTGATGCTCGGCCTGTGTGCACTGTTGCTGGGACGAGGCCGAAGGTGTGCACACATATGCATTTGCTCGGCCTTAGGTGTGTGCATCATAGCTTGGTTGTGCGTACTGATGCTCGACCTGTGTGCACTACTGTGCACTATTGTTGAGACGAGGCCAAGGGTGTGCACACATATGCCTTTGCTCGGCTTTGGGTGTGCGCACCATAGCAAGGCCGTGTGCACTAGTGCGCACTGATGCTCGGCCTGTGTGCACTAGTGTGCACTATTGCTGGGATAAGGCCGAGGGTGTGCACACATATACCTTTGCTCGGCCTTGGGTGTGCGCACCATAGCTTGCCCGTGCGCACTGATGCTCGGCCTGTGTGCACTGTTGTTGGGACGAGGTCGAGGGTGTGCACACATATTCCTTTGCTCAGCCTTGGGTGTGCACACCATAGCTTGGTCATGCACACTGATGCTCGGCCTGTGTGCACTGTTACTGGGACGAGGCCGAGGGTGTGCACACATATGCCTTTACTCGGCCTTGGGTGTGTGCACCATAGCTTGGTCATGCGCACTGATGCTCGGCCTGTGTGCACTAGTGTGCACTATTGCTGGGACGAGGCCGAGGGTGTGCACACATATGCCTTTGCTCGGCCTTGGGTGTGCGCACTATAGCTTGGCTGTGCGCATTGATGCTCGGCCTGTGTGCATTAGTGTGCACTATTGCTGGGATGAGGTCGAGAGTGTGCACACATATGCCTTTGCTCGGCCTTAGGTGTGCACACTATAGCTTGGCCGTGCGCACTGATGCTCGGCCTGTGTGCACTAGTGTGCACTGTTGTTGGGACGAGGCCGAGGGTGTGCACACATATGCCTTTGCTCGGCCTTGGGTGTGCGCACCATAGCTTGGCTATGCGCACTGATGCTCGGCCTGTGTGCATTAGTGTGCACTGTTGCTGGGATGAGGTCGAGAGTGTGCACACATATGCCTTTGCTCGGCCTTGGGTGTGCACACCATAGCTTGGCCGTGCGCACTGATGGTCAGCCTGTGTGCACTTAGCAACGGCTCGGACAGGGACGTGTGCACTATAGTGTTCGACCGTGCACACTTAGCAACGGCTCGGGCTCGGACAGGGATGTGCGCACTACAGCGCTCGGCCATGCACACTTAGCAACGGCTCAGACAGGGGCATGCGCACCACGACGCTCGGCCGTGCACACTTAGCAACGGCTCAGACAGGGACGTGTGCACCACGGCGCTCGGCTGTGCACACTTAGCAACCGCTCGGACAGGGGCATGCGCACTACGGCTTGGTAGTGTGCACCCGAAACTCCAAAGTGTGAAACATGGTGTCGGATGGCTTGGCATTGCAACAGATGAGTTCTTTAGATTTCTTCACTTCTACTGTTTAGCGAGAGATGGTGATTTCCCACGGACGGTGCCAATCTATTGACGCCGAAAAATTGCTACTGCTAACGTGGCCTTGGTGCTGATGTGGCCTTGGCCCTGTACAGGTAATAGAGGTGAACTTAAACCCTAGGAAGGAGGGGAGGGGGAGACCTTCGAGGGTGCTCCGATGCTTTGACGACTCTTCTCTCAGGTTTCTTCTTTCTTTTATTTTTATTATGTGTACTTAAACTTTTAGTAAGGGCTTGGTTGAAGCCCTAATTATGTTTATTCAATAATTCAGTATTGGCTCCTTTGTGATATTTATGTTGTGTTGCTTAACTTGATTAATACCTGTTTATATTTAAATTCCTCATATGTGTGTGTCTGATCAACGTATGCATGTGGTATGGATTAGTTAGTTATATCAATTTGGATGACCGAGTCCTGGGTTTGACAATAGTAACAAAAGATATCCACACCGGATTCTTAGGTTAATCAACATGGGAAACTGGGAGTAGATACCATGCCCTAGGTCTCATGTGGTTGTCGATTTCCACAGATCCTATGCTCTCTTAAGGAACAACTCAGTATACACCATACTGAATCCCTTAAGATAGAAAAGAGTTAGAGTAGATACCATGCCTAACTCGTTGCTTAGGGAAATTAATAGCTTAAGGAGTAGATACCATGCCCTCAGGTTGACAAACATTAGGTATACATGGCATGATTAAAGCATTGGCATACTGATATATTATGGTAGCATAATTAGTGGTGGATATCAAGTCCCTACGCCTTTATCTTTATCAAAATCAACTCTTTTATTATTTCCATCTTTTTACATTGCGAATATAATTCTAAAATAAAATTCACCAATCCCTGTGGAGATGATTTTGCTTTCGCACACTATACTATACTGTTGACCTTGTGCACTTGCAAGTAAAACGAGTGCGATTATTTGCTTATTTATTTAGGTAGATAAACGCTCAACAAGTTTTTGGTGCCGTTGCCGAGGATTGTGCTAAATTTCTTTTTGGAATTATTTTCGTTATTTTTTATTTTATTTTGTTTTAGTATATTATCCTGTTCTATTTTATTTTTATTTAAAATCTAATTTTTTTTTTTAGTTTTACTTCTTCTTTTTGTTTTCTGCTTTTTTCAGGTCTGTGGCAGCGTTGTTTTTGGCCTTGCGCTCGAGTGCAAGCTCAAGTGAGATCGAGCACACCTCTGCGATCGAGCGCACTCCTTAGTGCAATCGATAGCATTTGAGGCAGAAGCTACCCCGAGCAGCAGTGCTGAACTGCTACACTGAAGCTGTTTTTACTAATTCATCCGAGGGAGAAGCACCAATGATGGAAGTTAGTTATGCTTATCTAGCTGCTATGGAGAGGAAGCTAGATATGCTTATAGAAGCCATGACTGCTCAGAGCATCCCACCTCGACCACGAGCTACACAACTCCAGGTATGTGCTATATGTTCTCATTTTGATCACACTACTGAAACTTGCCCTTTATATTTATATGCAGATCAAGAGCAAGCAAATTATGAGGGACTGAACAATGCATATGCATACACCTACAATCCTGGATGGCAGAACCACCCCAACTTTGCATGGAACAATCAAAATGCCTTGAACCTTCAAGAGCAGCAAAAGAACTTCCAACAAGCAGCTCAATTAGTCCCAGAATCAAGAGAGAGTGACCTAGAGAGCGTTGTGAGGGAATTTGTCATTCAACAACAACAGCTGCTTACCTTACAAGAGTAGTTTATGACTGAGCAAAGACAAATAAATGCAAGGCATGAGTAAGCTATTCAAAGATTAGATGTACAAGTGGGGCATATAGCTAAGGAACTAAGTAAACAAAAGCAAGGTGTTGTTGAACAAGTTTTTCATGACCATCACTTTGATCCATTAGAAACTGCTCTTACATATAGTCTCACAAGATCGAGTACAGTGCCAGAATCTGAGGATGTTATTGATGATATCATCGAAACTATGCACCTCATTGAAGCCTCTCCAAAGCATCAAAGTAAGTACACTGATCCATTTGATATTCATGTGCCTACTAATACTATTTTCTCTTTTATTGTACAGGCACCTAACTTGGAATTCAAGCAGTTGCCAGAGCACTTACCTTATGTTTATATGAAAGAATAAGACACTTCCTATGCTAGCTGCTGCCACTCTTACTTTTGGGAAAAAATAAGGTTTGGTCCGGCTGAAGACGTTAAACTTAGCGCTCATGGGAGGCACCCCAGACTTATCCTTTTCGTTTTAGTATTTTTCTTTTATTTATATTTATATTTACATATCTAGTATTTATATTTCTTGTTTTTCGGAATAATATTTATTTTTCTTTGTCCGGTACTTAGTGCATGCATCAAGTTCAAGTTTGGGGGCATGTTACAAGCAAAGCAAGCAACCTAGTTCTCCATCTCTCAGGTCAGATCTTTCCATGCCACACACATTGGGGACAATGTGTATTTTAAGTTTGGGGGTAGTAGGAGATACTAGATACTATCACACACGCACTTGAAACACATGCACACACTAAGTCCCACTTTTTTTTAAGAAGATAAATGCATGTTCTTTTGGTAAACAAAAATTTTGGTTGATTTAAAAATTTGATAACACTTCATTAGTAAGCTTAAAAGCTAGAACACATAGTATTGCTGATGAGTGCCAAATATTGCATATTTTGGCCCTTTAATTTACATTTGTTAGCTTAGGAATTCGTTACTTTGAGTTGTTTTCGTTGTTTTACAGGTTTACAAGCTTGGAAAGAAGTTTCACTAAATTGCCAGAATTGCTCGTGCAGATCAGCCATTTTTGAGGATTAAACTGTATTGATTTAGGAAGAACCAGAAGATGAACCATATATGCTTGGAAATATCCGGATGTCTATTTTCTGGGGAATTTTACGGATCAATAAAATGATTTTTCTAGAGAACGTTATGGCAGTTTTAGTAGACAAAGGTCAGGCTGTGCATGATTTCAGCGTGACAGATCAGCCATTTTTGAGGATTTAACTGTATTGATTCAGGAAGAACCACGAGATGAGCCATATATGCTTGGAAAGATCCCGATATTTATTTTCTGGGGAATTTTACGGATTACTAAAATGATTTTCTAGAGAAAGTTATGGCAATTTTAGTAGACAAAGGTCAAAGAGCAAAAACTGGAATCTGTAGTATCCCACATCGGATTGGAAGCATATTGCACTTGTGATATTTCCCTATATAAGCCCTTCTTCACTTCATCTTTAATGTACAATTCCTGAGCCACTTTGGTGTTTACCGGTGGACGTCCGCTAGCATTCTGGTGGATCTCGAAGGCTTTGTCACCACGAGGGGAAGCGCCGCCCGTCAACGAGTGGAATTTCTCCCATGTAAAGTTATTTATTTATTTCTTTACATTTAGTTGTTTTAGTTTAAATGTTTAGCACTTTTATGAATTGTAGTTTCATAGTTATGAGTGGCTAGACTCTTCAGCTAAGGTTGAAGATGAAGCCCCGCCGTTGTTTGGCGTAATAGTTCAGATTTGCTTGTATAAATCTGACAATTTTTAGTATAAATGTTCTGTCAATTATTTGAGTTAATCTTATAATTGATTGAGTTTAAATTGTCTGTTGGATATTCCTTGTGTTTCATCTGATGGATACATTGAATGCTTTTCGATTAAATTGGATTTCCTTTATGATTTGTTGAGAGCGGATACATTGGATGCTTTTGGTTTAGTTGGGATATTCTTTATTTTTTGTCTTATTAGTTGGATTCATGGAATGTTTTAATAGGCTATATTTTTAGAATATATATGCTTAACTTCGGTGGGGTGGATTTGAAAACCTTAGTGTTTTAATTATTAGTTTTTAAAAATCAATTTAGTTTAATTTTAATTTCTTTTGCAAATTATCATCTGAAATTCGGAGCTAGGTTAAGATAGAGTTAGTTTAGATTGAAAATATACTTTCACAACCCAATTCCCTGTGGATTCGACCTCGCACTTGCACAACGCTATACTGCAAACGACTTGTGCACTTGCGAGTAATTTAAAACTCACAACAATTGCAATCGAAATTTTACAAAGTTTAGTTACCTACCTCAAGGCACCTTCACGAGTTTGATCCAAATTTGCACGAGCACATTTAAACACGCATTTGTGTGGGGTATGACATATAATTTTCTTGTATATGTTTCCATAATCTAACTGTAATCAGATAACTTGTTGAAAAGAACACTTTAGCATAAGAAAAAAAATATAAGAAAAATGTTTATCATGCAAAAAGTGATCAAAAAGCTTTCCACTGAGTAACTAGGCCTCTTGCCTCAGTAAAAATTGAGTGTTCACGTCAAAATGTGGAAATTTTATTTAGAAGCATTAAAACATGTTAGTTCCGTAGCCTTTTTTATTCGAGTTAATAAGTCCTTAGGGGTGTCTTTACACCTAATGCCCTAAAATCATCTGGTTTGGGAGTCATTGGCTAAACACTCGTTACAAGGGTCAAATAGAAAGCTCAATGGAACTCAACATGGAAAAGATCGCATGATGAAAGAAAAAGAAAGAAGAAGAAAGTATTATGCCATTTTTGTTCACTTTGATAAGGAATTCGATAAAGGTTTAGGCATCGAAACCCTATACACTAAAATTATATGGAAGCCCCATCTTATATGTGCTAATTCATCACACACAAATCAAACTTACGATGCCTTAGGCCAACCTTAGGTAAGTAACATGAACTTTTGAAAATCCTTTTTCAATACAAAAAGTTGTTTTTATTTTAAGCTTACTCATGAACTGTTATCATAGTTTTCTGTGCAACCAAAATCTTTGAGTATCATGGAAGTGAACTCATCTTTAATTTTGTTCTTCATTTAGTTTTTAGTTTTGTATTGCTAAGGAACTAGCAATATGTAAGTTTGGGGCACTACTGCATGCGATCGAGCGCACATGCGATCGGTAGCACACATGAAGAATCGAGCGCAGCAATACGATCGAGCGCAAGACGCATGCAATCGAGCGCACATGTACGGGTGTGAACAGTAAACTGCATAACCTTATTTTGGAAATAACCCTATTTTGGAAATAAAGGAGTTTTGTGTTTTAGGAAAGTTTAGGAACTCATGAGCCTTCTAGGACTACTCAAGCCCTATAAATACACCTATAAAGCACACACAAATAAGGACAACTTAGAGAACACTTCTTTTATCTGTTGCTTTTAGCTTGGAGAAGGAAACTGTAGAGGAGAATTGACGACTCTTCTCTCGGGTTTCTTCTTTCCTTTATATTTATTATGTGTACTTAAACTTTTAGTAAAGGCTTGGTTGAAGCCCTAATTATGTTTATTCAATAATTCAGTATTGGTGCCTTTGCGATATTTATATTGTGTTGCTTAACTTCATTAATACCTGTTTATATTTAAATTCCTTATATGTGTGTGTCTGATCAACGTATACATATGGTATGGATTAGTTAGTTAGATCAATTTGGATTACTGAGTCCTGGGTCTGACAATAGTAACAAAAGATATCCACAACGGATTCTTGGGTTAATCAACATGAGAAACTGGGAGTAGATACCATGCTCTAGGTCTCATGTGGTTGTCAATTTCCACATATCCTATGCTCTCTTAAGGAACAACTCAGTATACACCATACTGAATCCCTTAAGATAGAAAAGAGTTAGAGTAGATACCATGCCTAACTCATTGCTTAGGGAAATCAATAGCTTAAGGAGTAGATACCATGCCCTTAGGTTGACCAACATTAGGTATACATGGCATGATTAAAGCTTTAGCATACTGATATATTATGGTAGCATAATTAGTGGTGGATATCAAGTCTCTACGCATTTATCTTTATCAAAATCAACTCTTTTATTATTTCTATCTTTTTACATTGCGAATATAATTCTAAAATGAAATTCACCAATCCTTATGGAGATGATCTTACTTTCGCACACTATACTAAACTGTTGACCTTGTGCACTTGCAAGTAAAACGAGTGTGATTATTTGCTTATTTATTTAGATAGATAAACACTCAACAATATCGTCTAAAACGGCTTCATTAATGAGATGGCATAAAAAAGATCAGACAAATGATGGGATTTTAAGACACCCGGCAGATGGATTAGCCTGGAATGAATTTGATACTTTGTATCCCGATTTTGCAGCTGATCCTCGGAGTGTTAGGCTTGGCCTAGCTAGTGACGGGTTCAATCCCTTTCGAACAATGAGTTCAACTTATAGCACATGGCCTGTTCTTTTGGTCCCATACAACTTGCCACCATGGTTTTGCATGAAGCAAACATCATTCCTCCTTTCAATGGATATTCCTGGTGAGAAAAACCCCAGTAATGATATTGATATCTTTTTGCAGCCTCTAATTGAAGAGTTGATACAATTATGGGATGGTGTTGATGCGGTTGATGTGTCCACCAATCAAAGCTTTAAGCTGCGCGCTTCTCTTCTTCTTTGGATCATTAATGATTTTTCAGCCTATGCAAACTTATCTGGTTCGAGCACCAAGGGACGGGTTGCTTGTCCATGTTGTGGGGAATCTACGCATTCTGTATGGTTAAAGCACGTGGGAAACTTTTGCTGTATGGGTCATCGTCGATGGTTAGCAGAAAACCATGAGTTTCGTTTTCAAAAGGATCAGTTTGATAGCACCATAGAGTTGGGATCTGCTTCTCTTCCACCATCTGGGCACGATGTTTCAAGACAACTAGAGGGCGGAAACTATAGCTATGGTAAAACCTCGAAGCCTTCTAAGAAGAGGGCAAGAGAGGATGTTGGTACCTCTACGGGGCAAGTGCTAGTGGATGAAGTTGAAAACCTATTTGAAGGTGTGGACGATTTCCTTGAAAATGTTGATAATGAGGATATTCCCATGGATGAGGCAGTTGTAGATATGCTGTGGAAAAAAGGAAGTATTTTTTTTGAGTTACCATATTGGAAAGACAATCTATTGCGTCATAATTTAGATGTGATGCATATAGAGAAGAATGTATATGATAATTTGATTGGAACAATATTGAATATAGATGGTAAGACTAAAGATAATAAAAAAGCACGCCGCAATCTTGAGGAAATTGGTATTAGGAAAGAACTCCATTTAGTTATTCTTCCTAATGGAAAAGATCACTCGCCTCTAGCATGCTACACTATGTCCACGAAAGAGAAGTAGAATTTCTTGACAGCTTTGGCAAATCTTAAAGTTCTTGATGGGTATGCATCAAACATCTCAAGATGTGTTAACCTAAAGGATTATAAGCTGTTAAACTTAAAGAGTCATGACGGTCACACATTGATGCAAGAAATCCTTCCGATTGCCTTAAGAGCATCTTCGCCTAGACATGTTGTAGCAGTTGTGTCTAAGTTATCATCATTTTTCAAAGCTTTATGCTCTGAAGCCCTTGATCCCCATGAGCTTGACTTATTGGAGTCGCGTGTTGTTTGACGCTCTGCCATTTGGAGAAAATATTCCCTTCGGGTTTCTTTACCATTATGGTTCATTTTATCATTCACTTAGCCTCCGAGGCTAGACTTGGGGGTCCCGTACACTACAGGTGGATGTATCATGTTGAGAGGTTAGATGTTCAAAGCTATTTTGTGCACTTTGTTTTTTTGTTATATATTGGTTACCTAATTTATCTTTAATTTTTTGGCTTTGCAAGGTATTTAGTACACTTGAAATCTTACGTACGTAATAGAAGTCAACCCGAGGGGTCAATTGCTGAAGAGTACAATGGGGAAGAGTGTCTAACATATTGCTTCCAATACTTCAAAGGTGTAGAGACAAAATTCAATCGCCCCCAAAGGAACAATGATACTGTAAATTTTTCGGATGAATACATATTTTCCTCTGGTGGATGGATAATGGGAAAGATTGTGAGTGTTGAGCTCGATGACATGTCATTGGCTCAAGCACATCATTATGTGTTGTTCCATAATGATAAACTTTCTGACCTTCGTAGGTTAGTATCAATAAAGGAACTTAATTAGTAATAATGTGTTTAAATTGAGTTTTTATTATCTGTTGTTATCACTGTGATGGCTAACAGTTACATAAAAATATCAATTGCAGCAAATTTTTGGCTGCTCAAAGACTAAGCAACCGTTCCAATCGACCAATACAAAGTCTCGAACAAAAGTGGTTGGTTGAGAAATTTCCCTCATGGCTTATGAGACAGGTTAGACATAATAACAAGAGTCTTCGAATGTTATAAGTGTTTTCAATAAAACATTGAATGTTGTTGTCTCATATTAATTGTTGGAAAATGTTTAGGTGCCATGGATGGTGGATAATAGTTATTCAGATGAACTAATTGTCTTTGCTCGAGGTCCAAATATTGTTGTTAGGAGATTCAATGGATTCAACATCAATAGCTTTAAATTCCACACAAAGGAACGTGAGAGGTGTAGACGATCTCAAAATTCAAGAGTTATGGTTGAAGCGGATGATAAAATGTATTATGGTGTGCTCAACGATATCATCGAGTTGGATTACTATGGGACGTTTAAGATTATGTTGTTCCGTTGCGATTGGGTGGATATTAATTCACCCAGGGGTTTAAAGAAAGATGCAAGTGGGTGCATTCTCATGAACTTGAATAGATTAATACACACTGGTCAGTTATTGAAGGATGACCCGTTTGTACTTTCATCTCAAGCGAAACAAGTGTTTTATGTGCAAGAGCCAACAAGAAAGGAATGGTCATGTTGTGATCACAAAGCCAAGGGACCTATATGAAATGGGAAAAAAAAAACGCAGGAAGAGAATGATGACACTTACAATCAATGCATGCCTTCTAATGTAGTGGTAGACAATCAATTAAATTGTATCTCAACTTGGGCTAGGATGGACATTGACGAAGATACCAACTAGTTTTATGTGCATTTCCATGTAATTATTTTTGGATGTGTATTTATGTGATGGACATGTGTGTCAACGAGTTTTGTAAGGTTTTATTGTAATCTATCGGGTTACTGTTGCTTTGTATCACACAGAACAAGAGTCTTGGACTTTTTTGCGTACAGTTTGTGGAATGCTACTTTAGAATGTCGTAAATTTCTGTTTTAGTTGTATCATTGATTATTGCTTGTTCTTTAAATCCTATTTGAAGCACGTATTTGTTCATTTGTTCTCAGGTACTCTAAAGTTATTGATTGCTGCATTTGATGCGATCCCTTGACCATTCCTATCTTTTGGGTATGGTTCTTCTAATTCTTGTTAACTTTTAATGCATTCTTGATAGTGTGAGATATAATCATTTTAATGTTTTTATGTATGCAGATTGCAAGATGTATAGGTCAAAAAATATCCCTCCCTCAGTTAGAGATAACATGTTAAACCAGTATGCAGCTGAGTCTTCACACCATCAAGAAGATATTCACCATGAGCATGAGTATCACCTTGATGATGATCATGACTTGCAAAATGATTCTGAGACTGAGCCAATAACAACGGGAAATGATCACAATGATAGTGAACAATACGAGATAATTGGTAATTTTTGTATTATAATACATTCTCTTTATAACTAGTTTGATACCACATCGTTATACTGATTATAAAATTTATGTTTTCAATGTATAGATTCTGAAGGGAGGGCGAGGAAGAAAACACGTGTCCTGATAACCTCACAAGTGTGGTCCCTTGAACATGGGGAAAAAATTGTGGCCCGCTACAATGCATGTCATCAACCTATTAAAAAGGTGGCTAAATGTTAAGTAGCTGGTTGGGCAAGGTTGCGAAGAGAGGGAACCTTTGTCCGCTTAATTACACTGATTGGAAGAAGGTTCCTTGTAGCTACAAGAAAGACCTTGTTATATTGATTCGGGTAAGTAACAACTTAATAACCATTGATTGCCTCTAATTTTATTTTTTATTTTTTTGTTTTCGTGGTGTTGTACATGCATAATCCCTAACACCAATAATGCTTATTTAACATCAATTTCCTTTCTTTGTGGTAGAGGAAGTTCCATTACCCTGTGATTGAGGCGATAGACAACATTTTGTTGAGGATGATAGGGAAAAAATGGAGGGATTACCGATATGTGCTTAAAAGGGACCACGTGAGGAACAAAACAAAACAACAAGTCTTGAGCAATGATGTTCCAAAAGGAGTAGATCAAGACCAGTGGAAGCAACTGGTGAACTACTGGTTCTCTGAGCAGAGTGAGGTTGTTTTAAGATAATCATGTTCATTTGGATTCTCATTGTTTCTATTTTTCTAATAATGACTGATTATTCAATTGGTTTATTATTGGTATAGAAATATTCCACTATAGGGACAGTGGCACGTGAAAGACAACAATGTCCTCACACGTCTGGTTCAAAGAGTTTTGCTCCCAATCTTTCATTTGAGATGTAGTGTATTGAGTCACAATTTGAACTCTTTTCATACATGGTAGGAGATGACACATGGGAATGAGCCCAAGCGCGTAAAGTTTTTTGCTGAAACTCATAAACGCAAGGATGAGACTTTTATTGATGATGCATCATGACAATTTATGGTAAGTTCATTGTACATTTGTTGGTTGATCAAAGAAGAAAATTGTATTTATTTGTCATGGTTGCCAAATGTTAAATTGAGTTAATCTTTTATTGTCCAAATGAGTTCCAACTTAGGTGAATATATCCTTGTCATGTTATTTTTAGGTGTGAGTCCTTGGACTTGAGAAAAAATTCTTTCGGTTGATGGTAAGGTTAGTAAATTAGGATGTGGACTTTTTTGTTTTGTTTGATTGCTAGATAGACAAGATCAAGGATGAGAATGACAAAAGGTTGATAGATTAGTGTATGTCTATGTTTTCTTTGATTGGTAAGAAGACAAGAACGTCAATGTTAATAATAGCTTAAGGGATATCATAAATGATTTGTGGAGTGTTGGTCATTGTAAGGTTGCTTACTTCTGTATCCTCTTTATGACCCATCTCAAAATTTTGAGAATGTATCCAAGCACGGTGTCCTGCAAATTCTGATATTAAATAGTTTTCTTAGTTTCTTTTGGTCTTTAATTGACATATAATTTATGTAGTTTTTAAAGCTATGGTGGATGAGTATTATCCAGCTAAACGGATCTTTTTCTTGGGTTTATGGTTTGTTATGGCATGTCTGTTTGGGTTGCTGCAGTCCGTGGTGTTTGGCATGTAGTAGTGTTTGCATTGTTGCATTTCGTATTCTACTAATTCTCCGTGGTAATGTGGCTTTAAGACCTATATTTTTATTTTTAAGGCCTAATCGATGCATTAATAAGTTTGTGACACTCAACTCAGCGCATAACGTTCTCATTGGGGGTGCAGGTTTGAGTCTCCCGCATGACCATCTTTCTGTATTTTATTTCTTAATAAAAAAAATTTGTGACACATCAGCAGTGGTAGTGTCTTGTGATATAGGAATATAGGATAGAGTTGGGATCGTGTTCTGATTTGGACCAGCAATCACCAGCTCTATGGCAGTTTGTGCCCATGTACTGGGGATAAGACATGTTGCCTTGAGTCTGTGATTGGAAGGGAGGTAAAGTGAGAGGGAGAGGGAGAGGGAAGAAAAGTGTGTAGATAACATTTTTATAATGTTTGGTTGGAAAGAGACGATAAATCACTTTTCTTTGTTGAATTTTCTGGAATTACTTTTTTGAGCAGTTTTTGGAGAATTTTATGTTACAGTTCTGCCTTGATTGGTTTTGATTATAGCTGGGTTGTTTCAGTTGTTCAATGTCTGTCTTTTATACTAGAAAGCCTGTTGTTTTCATAACAGAGCCACCTCCCAGCCCCACCCTACACTTGCACATACACACACACACAAAGTTGATGGTCAATTGGTAACTTTGATATATTATTGAAAGGCTCATGTCATTTTGTTACTAATAGCCCATGATGAGTTTGTTTTTTGGCCTGGCCAGGGGGGTGGTGAGGGGGTGGTTGTGGTATCAAGACTTCCAGCCAAATGTCTCAGATTGATTAGTTATGTCATATTCAGGACTCATAATGATAATTTGGACAATACTTTTATGCTTTCATTTTTAATCTTTTACTATTTCAGCTGATTCCTTTGGCTCTTCATCTCTTTGAATATGTTGTATTGTTTCTTTTCCTAGATGAATATGACCGTCTTATGGTATTTTTCAAGTTGTTTCAGAAGACTTCTTTCTTAACAAATCATTTACAGATAGTGCACTCGATTACTAATAGCTTCAAGTTTGGTTCATGGATTTTTTTATAAGTAAAGTCTGGTTCATGATTCTAATTAAACCAGTTAAACTAAAATTTAACGTCTTTCATACACAAAAATTATAATCTAGTTCTTGATCTCACATACAGTTGCCTTTTTATGAGGATTTACTATTTTGGCTTATCCAACAAAAGGGCAAGTGGAGCTTTACGAATTATGAGACATTGAACTGGCAGTTAAGTTCATGAAAACATTAGGTAAATGTCTAGAATGTTGTTTGAGACAATGTTTCTGTTGCAAACCAGTGTGATAGAAAAATTCTACCTGTTTCATTTTAACTTTTTGCAGTAGACCAATGTCTTGATTAGCATGGTCAAAATAGCGAGGATAATAATTGCTATAGGGTTGCCATTTTTCCTCAAGGTAGATTATCTCTTTCCCGTATGCAGTCTATATGCTATTTACTTGATTGTATGATTGGGCACAATATTCTTAATCAAGAGCAGATTCTGAGCTAACAGAAGGAATAACATCACTAAATTAACTCTTATCAATACATACCATACAAGGTAATGCAAGCCATGTGCTGCAACTGTTGATGTGAGTGAATAACAACATTTAAACGACTCAAAATAGGATCAATCGATTTGATAACATGTTGATGTTAGTGGATAGCCTACTAACCCTAAGGTTAGTAATCATATATATAGAAAACATAGTAGTATTTGTGTTTCCAATTTCTTTCTTATTTTCTATTGAAACACTCCCTATCAGCATAGTAGTAATTATTTCAGAATAAGTGTTGCATCATTTGCCTTGTGATCAGATAAGTGTGCTTGGATTTAAAGATAACATTGGTGTACAAGTATTACTAAGGTTATGAGCTATGAAAGTACTATACATATTTCATTATTGTGAGCCCGTTAATTCTAAATTATGACGTCCCCTCTCAGAAGCTCATTTGCAGAGTTGTTTTTTTCTTCTTCTTTAGATTATCATTGTCCTTCCTTAAAGTTCACCTTCACCTTGTTTCATCTTGTTAAGAGTTATATTTTGTTAGAAACATTATATCACTAATATGGTTTTGATTTTCTTCTGGCAAACATAGCTTCAAGAAATTGGTTGTGAATTGGCTACATTGTTTGGATTATATATTTGTTTTTCTTACAGGAGGTTTTATGGGAAAATAAGGGAAATTCTGCCCGTTTTTCTATAAAATATGATAAGTATCTTTTGTTATATGTAAATTTCGCTGCAATTAGCTACTCAATATTCGGAGGAGTTTAATCTTTATTGTTTCCTAATTGTACGTGACAACTGAAGCTCGTGTTGCTGAACTTGTTGCAACTTCATAATCCTCTAATGCTAGCAATAATTTAGCAATACAAAATGAAGTCTTCACCGAGCTTATGGGTGAAGAGAGTTTCGGTCGTGTCCGAGGTCAGGGTTTTGGAGTTACACCCTCTGCTGTGTTTGGACTTTCAGCTCAAATGAGGAATGATATGGGATACCATGGGGCTTATACTGAAGAGATAAATAGTCTGAGAGCACAAATGGAAGAAATCAATCAACAGCATGCACATCAGATTGAACAGTATGCGCATCAGATTCAAGAAATTACAGCTAAGCATGATGATCAAATGAACAGTATGCAATCCCAAATGGATGAGCTGAAGTCTTTACTACAACAATTGGTTAATAGAGGACCTCAAAATTGATGTCAAGTGTGATGGTAACTATGATTGTATTTTTTTTATACATGAGATGACTTTTGTACTGAGTAAAAGAATTTTTATGGATGATGGCATATTTTATATATTGAAGAACCTTTTGAAATTTTATAGTACATTTTATATATTGAAGAACATTTTAAATTTTATAGTACATTCTATTTATTGAAGGGTTTATTTTATGGTATAATATTAAACCAAAATAATGTGAAAAAAAAAAATTAAAGCAGTTATATATCGGCGCTTCTAAGTGCCGGTATATTTTGGAAAATGGCCGAAATATACCGGCGCTTAAAAACACTACTATATAAGGCCTATTTTTTCGGCACTTGTAAGCGCCGGTATATTGCAGCGCTTACAAGCGCTAAAATATACTGGTGCTTAAAAGCGCCAAAATATACCGGTGCTTACAATAGCCGAAAAAATAGGCACATTGCAACGCTTTCTTTAAGCGTCGGTATTAGCGCTTCGACACCACACATACCAATGCCTTATCCGGCGCTTGCGAAAAGTACCGAAAATGCATATTCCGACACTTTAAAGCGCTGAAATATACAAAAAAAACGCCAACGATAACCTTTTATCTTATAGTGGTACCTTATTTCACGATTTAAATTATTTTGGTAATAAATATTTTTCTAAGTTTATTTTAAATTTTAAAAAATAAACACAAACTTAAATAAGCTTAACCAAACGAATCCAATGTCTTTGATATAGCCCGACATTTGACAAATGCTACAAGCCCCAAAGAGAAGATTTAGATATACAACTATACAAGCAGTATGTTTTCTCGCCAAACCACAAACTGCCCTAGGCAAAGTAAGAAGAATATTACAAATTTACAACAGGTAGCTTTTTGGGCTCAGTGCTCCACCTAAAAGGCAATCAAAATGTAATCCAAAACCGACACACTACAAGTTTTGTGCATAGGACTGTGGATCAAAAGTGTGGAATGATCAGGATATTTTCTTCCGTTTCCTCAACTGCAACAACTATTAATTGGAAGAATGCTAACAAAAACATGGTCGTTGCACAATTCTCATATTTAACCTTGAGGATTTTTCAAGAGATAACAGCTAAATGATCTAGATCACCCTGCGATTCCCCAACTTAAAAGAGTATGGAAAAGGTAAAGTGCAGGTAATTGCAGGCTGCATTATGTGATGGTAGATTTCAACCTTTTGGGAGAAGTTCTTTGGGAATGATGTAACCATAGTTTATAATATGTAATATATTTAATATTAAGCTTTTCATAATGCTAGTATCAATGATGATTACTTATGGCGAAGTGTTGCTGAAGGGCTTGATCATTTCATTTCTTGCAGCATTGTTGCTAGTGATTTTCATTTTTCTAGCAAGCGGATCAATCAGTTTGGAGCTGATGTGCAAGCGCTCTTCCTTGTTTTTCTAGCTTTTTGTGCTCGTCTTTGAGCATTTTTCCCTTGTATTAGAGAGACTCTTAAGCTGCTAAAAATGAGTAAGGAAGAGGTAAAGCAATTGCAAGTAGTTTTCCCTAATGATAGAAATGGAATGAAATGCTTGCGTTTAATTGGAATTTCTCACTTATCTGTTGACCAAGTTAAAAAAGTTTTGAGGCACAGAAAGTTTGGGAGTTGATTTTAATGGCTACTCTCTCTCTCTCTCTAGTTTCATCTTGTAAATCATATAGTTAATAATTTCTCTCAATGATGGAACAAGTACATGTAGTTTGCAGAGTGAAAATTTCATGGAATGATCTTAAAATGGGAGTAGCAGAGATCATTTTCCGATAATAAGCAAAAGTGATGGGCTAATCTGTTTGTACATGTTTTTGTTTAACATGGGAGCACGATCAAAAGCAAACAACACACAGTTGCATATATTGTATATGATTGCAATTAGGCTTAACTAATAACTACCCTACAGAAGAAATCAGGCTTAGTTTAAAAAATTTCTCCCAAAATTTAGAGTCCTTGCTGTATTGTTTGGACATTTGCATAAATATAATTTTAATTATCAAAACTTAAATTTTTAAAATTTTAAGTTTTAATAATTTAAATTACATTTAAATAACTCCCAAACAAATACTTACCCCTTAAATGTTAGAGGTCATCAATTTAATCCTTTTAACATTACGAAACTGACGGAATGTTTGACATCTATTAACTCTCCGTTCAATTTTTTTAACAAAATGTTTGACATCTGTTAACTCTCCATTCAATTTTTTAACAAAGAGCTCATGTCCGTTTTACGTGTGGGTTTTAGGCAACCTGAAAAACGACTTTATTCTACCCATTGTCACCACTGCCTAAACCCACACTGACTGTCGATCACAAACATGAAGTTTATTACAGCTAAAAAAATCCAACCAAAACAGTCTCTTGACTGTCACAGCATGCATCTAGAAAAAAAATCAACATCATTTGAGGGAAAGAAAGCACAAAAGTTAAGAGAACAAAAGGGAAAGAAAAGCATAAGACAATTTATATGTTAAACCTCCCTATTTGCAAGTTCATTTGAGTGTCCTTTGTCAACAGGAAACTTCTATAGGGCCGATAGGCCCTTTACAACAAATAACCCAGCACAATCGAAGAAGATATACAACCATTATCTATACGAATAACTCTAGGGGAAAGCTCTTCACATTTTTACGCATCGCCTCACTGATCAAAAGGTGATCAGAGGGTATAACAGCTTTTCTATAAACAAATGTTACAGATTATTATCATTCAATATATTAAGGCAATAAACCTTAAAAGTAGCAATGGAATCCTCATCCTCATTACCTCTCAACTAAAATATCCATCAAGATCATTCCATCCTCATTACCACTCAACTTAAATACCCATCAAGATCATTTACTGTTTCCTTTCCAATCATCAAATTGTGCCATCACTGCTGCCAACCATACTGCTGATTGCGGTTTCCACCCATCATGTTTGAGCCACGACCAGCACCAGAACCACTGTATGGAGGACCACCTTGAGGAGGATAATTTGGAGCACCGACACCATAACCACTACCACCTCCACCCCGAGGACCAGCACCAGCCATACCACTTGCACCGTATGGTGGACCCCGCCCTTGTGTGGGATATGGTCCGTTGCTATAACTTCCACCACCGCCCTGACCTCCACGATTTGGGTGATTATATCCCCCACTAGTTCCACTTGGAGGATATCTGCTTTGCCCTCCAGTTGGTCCACGAGGCTTCCCGTAGTGGTGGCTTGGCCCTGCAGCAATTGGGGCCTGAGAACCATGCATGGGCAGGTTGGGCCCTGGCCGCATTTGTGGATGTGCTTGCCCAGACTGCTGAATGGGTGGAAGGCGACCATGTTGCTGTGGGTGCTGTAGTTTTTGACGTTTTGCATTTTCTTCGTGCTGTCGTTGTTGCTGGCGCTTTTTCTTCGTTTGGAACTCATGTGATGCCTCATATTTTGGTAAACTGAAACAAAGAAAAATGTTTGAGAACACAAACTAGGACAAGTAATAAAGGTCCGAAAAAAAAAATTAAATATATGTAATTTAGGACATCAAAGAAAAGGGAAATGAAACCTCTTTGGGTCGCAAGGCAATGGGTCCGTCCAGAAATACTCTGCATCAAGTGCATCCTTCGCAGATATTCTCTATTTTGGTATTAACAAAAAGGAATAGAATGACAAATAATATATTAGAACATAAATTCAAAAAGTTCATTGTATTCATGCATGAATGCATTGCTAATCAGTTTCTTTTGGTGTATAACAGTCCCTATCACAGATGACATCGGCAATTTTAGGAGGAATTTCATTTTCTATTGATTAAACCTTATTTCATCGCACCAGATAATTATCGTGAGCTATACAACTATACCCAAAAGGAAATCTTAAAGAGGAAGAAAAAAAGCGTATCATTTCTTATCCTATAGAGTGCAAAATGTAGGAGATGTCAGATGTACTTGGTGTAAAGAACCATCTGTATTCTTGCACACTAATGTGTTATGAGCCCGAGGAGCTCAAGTGAAAAGTTTCTATATCTGAAAGCAGATGGTAAATACTGAACCATCATTATAAGTTCAAAAGCAGACCTAACATAACTAGACTACACTCAAATTAAGTTGGATATGTTTTAAGAGGATGGGGCTCGTTGGTCCTTGAACAGTAGGAAAAACTTTGATGGAAAGTCTTTTTACAAGGCCCTGCTTGGTGAGCTTCCATTTGAAGGAATGTTGAATTTTCCGAGGAGAGCTATTTGGCATTCAAGTGCCCCCAAGAAAGTCAGTTTCTTTACTTGGGAAGCCTCTTGGGAGCCTATTTTGGCAATTGACAATCTTCAAAAGAGAAGAAAAATGTGTCAATTGATGCTATCTTTGCAAAAAAGAGGCTGAAACCGTTTATCACCTTTTCTTGGGGTGCCCGTTCTCTAAGCTTATTTGGGAAATGGCTCTTTGTGTGTTGGGTAGTTCCTGGGTTATGGCCGGTTCTATCCGAGAGAGGAGCTTTGGGCTTGGAGTAGGACTAATACTTCTAAAGAAATGAATAAGATTTTTAGATTGATTCCTCTCTCGATCTTTTGGTCGATTTGGAAAGAGAGGAATGCAAGGGCTTTTGAGGGTATTGAGAGCTCAATTGATACCACTAGAAGTAGATGGATTAATACTCTTTGTTTTCGGTCAAGTGGGAATTCTTTTGTAAATGAGATAGAGTTCCTAGATGTTATAGACTTACTCTCTTGTAGATAGGCCTTCGTTCGTGGGTTGCACCCCCTTAGTGCTTTCTATATATACAATTTTTCACTTATCAAAAAAAGACTACACTTACGTACTTCCCTGCCGCATAAGGAAATTCACAAAAGCTTGTGAACTTGTTTTTTTTTATAGAGAGAGGTTGAAAAATTAATATGTGACCAACAGCATGCTTTGTTTGAAAAATGTTTAGGAAAACTTATGATTCTCAGCTCAATATTGCAACTAATTTATGAAAATTAAATCTTCAAGTGCAATTTTTTTTCTAATACATTAAACTAAACACAGTGATCCATGACATCTGACATCTGCTAAAACATTTTCTGTGCAATTAATGCTCCTCTGGAAACATTAACAAAATTTAATCAATCGTTATATGCACAAGTCATAACTTTTTTACAAAAAATACACATCTAACTTCTAAAGTTATCATTAACAACAAATCCCATTTAAAATGTAGGTCTTCAGAAACCCAGAGCATTAGTAGAACAACTACTTCAACTTACAATCAATAAATCAGAAATAAGAGCAATGTGCACAAATAGATCTGATAAACTGATACCTGAGAAGGATCAAGAGTCAGCATCCTCTCCAATAACTCCAAAGCATGACGGTCAAAACTACAATGCAGAAGCAGAAACATAAGCTAAAGGACACTGAATTAATTTAACTCCACAATGTTACTTCTATAAATCATGCAAATGGTAGCATGTATGAACACTAAAAGTTGAATTACTTACTGTCTGAAAACCTCCCTTAGACGTCTCTTCATTGGCCTTGTCGGCTTGAAGTTGTTATACCAAGGAATCTTGGAAACACCAGGCCAGTTGACCTCATCTGGGGCTCCACACAGCTCAAAAATCTTATTTAATTGTTCTGGCTAGAATGATATCAAATAATGCAAATTGAATTAGTGTCTCTCAAGAGAAGGTCAATATTTAGAGCAAGAAACTAGATTCGTTCAAGGAAAAATCCAAAAGAATATTGAAGCAAATATGTCTGTGAATGTGTAGGTATTGAAACTTACTTAAAAACTGCCAAAAGATGGATGATACTCTAGTACATGGTATTTATAGAAGAATCAAACCTCAAAAGAATACAAGATACTGAAATCCAATAACAAAATCCTTGTTTCCCAGCAAATGCGCTGATTATAAGAGACATCTAGAGTGCACTACTCCAAAAAAATTCAAAGATTGAGTTCAGATAATACAACACTATCAAAAGAATATGTACCACACTAGGTGATCACAACTCGAGGATAAAATACGCTTCAATAATTACTGTCAGTAGCATATACTTTATAACTTCAACCAGTAACAGAATAAGGTTATAGTTCCTAACATCAAAAGTGAGAACAAGCATATTACCTACAGACCAGATCTCTTTCCTATAAATTTTTAAAGCAGTTCTTAGATTTATACCGCCCTACAGTTAACCAAACTAAAGGAATCATTTTTTGGGGATAAGTTACTAAAGTCTTTTTAGAAAGCTTAGATCAATGAAGACTAATTTATCTCCAGCAGCTTAAGTAGCCGGCTTAGGAAAAGTTGGATTGTGAGATTTCTATCAGGTCATAATACTGTTACTGAAAACCTTAGAAAACTTGTGTCAGCATTCAGCAGACAATGAAAATGCAATCAAAACACGGTCAAATAATATTCCGCTACTCTTAAAAGGGATTGATCTCAGCTACATTCTACCAGCTAAGTGGTTTAAGGATAATATGTTCTTTTCTTCTTCTTTTTTCTTTTTTTTTTTTTGTTTTTTTTTTGGGGGGGGGGGGGGGGGGAGTGTCAATCTTCTGTTGCCATTTTATCAAACGCATTTGCTAGTACAGCTCTTCAGTAATTCAATTAAAACAATCTCATGCAAAGCATAGATGCTTACCTCATCTTTACCAGGGAAAATCGGTTTCCCATGTAAAAGCTCAGCAAAAATACAACCAACAGACCACATATCAACAGATGGACCATACTTTGTTGTCCCAAGAAGCAACTCCGGTGGTCTGCTCAAGAAATGCGAACCAGAACTAATCAAGTGATGCATTATTCTTCTTTCTCAATTAATATTTCTTTAGATGGTAGGAAATCATTCATACTCCTTCGAAGAAAAAAGTTCAGCTAATTTAAGCTGGGCTCTTCATCCAAGGGATTAAAATCATTTACCTGTACCATAAAGTAATGACACGATTTGTAAGATTTGCATTATGCTCATTTGAGAATGACCGAGCAAGTCCAAAATCGGCAAGCTTCAGATTACCCTCATTGTCTATAAGAAGATTAGAACCTGCACCACGTGCACATAAAAATTACCTTTGCCTAATTTAGTCATGAACAAGATACAACAATGGAAAACTTGCTTTCACTGACCTTTGATATCACGATGAAGCACTTGATTTACATGACAATAGTGAAGCCCCGTTAAAAGCTGCCTCATATAGCACTGCAAGAAAAAGGAAGAATAAGGGAAGAAAACAAATAGGACAGTGGCAAAAATTATACTTTCATCAGTCAAAGAAATGGAAATGCATCCATCCTGTGTATGATACCTTAATTTGGGGAACTGAAAATCTCATCCCAGGACGATCAGCAAGACCTGTCAAATCATGGTCCATGTATTCAAAAACCATGTAGATGCCACCTTTATACTTGTTACCATCTGCAAGTAGCGCAACTAATGTCAGAAATTCTCTGCCCTCAAATTATTCAACAAAGAAGATAAAATTTGAGTTCGTGAAGCTATCCTGAAAGCATAAAAAGAAAAAAAAAAAAAAAAAAAAAAAAAAAAAAAAAAAGAGATCTACTGAAGCAATGATCTTATAATAAAATAAAACTGTGCTTGAGAGCAGACTACTTGCCTGGCCTCCCCTGCTCATCCTTCTCAGGACCTGGAAAATTAATCCCAAAGTTTTTGTAAGCATAGAAAATATTACACAAGAAACACACACACAAAAATAAGCATGATTTTACAGCATTACCTGGAGATGTCACGATCTCTTTCAAGTTAATCACGTTCTCATGATGCAGCTTTTTTAAAATTTTGATTTCACGTATGGCAGTTATAGGGAACTACAGAAACAAATGAAATAAAGATACATTTCAGAAGAATTATTCACTGATTTAAAAATAAAAACATATAACCCTTCCTGCTAATTGGCAAACAAACCAATATGCTTGTTGAAGAGCTGGTGAACAAGCTCGGTCAGAGAGTTTATTACATCAAACCAATGAACTCAAGCTCAATCTTGAAGCCCGTTTAATAAACTAGGCTGGAACAGAGTAGAGCTCAGCTCGATTAGGCTTGTCAACAGGCTCTTTCATAAGCTTGCTTATGAGCTCATTTAATACTCATTTGTTTAGCATTCTTTATTAGAACTCATAATCTAACAACCTCCACAAGTTCTTTATTTTTTCCTTGATGATCAATAAAGATTTCAAATCAATTAAGAAAAGGGGTGATAACACAATGTTGTGTGCTAATCTATTACTCTAAATCTTTTCCCTACCAAGTAATATCTCACAGTCCACACCGGCATCCCTTGCCATGTTTGAATTTTACACACTAAATTTAACAAACTAATTCAAGTACATTAAAATATACAATATATTTTTTTATAAGTATATTAGAATAAATAATATCACTTAACATTGTTACAAAATTTTGTTGGGTAGGACCAGTGATTAGCATCTTTAGTTCCTAAAGCCAAATAAGCTTCCATAACTTCTAACTAAGAAACACCGAACTTAAAATTCATGGCTTTTCCATGTAAAAGATGTTTCATGGAACCTATTAGCTCATTTTAAGAGGAGGAAGCTCTTTGGCCCTTCTTTGTATATCTTAATTTAATCCCAGATGTATCAAATGCATGCAACTTATTGATAGATGCAAAAAAGCAGTTATATTTTTGTTTCCCTTGCAACGTGACTAAGCCTATTTGGGATTGCTGAAGAAACCAACGTATCACTTCATCGGTATCAGATTATGCATTTTGAAACTGGTCATCAATGGCCCTAGCAGTGTTGGCAAAGACCTCAAGGCTTGCATTTCATGGACACAAGGGTGGGGGCACACGACCAGATCTACCAGAAGAGAAAGAAAATTAGATAAGATGAATGGAAATGTGAAGATTTTCTGATTGTGTTTTTGTTTGATGGAGGTGATAGGTCTGTGAATTTGGGGAAGAGAAATCTAAGATCTTCCGAGATTTTGTTGATGATTCTGGGAAAATTGAGAATGTTGACAAAGAAGAGGGGTAGAAAGGACAATATACAATGTCAACACAGATTATAATCGCAGAGCTGATTTGAGAAAACAGAGGTCTCCCAGCGTCACAAAATCAAATTATTTTCTCCCAAATTTAATCTCTCCCAAACAGGTAAGTGGTGTCTTTGTTCCACTTATAAGCTGGTTTGACCAGACCAGCTTAAGTAGAACCGAACAGGCTCTAATTCTACTGTCGGTCTGTCACAACATAATTGTTGGTGCATTCGAATCTTCTACGTATTTAATCATAGCATGTCTTGCTTAGTCCGTTCTTTTTATGCATGGTTCGTCAAATAGGTTACTTGAAGAAGCAGCATGGCCATATGATTTCTTATCATCACCCTACTACTAGAGGCTAAAGAACACGGTTCAGCTACAGGAAAACTGTTTTCCAGGAGAGGTAAAGTACTTCCTTTCCAAAATAAGGATTGTTTGGTGCAAATTGTAGTTTGCTTTTGTAGTGGGGACATGGTGTAATGGATGCATTTCAACGAGTAAGATGTTGAACTACTCATTCTATTGTTTATAACTACTGTTAGTTCACATTGAGTATTCGACTCACATTTGTTTCTGGTTCTTTGATCCTAGCTAAATATTCATACATTAAGAAGGATACTATGAGTTTCTCGTATTCTCCAATGGCTAGAAACGTGAAGACGAATAAACAAAAGGTGAAAACCTGAGAAAATTAAGAAAGACAATATGGGGTTTGGAAGAATATGATGAAACTTGATGTCGGTGCTGATCGTATTGGCAAGGTTGATTAACCACAATCTCACATTGCTGGAAAATGTTTTAGTCTAACAGGAGCGAGGCCTATAAATACCTTTTCAGTTTTCACTCCTTTTATTTAGGTGCCACCTTCATTGGGCCTTAAACTGGCCTAGATTCCAGTTTATGGCCTTTATGTTTTGGTCCATCTTGTAAATTTTGAGTAAAAATCTGTGAGGAGCAGTAATCGAGCCAAACTCTAATCTTGCTTCTTGAGGAGCTCAAAAATGGCTCATTTTCTTGGCTTGTTAACATAACCAAGCCAAGCCTTGTGTCTTGAGAAAATTAATTGACCCAAGCTGAACAAAGTGTTCAAAGCTTGATTTGAGTTTGAAACAAGTTCGAGCTTCGCTATATATAAACTGAGCCAAGCCTGAGAAGAGAAAGATAGAGAGAGGAAAACTCAGCTCGGCTTGGTTCGTTTACCCCCATTTGTTCTTGTTTTAGTTTCTTGTACTCCATGAGCAACGGAATGTTAAAGATGCGATGCATGAAAAGTATGGGGATAAGGGAAAGGAGAGGGCTACCTCCCGTTATGTAGCCCATAGGCTTAATGGGTTTCCAATGACCCAAAAAAAAGATACATGGGAGGTATGGGAAACTATAAGGGAAGAGCCAATAGCGCCTTCTTTATAGACTATGTATTAAAAATTAAATGATAATACTGCTGATTTAAAATAAAGATACTTTCAAGAGAGTGAATAACTTACGCCCTCTCTCTCATTGTCCATTCGAATTTTCTTCAAAGCAACAATTTCGCCAGTCTTTATTTCTTTGGCCATGTAAACTTGGCTGCAGACATGGAATTACACAAGTACAAGTCAAGTTCTTTCTATATCATCAGCAACCATGATGGAAATATATGTATATATATATATATATATATATATATATATATATATATACACACGAAAACAAAAAGCTACAATTAACAGAAAATGTTACGCCGAATAAAGAAGTTCCAAAGAAATTCTTGCCAAAGGCATTCTAAGTACATCAACAGAGAGATGTACCTATTTATGGAAAAAGAATTAATGTCTATAGGTTATTAGTTCTAAAAAGGGTAAATAATGTGCCATACTATCATGACGAGGAACTAAAGTAATACTTAAAAACCTTGATGCCAATGACAGACACATTGGCAATAATCATGGGAAAATAATATGTAAAAACTGTGTTAATACATGTGTTTGAAATGCAACGGTGACATAAATCCAGCTCAAAATGTTATGTTCAAGAACTAATCCATGTTATATGATGTGACTACAATAACCTTCCTCCTTTATCCAGGCCTGAAACCAGCTACAGAACGATATTTCAATCAAGCATGACATAGGTGGAGTTATACTAATCCCAAAATTAAATTAAATTAAACTAAGACCATCTAGATAACTGAAATGAGACAAAGAATGGGGTATCATATTCTTACTGGTTGCATTTGTAATGTTGATCTACCAAAGTCATTTTTAAACAGTGGATAAGTTTGATTTTTTTCATCCAAAATAAATGAATGTACTCAGAGATAACTTTTATAACAAATATAATCATAGAAAATGAAACTTCCAGCTTCACTTTCCAAAATCGAATATGATATGAATATAACAATAAATAGCAGAACACTAGTTATTATTTCTTGGCCTCTTTTTTTTTCCAATGAACTAAGTTTCAGTTAACATGATCTACCATTATTAATTTTTTTTAAGGAAAAAGGCATCCATGTCAGGAAAAAAATATTACCACGCGCTTTAGTACCAGCCAAGAATATTTCAATAATCGAAATATGAATTTCATTCAAAATTGAAAATTAATCTAAATTGAATCAACCATTCATCTAATTTGAGAAGGGCCAAAAAAGCAACTTTTAACAAACAATGCATATAGTAAGTCTGAGATCAAAAAGAAAAGAACTTACTTTTAACATAAATTTAACACAACTTAACCAGACAACGAGAGATAAACTGATGATGAAAAATTAGAGAGTAAAAAGAAAAGTAGTAAACATATTACAGAAAAATCAAAGAAATTGTGAAAAAGAAAAACAGACCCATAAGTGCCCTCGCCAATCTGCTCCAATTTCTCAAAACAATCAACGCTCCTAGATCCCCAATAAGGAGACTCGTTCAGGTTGAGCTGCCCATAGGCCGCTAGAGCCATTACTCGCACCTTTTCCTTTTTTTTTTCCTCAAATTCTCACTTCACTGTTATACCTCTCTAACGATCGATCAATCCGATCACTATGATCGCTAGAAAGTAGGAACCAAAATAGGCCGAGAGAAAAGCCAGAGTACGTGAGAAATCGAAAGGAAAGTTTGTTGTCTAGACTCTTCTATTTTTCTTTTATCTATTTGTTTCTTGATTACTCGGTACTACTATTTATTTTGATAATGCTCCTCCTAGTAAGTTGGCTTTATAACAAACATGGCTTATCACGATTATATTAGTACATACATATGTACATTAAAAAAATTTCAAAAAACATTAACCAATTTGATTTTCAGTTTAATTCATTAAATTATAAATTACATGTTAGCTTATAATTAAATAAACCAATAAACTGGTAAAAATAATTTTTTGTAAAAATCTTAATTACCAAATACGATTTTTAACTGACAAACAAAATTTTAATTTAATGATAAAAAAGAGTGATTATAATTTTTAAAAGAGTATGTGTTATCAGTAAAAAATCTTTTATTTTAATATAAAATCCATTAATTATGACAAAATATTTTTTTTAAGAAAATTATTTTAAGTCAAAATCATAATTAATGCTTAGTCTTTCTGCCTCATATAATATATTATTGAGAATCTCATGCGTATAATATGATTTTTGTTAGGTTAGCATTGAGATACCTGGTCCAGCATTATATTTTTTACCATTTGAAAATCAATAGAACATAATTAATAGAAAGATAGTTTATGTACCCAACGTAAAAATAGGTAAAATTCATAAACATTGCGGAATCTAGCCCGGAGACCCAATTAAAGATATAAACACGAGTGTACATTTTTCACACCAAAGCTCACTTTACTCGTCGACAATTTCACTAGGTTTGGTAAAGCTACCAAATTTTTTGTCACCGTATTAACCGAAAACAAATTTTATTCATTCAATTTTATTGATTTTTCATGCAACCAAACATTGCGATATCTTGTAACCAGACACAATAGCAAGTTAACAAGTATGCACCATTAAAAACCTCTTTGCAGTATCATAAAATTTAATACCCAATGATAATCGTTGATCTAATCATACCCACGGAAAAAAAACATACCAATTATGAACAGTGATATCACTTAAATAGAGGTAACAAAATCTGAACCAACCCGAAAACACGATCCGACTCGATCTGACAATACATCAAAATAAATATGATTCGAACTTGATTCGATCTTAACTCAAGTGACCCGAAATCTGACCCGAACCCGAAACGACCCGAACTTAAAACAACCCGACTCAAAATGATTTTAAAATATATTTTTTATAAAAAATAATTTGTTTTCTAAACCTGCGATAGTAGTTAATTTACTAAATGTAAAATAAACAAAATTATATAATAATTAATTATTTATTTATTTACATGTGTTTATATGTATAGTTCAACGTTATATTAATATGAGTAATTTCATTCATTTCAAATAAAAAATCAAGAAAAATAATAAATTTTGCATTGTTTTTCAAGTCATAATAAAAATTTATTTTTAATTGTTCTGCAAAATATAATGGAATGAAGTGATTATATAAAATTTAACTTTCAAAATTTTGTATAAGACGTTATTAGTGAAAATGACTTTGTGGACAGTTGTCTGGGATCATTTAAAAGTGAATTTTTGGACTAAGAATCGTAACATTGCATATTGCATTAAAAAATTAAATATATTATTTAAAAAATTAATTATTAATTAATTATTAATTAATTTTCACGTATTTAACAATGTAACTCGTTTAATCCTATTATATACAAATAAAATATTATTTTAATTAAATATAAATATTTATTTTATTAACCCAACCCGATAAAATCCGAAATTGAAATAACATGAACCTGACTCAACCTGAATCCAATTGATCTAATCTGACCCAGTTGCCACCTCTGCTCAAGTCACAATAAACACATGCACTAATGCACAACCAAAAGGAAACATGGGCTACAAAAACTCTCAAAAAACAAAGAACGTTACATTCATAGCATTATAAAGAGGTCAAATAACAACTCATGAAGTTGGGAACGTTTTTCACTTAATGAGATTCTTCGAATGGAAAACACAATTTTAGATAAATATGAAATGAGTAAAATTGGGTTTAAAGTAGAATATAGAAAGAGTAAATAATTGAAAAATGAGTAAGGTATTTTCATTACACCAAAAATCAACGTGAATGTTATAAATTTTTAAGAATTGATAAAACTTTGGTTGTTCGTTTGAAAAAATTCATAAGATTTATAATTTCCCTATAAATCACAATTCTCATAAATATATGAGAATTATAACTTTGGTAAGAAACACCAATTCTCATTTTTATCATCACAACAAAAAATATATATCAAATTAAAATTTCATTCTAATATTAATAATCTTGTATTAAAATTAATTTTTAAAACTTTTATCTATTTATCCAAAAGAAAAATAATATTTGTTGTAGATTAAAGGATTTTTGGTCATTTTGAAAAAAATAGTTTTTATCATAATTTTCTCTTTCGAATGTTAAGTTAATGTAAATGATAATGTTACATTAATACAAAAAAATAAAAATATAAACTAATTTATTGAAATAAAACTCATTTTTACTAAAAATATTTCAAAATTTATATTAGATAACTCAAATTCTAAATATATCTTAATAATAAAAAAGTTAATTCTCAATAAATCTAATTCTTATGATGCTAAAATATCGAGAATCAATGATTCAGAAAGAAATAGAACTATCATGAATGACTTTTAAGAATCACACCTATTAATACCATCTGAATTCTCTGCATTTACAAATTACAATATCCAATATATCTACATGTACATCAAATGAATATTCATTTTTTAGTACGATATAATTGAATTGAATTCTGTGTTTAAAATCAACAAGAATTCAATTCATTTCATAAAATTTATTTAAATATCTTTAACATTATTATATGGGTTTATAACAAATTTTACAATTTAATATAGATAAAAAAATTATATTTCTCTATGTGACCCGTTTATGCACAATTTGCATAACTTATACACTAACAGGAGGCATGATTAATGCTCTTTGAAGTTGGAAGCCAAAGCCGGTGAGATGAAAAGAGAGATAACAAAGACCGAGAAGAGTGGGAGAAGGTGGACAGGTTGTAAGTAGAGAGATTTAAAGTTGCCAAAAAAAAGATAATTTTGTTCGACATTGGTTTATAAAAGTAAAGGTAGAGTTTATTTGTAAATTTTATTAAAATTGATAAAATTTGTCAACAATTAACTTAATTATATTATAATTTATTTCTATATAAATTTTATATTTTTGTAACGAAACAAACATGAGATTAATTTTTTTAAATAAAATTTATATTTTATTAACAAATCAAACACAATAATTTATTAAATTCAATTAAATTATACAAAAAAAACCCTACAAACAAAACTATCGGAAACCAACGTTTAGCTTAATATAAAGGGAAATGTCCCGATGCGGTGTCCATGCTCGGAGTATTAGGTATGTAGATTGTAAATAAAGTGCAATTTCGTCCGTCGGTTCGGGTCGACATATAACCCGACCCATTCGCCAAAGTTAAACCTCGTAAAATCTCATCCGTGGTTCAAAATATCATCCTGCTTTCAAAATTGCGCTGAAGTTGAAGAATGGAACGCCTTTCAAATGCGTTCTCTGTGCTGGAGCTTGACGTCGAAGATGATCAACTGCCATCGGCTTCTGTTTCTACTCCCTCTTCCTCTGGCAATTCAGGTTATGTACCATAAGTCACTGCTATAGTACTATCTGTCACTGTGCCTTGTTAGTTGCTCTTGATCACTGCTTTAGGGTTAGGTCAAGGTTTGTAATTTTATGTTCTGTTTAACACAGTTATCGAGTTCTTCTACTTAGAAGATATCTTTCACTTGTGGTTATTTGGATTCTTGTATATGTCTCAAAGCTGGTAAATTCAGTGTTTTAATCTGATAGACAATTTAGTTAACCTGCGTTTGGTTGATAAGTGAATCGAGATAGTTAAAGGCTATCTCTTTTTGAGATTCCCGATCTTTTTGTTTTCTGTCGATTTAGCGTCAATCTGATGGACAATTTAGTTAACCAGCGTTTGGTTGACAAGTGAATCGAGAAAGTTAAAAATCATCTCTTTTTGAAATTTCCGATTCTTTATTACTACAGTATAATTTAAAGAGAAGAAAAAAAGAAAAGAAAAGCCACCCGAACAAGCAAAGTAGGTGCAATAAGCACAAGGAAAGTGGAGGTTTTTCCAGTTTCATTTACGATATGGGTAATTATGTGAATATTTGAAAAGTTTGATTTTCGTTTTACTTCCCGAGCAGCAAAATAAGGCTTTAAAGTGACATGATTGTGTAATGGTTTTAGCTCATTTGCTTTAGTAAATATAAGTTTCAACATAGGACTGTATTTCAGCTGCTATGACCTTCAATTGGAAGTGGGAATGTGCCTATTGTTGTATGTTACATTCAACTAGGCATGGACCTTATGCCTTGTTGATATTACTAAGAATCATGCTCCATTTCATTACTTATATGAAGGATCGTCACTGATATTGCTGAAATTGTAGCTAAAGATCGCATAATAGGTTTTCCAGACTAGAAGTAGATTCAGTTGAAATTTTTAATTAAAACGAGGAGATTAAACAATTGTTCGAACTTTTGCATTATATCTTTTGATTAACAGTTTATATATCTTTTTTTTATAAGTAAGAGTGTATTAATAAAAGGTAGTAAAGTGCACCAAGAGGGTGCAACCCATTTACAAAGAATCTAGGAACAAGAAAGAGACTCAAAACCCTCTACAAGCTGAATATCATTTACACATAGATTCACCTCCCCCAAAAGAATAGAAGGTTAAGCCAACCCTCTTTAGAAGAGGCTCTTTCTATGCATTCTCAAAAGCTCTCTGTTTCTCTCCAAAAAGTCGTCCACAAAATGGAAAGAGAGATCAAAGCAAACACTTTTCTCTTTTCTTTTGAAGCATGAATACCATTCTATGCCCGAAGCTCATCTAGGATGGACCCGACACACACCTAAGAAAGACCCATAAGCAGAAAAGCCATTTCCAAAAAATGACGGGTCCAAGAACAAAAAAGCAAAATGTGGTTGACGGATTCGGCTTCCTCCTTACAAAGGTAACACCGATTCACCAAAACTTTTCCTTTTATTTGAAGATTGTCAATCGTCAAAATTCATCCCAAGAGTCTTCTCAAGCAAAGAAAGCCACTTTAGAAGGAGTGTGAGTGAGTATTCCAAATTGCTTTCCAAGGGAATTTGTGTTTCCTTCACTAGGAGAAAGAAGATCCTTGTAACAGTTTATTTATCTAGCTCATTATGTGCTAAGTACTTATTTAATAAGCTCAACTTCACAATGAATTAGATCTCCACATAGACACATGCACACACATACACACATATTGGTCATTAGTGCTTGCTATAAAATGATTTTTACACTGATAATATATATCCTTGAGACAGTTAAGCGAGAAAAGGAAGTTAATGGCTCCGAGGACTTGGTGCCAGTAAAAAAGGAGAAACAAGATGAACAAAATTTGGTGATGCCTTCAGAAGATTACAAGTTACCCCTTGTGTGGATTGACTTGGAAATGACTGGTATGTGTATGTAGTTGCATACTTATAAGATGGATCTTGTTCTAAACCCTTGGCTAATATTGTAGTTGGTTGGGCTTTGTTTGTGAATCTGAGTTCATCACGTAAAGTAAGTAGAGAAAGAAATCTGCATGTACAAATGACGCTGCAGTTTGTAAACGTTTGATTCTAAATTCCAGAAGTTTTAGAGATTTCTGTACTTTTCCTCATTTTTCAACATTTAGTAGTCTGTTATTGTAAGCATAGACTTACAGTGTTTTTGATTCAATGCAAACAATATATGCTGGAATGTTGCTGATTTTTTCTAATAAAAATATTTATGAAGAATCATCATAATAGTTCACAGTGTTGGAGTATCAATAATTTTAGAATGAAATAAAACTAGGTAGAACTTGTTAACTTTCTCGGTTCAGCTGATTAGTCTCGGTTGAGCTGATTAATGTTCTTAGTAGTAGGAACAGTACTTTCAAGTAAGGCATTGAAAAGTTGAAATAAGCTGGTATAACAGTTACAGTGATGTATTGCAGTCAATGAAAGATGTGACCTCATATTTACGCTAATTGGTGACACATAATTCTGAAATCGACCCTAGAACTCTATTTGATAGGAATGAAAGAAAACAAAGGAATAGGAAAAGAGAGGAAGTAAAGATGAAAGTGGGGAAGATATTGGAGGCAGTCAAGGAAGGACCCAATTGGGTTTAGACACTAAAACACATGCATTGTTTTCTTCAGTTTCACCTCCATCCCCTCGTGGGTGGAAGGTTTCAATGGATTTGGAAAAGAGGCTGATCCTTCCAATTTTATCGTTTCTATCAGTTCCTACTAAATAAGGAAAGTGGTCTCTTCTGTCTCCTTCCAGCCTTTTCTCTTGCCTCCTACTTCCCTCCTATCATATGAAGAATTTGACACCACAATTTGTCTTGGGTGTTGTGACGAAAGTTGATTATCTGGTTACTGATCACACAAAACTGAATTTTGCTTTTCAAAAGTCATGGCTCTTCACTTCTTCGTCCCCCTCTCTCTGTCACACAGACACAAGCATGCACATAGAAACCCATAGTTTTGTGTGTTACATCTTTTTAGTTTTTTCTCCTTTTTGCTTTCCAACATGTTTATGTATTTGTATTTTGTTCATTATGCTCTCTCTTTCTTCAGTTAAACTCTGATGTTTAAGATTTTCTTCAGAATCAAATTTTTGATCTCTGTCTCTGTGTCTTTCTCTCTTGCAAACACACATGAAGGGACCTATATGTTTCATTAATTTCTGCTTGAGTATAATATTTGCTCTGAGCATAACATGTAAACTTTTGTGTAGAAGTTTTAACTACACTCTAGTCTTGAGTTCTCATATGTTGTTGCTATGTCCAATATGTAATTTAAACGGTTGATTAAATTATGATTCAATTGCATAAAATGCAGCATGCATTTTATTTTCTCATTATTTTAGTTCTGTGATTATGAAGGTTTGAACATTGAAGTTGACCGGATATTGGAAATTGCGTGTATAATTACGAATGGCAATTTGACCAAATCAGTGGAGGTACTTATCCATTTTGGTAGTTTCCATGGCATGGTTTGTGGTGTTGTTTTGATCTTAAATTTTTTACTTTTCACCCATATAATTACATCTGTTTCTTAATTTCTAATTTTTTGAGCAATGCTATTCTTAATTTTTATCATTACAGAGAGCTTGCACGTGTTAGAATTTCAGGGAAATAGATTGTAATATTAAAGGGTTGTAACTTTTGGAAGCATAGTTAGTTAATAGACAAAATTTTTGTTAACAAACATAACCAGTAAATTAAAGAGAAGAGGAAGATTGCAAGGGTGCGATGATTTATTGTAACCCCTCTAAAATAGGATTTTTAATGAAGGAGATGCCCTAACACATGTACCAAATCAAAGATACACTAAGAAAGTCACCATATATAACTATCAAGAATCTAAAGGCTGCGACTTTTCTAAATGGGTGCTTAAGCAAATAGGGATGATTCACATCACATCCTTAATTCAAATCAATTTCATTTTCCTACGTGTTTCCTCCTACCTTCTAAACCTCTAAAATCTCTACAGACACAACTCTCTCTTGTCACAGACAACTATCTAGTATCTAAATAGTTTCCTATAGAGTTCTTGGGAAACTCTTTGGAATTGTTATCCACATAATTCCACAAGGCTTTGTTGTATCTCGGAAGTGAATTCGTTAGGAAATTGTTAATAAACTCTTTGGAATCGGGGCAACTATCACCTTTAAGAAAGTGATTTAACGTGTGTCAAAGCCTTAAAATACTGTCTTTTTCTTATTATTTTCGTTGTTGCTAACCCACATTTTCTATTACTTTTAAATCCACAAATTTATGTTATTCTCAACCGACATTCCTCAACAGTAAGCACTACTTTTGTTTTGTTCTTAAAGGGACTTCTGATGAAAAGGTCGATTGGTTTATGCTGTACATTGTAGAATTTATTTCTGAACCTCAGCCCTCTATGTGAATACAAGTTTCAACTGCTACTTTATGCATGGAAGTGTTTACACTGTTTAACTTGTTGCAAGTTATGGATATTATAGAGTTGTTCATCAATTGGATGCGTATCAATTTTCCGTTTTATAACTATTTAAATATTTTTTTATATGAAAAAATTTGATCATAACTGTTTAAATATTATAAAGAGATGTAGCACAAAACTATTATGAACATATATTGAACATTTTAGTTATGTAGTATTTGCTGGCAATATTATGTGAATTGTGCCTGTTATTCTTGGTTTGCTGGCAGCACAGTATGTACAATGTAATTATGGTTAAATTTAGAATTTGTATTTCATATTTGATGATGATATTATTGAAGCAGTAATTTAGAAAAGGGCTTGGTGAAACTTATTGGGTCTATTTTCTCTTTTCTCATGTTGCGAATACATTGGGGTGCGAAGTGGGTTTTCTTTCAATCACGTACTTTCTTCTTCCTTTGGGTGCTAAATTCAAAGATAAAAACACGTGGGATCCCATTGTTGAGAGGTTCAAGAAGAGATTAGCTGGAAGCAGTATCTATCAAGGGGGGAGGGGTCGGTTAACTCTAACTAAAAGTACCCTTTCTAGTCTACCGATCTATTTTATGTCTCTTTTCCTATTCTAATGTGATTGCGTGGAGGTTGCAAAGGATTCAAAGATGATTTCTTTATAACACGAAGGAGGAATATAAATATCACATTGGAGGGTCTTTAGACAACCATTTGATCAAGGGGGTCTTGGAATCAAATCCCTTGCATTTTTGATAAAGCATTTTTTGGTTGAGAGAGAACATCTTTGGTGGAAAGTTATTGTTGGTAAATTTGGGGTGGAACACAATGGGTGGATAGCTAAGGAGGGTAGAGGCCCGACATGGGGTGTGGAAGTGGATAAGGAAGAGATTTGATGGCTTCTTTCCACGTGTTTTCTTTGACCATGGCAATGGTAATGTTATACTGGTATGTGTCATGTTGGACACACAGAGCTTGATATTAAATTGATGGAAAATGGTTATGGAAATTTCTTGTGGAGATGGATCATTTTTGGAGGAGAATGGTGAACTTTAAGTTTGAAATGGATCATATCGGGTGGATGTCTAATAAGCCTAGGGAGGCCTATGGTGTGGGGGTGTGGAAATGGATTAGGTAAGGGTGGAAGGCTTTCCTTCCTTGTGTTTCGGTGTCGGTAGGAAATGGAGGAATAAGTCGGCTTTGGCATGACATGTGGTTTGGGAATACTCCTTTAAAAGACCAATTTCCCATCATCTTTGATATTGCGAGAGATAAAGAAGCACTTAGTACTTCATGTGTATCCTTTACTAGTGATGGACTTTCTTGGAATGTGACTTTTATCTGTAATATCCATGATTGGGAGGTAGAGATGGTTGAAAGTTTCTTGGAGGCTTTATATTGTGTTAGGTTGGATGTGGCTAGATGGAGGCCTAGTCCGGAAAAAGGTTGAGGTGAAATCTTTTTATAAGCTTTTTCTTGATAAGGCTCCCTCGGAAGGTTCTCCCAATTTTCCTTGGAAAGCTATTTAGTGTTCTTTTGCGGCCAAGAAAGTAAGGTTTTTTTTTATAATTTTTTTTTTGTGGGAGGCTTCTTGGAAGAATTTTTTTTTTTTTTTTATAAGTAGAAAATATATTATAGAAAAGAAACGCACCAAGAGGGTGCAACCCATTTACAATGAAATCCTATGGGAAAGAAACTCGATAAAATCTAAGAAATCCATTTCATTCACAAAAAAGTTTATATTGAACCAACTTTCTCTAATTACAACAAAATTTCGTTAAATGCCATCAAAAGCTCTACGATTCCTTTCCATTCCACACGATCCAAAAGATAGAGAGAGGAATCAAAGGATAAGCTTTTTTTAGATCCTTATTAGCCCAAAGCCCATTCTAGGCCCATATTTCATCTTTCATGGATCTGACAAACACCCAAGAGACGCACAAAACACTATAAGCCATCTCACACATGCTCATAGTCAAGGGGCATTCCAATAAAAGATGAAAAAGGACTTGGCGCTACATTTGCACCTATTAACCAAAACTTTCCCTCTTTTTTGGAGGTTGTCAATGGTGAGAATCTTCTCCCAAACGGCTTCCCAAACAAAAAAAAACATCTTTTTAGGGGCACGAGAACACCAAATAACTTTTCACGAAAAATTGGAATATCCTTCTGAGACCCAGTGAGAAGAGTATTATAAAAAGATTTCACCTCAAACCCTTTATTCATTTTGTCCCTATACTTGATCGAGTCCTCTCTAGATAGGTTCATTTTAGAATTATACAAAGCTTCCAAAAAGCTTTGAACATTCCAACCTCCCAATCATGTACATTTCGGATAAAAGGCACATTCCAAGAGGTTATACCATTATTCACTACAACACACGAACTCTCTCACCATTGCCCACCACCACAGAAATACAAGGAAACATATCCGCCCACCCTTTCTGAATCCATTTCCACACCCCTACACCATAGCCCCCCATCCTTCCTTTGACATCCTCACTAGGATCCATCCCAAATTTAGCTTTCATCACTTTTTTCCAAAGATGATCTCTCTCCATAAGAAATCTCCATATCCATTTCCCAAGGAGAGCTTTATTGAAAATAGTAAGGGATTTAATTCCAAGACCCCCTTTATCAATCGGTTGCTTCACCACACCCCACATCACCAAATGATACTTACGTCTTCTCCTGTATTACCCCAAAGAAATCTCACACCCTCCAACCGACTGGCCGCTGAACTAGGGATAGGATAAAGAGACATAAAGTATGTAAGAAGACTAGAAAGTGTACTTTTTATAAGAGTAAACCTTCCTCCTTTTGATAGGTAGCGATTCTTCCACCCGGCTAATCGCTCTTCAAACCTTTCCACGATGAGATTCCATACGCTGTTGTCTTCAAATTTAGCACCAAGTGGGACACCAAGATAAGTTAAGGGAAGCGATCCTAAATTGCACCCCAACAAATTTGCAAGAAAACGACCATTAATATTCTCAGTAAGAAGGATCAAGTGGCTCTCACTAAGATTAATCTTGAGTCCCGAAACCACCTCAAAATCCAGGAGGACACACCAAAGACTTAAGATTTGAAGGGCCTCCGCCCCACAAAAAATAATAGTGTCATCGGCAAAAAGAAGATGAGACACATTCACACTACTTCCATGACTCCCAAATGTGAAATCACTCAAGAGCCCCTCATCCACCTCTTTCATCAACATTTTGCTAAAAGCTTCCATCACCAAAATGAACAAGAAAGGAGACAAAGGATCCCCTTGTCCAAGACCTCGTGAAGCTTTGAAAAAACTAGAAAGGCACCCGTTAATAAGGATAGAAAAAGAGGCCGAAGATATGCATTTGTAGATCCATTTACACCATTTGTCCCCAAAACCCATCTTTTTCAATAAGTATATCACAAAACCCCAACAAACATGATCAAAAGCTTTTTCCATATCTAATTTACAAATCACCCCTCTCCCTCCATCTTTAATATGGGCATCCATAACTTCATTAGCAATAAAAAAGGCATCCAAAATTTGCATATCCTCAATGAATGCATTTTGAAAAGGACTCCAGGAAGAAAATTCTTAGTATTGACAATTTATAAAGAAGGAGGAAAGTGATTGTTACTAGATGTTACATTTGCAAAGGATGCACCGAGTCGGTGTTTCATCTTTTGGTGGAGTGTTCGTTGGCTAAAAGCTTGTGGTAGATGGCGTATAGGACTTTGGGTGGTTGTCGGCTCTGTGAAAAATGAAGTGTGGGCTTGGAGTGGATTGGCGACTTTTAAGGAGATTAAGAAGGCTTATACGTTGATTCCACTCTGTTTTATGGATAGTGTGGAATGAGAAGAATCGTAAAGCTTTTGATAGCGTAGAGAGGCCTATTGAAGTTATTAGAGATAGATTGTTCAACACCCTTAATTTTTGGTTTAAAGGGATTTTTAAATGATTTTGACCTTCTAGGTTTTGTGGATCTTCTCTCTTGTAATTAGCCTTGGCTTTGAGTTGCATCTCTTAGTACCTTTTAATGAAATTTTACTTATCAAAAAAAGATATTAAATTGATGGAAAAATAAGAACACAAAGGGAATAAGAGGAGAATAATATAGATTAGAAAGTAAAAGATCTAGACTTTGAAAACCATGTTTTATATACTTGATCAAATTTAATTCTCAATAATCAGGCACCCCTAGAATACTACTAGAGTTGCTTTTACATAGGCACCTTCCATAATTAAATAGGAAACTAAACATAACTCAAATAGGAAACTAAATCAAACCCTAATTTCCTAATCCTAGAAATCTAAAAAACTACTAATATATTATGAATTAGATAAATATACTGATATCAAGCTTACATATTTTTCCTTTAGTACAATATATCCTATAGCATTAAAACGCCAATATTTAATCTTCCATGAGTTCTCCACTACTTTGAAAGAACTCGCCATTGAGTTGAAAAATGGTGAAGTATTATTCTCCACTACTTCGAAAGTAACTCGTCCTCGAGTTGAAAAATGGTGAAGTATTAAGACCTTTGAAGCTTCGAGAAGAAGGCACAGTCTCAAAACTCTTTGAACTCGAAGTTACTTATCTAAAAATCTCTTTGAACTCGGAGTCTCAATCATGTGATTTTTTTTGCTGAAAATGTTTGGCTCGAAGGAGCTTGAAACCAAGTATGTAGGAGCATGTGTATCAACCATGACCTTAATCTTTTCTTCATATTTGTCTGGAACTTGCTTTAACACATTCATCATTATCTGTGACAACCTCGCCTGGGAGTTGCTCAACATGTGTAAGATCACTTCAAACATCTTCATCCTTGGCGACTTCAAATTCAACCTTGGTTGAACTATCATCCTTGGCAAGTCCAAGGTCAACTTTGCTTTACTACCTCACATTCTAAATTCTTTCTCATCTTGTTTCATTGAAGGTTCTTGGTTATCCTTTGTTGCCTCAAATATCTAATGGAAGATGATGATGACGATAATAAGAATAATATTTATAGTGGCTTTATTAGAAAGCTCTGCTGGAATGATTTAAACAATATATGAACGATATTCTTTTTGCGTTTCAGTATATCACATTATACATAGAGGCGGAAGTTTATGAGACATGATATTCAAAGAAATAAAAAAAGTTCTTGGTTATGCTCTGTCATATGAACTTAATTTTGCAGTTCTATTTTGCTCGAGTGACAAGCATCATTGCCATTTGATATTACTATGTTATAATTAAAGAACTTCTCTTTTAGGGTCCTGATTTGGTTATCCATCAAACTAAAGAATGTTTGGATAAGATGGGAGAATGGTGTCAAAATCAGCATGGAGCTAGTGGTAAGCAGGTTAAACACAAATATTAGTTGGACAATTTTATCTTCATATATCATCTACATGCCATTGTATTTGTGGGGAAAAATATCTAACACCTCAAAATTCCTTCAGGGTTGACGAAGAAAGTTCTCCACAGTACAATTAACGAAAGAGAAGCTGAAAACCAGGTCTGTACTAACCTTAAAAGACCGTTTGTCATATTTTGTCAAGGGTCCTAAGGGATCAAATCCAATATTTTCTATTTTCATAAACAGAGAACATACAAAATAGAGTTTAGGGCTTCTAAAATAGGGTTTTAAAATATTCTTTAGGATTCGATATAAAAATTACTTTCATTTTAGAAAACTGTGAAAAGATGTTTTCAATGAATTTGGACTTATCTTTCCATATTATACCATCAAACCTATTCCTATAGAGTTTCCATTTTAGATAGCAAGATTAATGTTGTTACGAAAACATGAAAAATCAAAGAAAACTAACTGCAGGTTGATATGCATGTTTTATGGGATAGAGTTGTTTTCTCTCATCTTTTTAGGGCTTTAGCTTCAGGTGTCTTCAGGGGCATCTCCCTGAATGATTTGCAAAGAGAGTGAAGGGCTATCCTCACGTAATTCTTCTGTTTTCTTTTTCCTCTTTTAAGAGTGCTCATTGTTCTCCCTCATTGTACTCTCTTTCTCTTTATCAATAAATATTTATATTCTGATTCCAGAATTTGATTGGATGGATTGGCATGTTAGAATCAAGATGAAATCCGTTACAAATGACCAAAATATCCTCGATTTTGAAAACCAGGGAGTAATTGAGAATAAAATTCTTGGTTATCAAACAAATAGAGAATACAATTCTTATTTTTTATTTTTACTTTTTTGCGTTTTGCCTTTTGGCTTAAGATTTTACATTGGACTTAAGATTGTCATTTTCAATTTAATTTGGATCATTGTTTTCATTTTATAAATTAAATTGGTGCTTTCTTTTGTTTTTGTTTCTGTCTAAATTTTGCGTTCGACTCATGATAATTGCATTTCAATTTGTAGAAATATTTTTTGTGAGGGTTAATTTTATATTAAAACGAAAAAACACAATTTTAAAATTAGAATCTTGATGTATAAGTTTGATTTCCACACTCATCTGAGTTCTAACAACTATAAAAATTGACTGCAATACTTCACCCATCTGAATCTATTAGTTCTACCACTAATACTGGATATCAGTTGCCACGGTCTTTAAATTTCTTGTAAATGCAATGTCAAATTGTAGTATTCTAGTTGAATGCTTTTTAACGCAATTTTTGTTTCTTCAAAATTTATGTAACTCTGTGCTTTGATGTTGCAGGTTATTGAATTTGTCAAAAAATATGTTGGTACATACACTCCTCTTTTAGCTGGAAATTCTGTTTATATGGATTTTCTATTTTTAAAGGTAAGTAGAACATAATTTGTCCTGTATATTCTCTTTCACATGCACCTTAAATTTCAAAGAAATAAGATTTCTCCAATTGTGAAAATTTGTTTGACTATTTATAATGAGTTCTTAGAATGTTTAGTTCTTTTCACTGGAACTGTGCGTGCTGGATGTAGACTGATTGAAGACCTGTCAACCTGGTCAACCATATTAATATTGGTTACATTATATGATTTGGTCAATGGGTTTTCCATTTGGTCATTTTTAATTCAACTAAGCTTCAATCCCCAATTAGTTGGACTTCTACATGAATCATTTCCCTCCAATATGTCTGGTCTAGATCTCCATGAGAATTCTCAGTCTTTCTTTGGTGTTGCGACGCATGACATTTATTGTACTCTTTTGCCAGTTTGAGTTGTTTTAGTTTCGATCAAAACACTCTTTGGCACTGGTGCATTTCTAGATCTAATTTGCACTCTATGTCAGGTTCTTCTGCAGAAGGTCTCTCTTCTACTTAGCGGAAGGGTATGTCTAGGGACCGAATTTTGCTCAATCTGATGAATAAGTTAACTTCATTTTCTTTTGAAATAGAGATTCTCAAATTTCTCAATCGCATTTTATATCATCAGATTCAGTTTTATATTTATATTAGTTGATAGTTGGCTTCAAGATTTTTGTTTTCCAAATTTTTTTCTTTGAAATTATGTTAAAATTACATTTGTGGCCTAGATTTATAACCTCATATATTGCATATTTGGGTGTAATTATGTCAAAATAAATGAAAAGGCCCATAAAGTGGAAGAATGAAGATATTACTATTTGTTTTCTGGTATTGCCATTGTGAAATGGGTGTAGCATGTGGTATTTTCATGGTTGTATTCCAAGCCACAGAACGGGAATGCAAACAGGATCAGGAGCAGGAGCAGGGCACTTTCAGAGCATTTATATATATATATATATATATATATATTTTTTTTTTTTCATAAATAGCATTTCTATATAAATATTTATATATCGTTATATATTCTTATTTAAATTTATAAAAACTATTAAGGTTTTTTAAGAGAAATTATATTAATATTTATAGTGGAATGCAATAAAATTGTTTTGAACTTGTGCAGTATATCAGAATAGGGGATTTTGTGAAAGTTATGACAGTAAATGAATCAAGTAGAAACCGTTTATGTAAACTACTAGTAGTTTCAGTCAATATAATCTCCAGCCTGCCATCTTCTCTGGCCTGATGGCAAGAACACCTTGAGAAAAACTAAAAGCAGTAGGGCAGAGGCAACCACCACAATATATTTTTATCCTTCTCTTCATCAAAAATATTATTTCCTTTTCTACTTTCCTATCAAGATCCTAGAGTAATCAGCATGAAGAATAGATTTTCTGTTTGTCTTTTTTCTTTTCCCTCTTCTTTTTCAATATTGGAAAACTGTGCCAATAAGTAGATTCTTTAACAAATATATGTTAGATGCAAAAGGAGATTGTAAATTTCACCTAACATTAAATTGATCTACCTAATTTTGGCTGTGAATTGTTTTGTCAGATCTTTTGATCTGTAAATGCTCCTCAACACTCAAAATCATATTGATTAGCTATCACTGCTGCTTTTTTTTAAGTTGTTTCGTAGAGCACAATTAGTGCTAACTGCTATCACCTGGGTAGCTGCTTATAATTTTCTAGCATCATATATAGTCCGTGGTGCATTTATTTTCTCATATGTAACTTTTATCACTTCTATCACACAATCTGTCCTCCTAATCACTTTTTTTGGCAGAAGTACATGCCAGAATTGGCTAGTCTTTTCTCTCATGTAATCGTTGATGTTAGCAGTATTAGAGCTCTATGCATTCGCTGGTATCCTAAAGGTAAAATCTTCTACATCACGTATTTCTGCTCTTTAGTTTTCCAGCATTCTTGAAAGCACCATGGATCTTTGAATTGGAAGGAATTCTTTTTCTTTTGATTTGAAAATTCTTGAAATATGTAAAGAGGGGCAAGTTTCATTGGATACATTAAATTTCTTGCCCTATATATAGATGCTAGGCAGCTTAGTTGGTCTTAGTTGCCACATTGTGCAGTCAGACAACTGTGGAGGTGGCAATCTGGGGGCTGGGTCGGGTTCGGGTTATTTTCCGGTTCAAGTTGTTTTCAGAGCAGGTCAAATTTGGGTCGTGTCATTTTGAATTAGGACATGAATTGGGCGAGAACTCATGTGTGTCGTATGTTGGGCTTGAGAATTCAAATGTTTCAATCAAAAAGAAAAATTGGACATGGATTGGACCTAAGAATTCAAGTGTTTCAATTTAAGGAAAAAAAGGATTTTGAATATGTTTATATATAGAACAAGAATTGGTTTATGAGTGATGCATTTCAAAAATCTGGTTCGCTATGTGAAGGTGATTTTTAAATATTAACTATCTCCTACCCCTTGAAATGGAAAGCAAGTGTCGTCGTTCCTTCGTGGTTCAGAAGTTCTTTGAGTTTGTCAGAGAAGGTGTTGCGGTTTTTTGAGTTTGTTTCAGGGAGGAAGAACTCGATCTGGTTGAACAAGCAAAGAGCTTTTTTGTTTTTTAAAGGTCTGGAAAGAATTTTTTTTGAAAAGGGGGAAGGTAACTGGTGCTAGAGAAGGAGAGAAAGGAACAGGTCTGTGATTGTGGGTTTACATCGGAATAGAAATGGAAGTTTTGTCAGTGACTGGAATTTCTAATGGGAAATCTAGTTTTCTTCTTTTTTCCGGAAGGGGTGGAAGCTGGAGGATGTTGGAATGTCTATGTCGTTGTCTTTGAGATCATCAAAGGCTTTGGTGCTTCTCCAGGCTGTCTGGTTAGGATCGATATGGGGAGGGAGGCAAGTCAGAGCATGTTAACTGGGTCAGGATCTCGTAAGAGCTCAGAGGGGCAAGGGAAATTAGTTCCTAAAGAGTCCAAGGTTATCAAGGGTGGTGGATTATTATCGCTAATGGGATGTTGCCCATGTTGTGGAGTAGATCTTTCTAGGAGGTTAGTTTTGTCAAGATCTCCGGAGGTATCAAAATCTCTGGCTATGGTTGTCAAGGGTTCATCTGTTGGAGAAGACGATGGGAAGTAGAGGAGTTTAGAGAAAAGGGAAAAGGACAACTGTCCCCTGAGCTGGCGTCCTTTTCAAATTTTGAATTGGTTGGTGTTGTGGGTTTAAAAGTTGACATGTGCCTTGGCCAGAGGCCTGGTTTTAATCAGAAAGGTGGACCGACTGTCTTTAACGAACCCAGGCCTAGTAATCAACCTTACTTAAATGACTTAACTTCTTATGGGCTGGGCAAATCAAAGGAGGTTGAGCTTGGTTTGTTGGAATTGGGCTTAAATTCTCCTTTTTTTGGGTTGAGGAGTAATTCAGACAGAACGTTACTGACAATCCCCAAGAATTTGCAAAAGTCACAGATCCAAGTCTCCCATTCAGACAGGACACTACCAATTCCAGTCTTGCCTGCCTGGGTTTCCTAGTGAAGACCCATTAATGTTCAGTTTTGCCCGGCCATGCTTAAGGGCAATCTAGTGGACAGAAATACACGGGGGCAGTGAGGTGAGGGAAAGGACAAGGCTTAAGTAAAAGCACTCGGAGTACTTGTTTTTAACAATCTCAAAAAAGTTTGCAACAATGAGAAAAGATCTTTCCATCAATCCTAAGTGGTTATGTACATTTTAACCTTGCATCCACACACCTAACAAGATGCTGAAACAAGCTGTCCATGTGTGCCTCAGTGTGCCTAGCGCCTAGGCGGTGAGGCACTAGGCAAAGCCCTTTTGCACCACGTTCTGGATGGTGCAGTGGTGGTGGAGTGGCTGTGTAGTGCTGCCCTTCTTCAAACTGCATCCTATAATATCACTGCAAGATATGTTACTGTTTCCAACAGCTCTTTGTTTTTATACCACTCAGTAGACTAACTTGAAAGAGATCTTGTCTTATTAGATTTTGAAGATGTTACATAAACAATTAGAGTAGGACTGCAGGAGTATATTTTTGGACCCTGCAATATTGAGATTGAAGTGGGTTCGACAGTCGGTCCACCTTTCTGATTAAACCCAGGCCTAGTAATCAACCTTACTTAAATGACTTAACTTCTTATGGGCTGGGCAAATCAAAGGAGGTTGGGCTTGGTTTGTTGGAATTGGGCTTAAATTCTCCTTTTTTTGGGTTGAGGAGTGATGTGATGAAAAACGGCCCAAAAAGCCTGGATTAAGGGGCTGGAAGTTGTCAAAAAGATGGGTGGCTAAGTGTTTTGGTCCCAGCGTCGAGGACTCGTGACATGTTAGCGCCAGTGACTGCGGTTACTGTGGGGAGGTCTGTCGATCCAAGGCCAGCAGGTTTCAAGGTCGGATCTCCAGCTCCGACGACTTTTTGTTGTTAAAAGGAGGCAGTGCTATCTTCTGAAGTTCAGGGAGGAGTTTTACTGTATGTCACCTCGGAGAAGGAGCTTGGGGCCACCGCAAAAATTTTCGGCGAGAGGTAAAAAAATTTTCGACTCCTTGGAGAATTTTGCTGAGTTAGATGCGGTCATAACCCCTCCTGTAGAAACAAAAATCACTTCTTTGGGTCTTGTTCCAATGGGTTTAATTGATAACATACAAAACATATTGTGAGAAGATCAGTTGGTGCTTCTTTCATCTGCTGAACCTCCGATCAGTGTTCCCTCGCGGGTTAATTTGGATTTGGTAGAGTGTCCTGGGATGACAGGTTGTTTTGATTATGAAGTTTCTAGGTTTGTTAAGGAGGGAAAAAGAGACAATAATTTCTGTTTGGCTCTCGTGAAGAAGGGTGATTCAGTGCAGCATTGGGGGGAGTGGATGTAAGGGATGAATTTTCTGTGAACAGTAAGGTGTCAGTGTGGGTATTAAATTGGGTTAAGAAACTTCACAGAATGGTTGGGGTTTTGATAGTTGGGGTTGAAGATCAAGCTATCAAATTATTTGAGGGAAATTGAATGTCGTTGGGTTGAAAAGTGTAAGGCCCGGTGTCAAGGTCAATCTACTGGTTGGAAGCAAGCGAAGGGGGTAGTAGAGAGTTGAAGAGATTGGAGTTTGATGTCAACTATGACAAGAACAATGGGGTTTAGGAAGTGGAGGGGGGCTTTTGTGAGAGGAGTCGAGGGAGAGTTAGTGATCCAATGATGTGGAAAATTATCTCGTGGAATGTGAGGGGTGAATGGTTTGCCGAAGAGAGATTCTATTAAACATTTTCTTAGAGAGTGGAAAGGAGCAGGAGCTTGTCGATGAGTCACTTGTTCGTAGCCTTTGGGGTATTAGGTCTTGTGGTTGGAAATATTTGCCGTTGATGGGTGCTTTGGTAGGAATTGTAATTTTCTGGGACATTCGGTTGTTGGAGTTGGTAGATACCTGAGTGGGTACGTTTTCAGTCTCGAGTCTTAAAGGTCTTTTGAAGGGGGGATTGGATTATGATGGGTGTTTACAGTCTTGGAGAGGGTAGTAATATGAGTCTTTTTTGGGAAGAATTGGTGGATATTAGGCATCATTGGCAGTTTTCTTGGGTGATTGGTGGTGGCTTTAGTGTTTTGCTTTTTCCTCATGAAAGGTCGAGGGGAATCTTGAAACCTGGTCTTTGAGGGAGTTTTTGGATTTTGTGAGGGGTAATGACCTTCTTGATTTGCCTTTATCAGGAGGATCCTTTACTTGGTCGAACTTTAGAGTCTCCTTCTTTCTTGAGGATAGACTGATTCCTTGTGTCTTCTTGTTAGGAAATCCATTGTCCTACTCTGATACAAAAACTTCTCCATCGGACTACGTCTGATCACCACCCTATTGTTCTTGAAGTAGGAGGCTTGATGTGGGGTCCAACGCCTTTCCGGTTTGAGAATATGTGGTTGAAGGTAGACGGGTTTCGTGATCTTGTCAAGGATTGGTGGGAGGATGTTAATTTTAATGGTGTGGCTAGTTTTGTGTGGGCTAAGAAATCGAAAAGATTTAAGGAAGAAGTACAAAAATGGAATAGAGAGTCCTTTGGTAATATTTAATTCAACTATTAATGCTCTGGTGGGTGAAATTAATGGGGGTTTGATGAAAAAGAGGTTAGAGAAGGGCTTTTGAGGAGTGAGTTTAATAGAAGGATGGAAGGTAAGGAGTTGGCTAAGCTCATTTCTATGGAAGAAATTTCTCGGAGACAAAAATATAGAGTTGTGGCTTGAGGGAGATAAGAATACCAAGTATTTTCATCGTATGGCCAATGCTCATAGAAGATTTAATTTTATCAATTCCATTGAGGTGGGCAGGTCGGTGTTAGGAGAAATGGGCCACTAGTGAGTTTTATGAGAACCTTTATAAAGAGACTTGTGGGAGTAAGTCGAATTTAGATGGTTTGAACTTCTGTGGAATTGATGAGGCTGATTTAGAGTGGCTCGAGAGACCTTTTTCTGAGGAAGAAATTGTTGTAGCTCTTCGAAATTGTGACGGAGATAAAGCCCCGGGTCCCAAAGGCTTCACAATGGCTTTCTTAGCTCATAATTGGGAAGTGATAAAGGGGGACATTGTTCGTATTTTTGAGGAGTTTCATTCTTCGAGGGAGTTTGTGAGTAGCCTAAATTCCACTTTTGTCACTTTGGTCCCTAAGAAAAAAGGGACGTCAAACATTAGAGACTTCAGACCTATTAGTTTTATGGGTTGTATCTACAAACTCTTATCGAAAGTGATAACTTCTAGATTGAAGGGTGTAATGCAAAAAGTGATGAGTCCTATGCAGAACGCTTTTATTGAGGGAAGAGAAATTTTGGATGCGGTTTTGATAACCAACGAAGTGGTGGATGCTCAGTTGAAGAACGAAGGGGGAGGGGTTATTTGCAAACTTGACATGGAAAAAGGCGTATGACCATGTTTGTTGGAGCTATTTATTGAAATGTATGGGGTTCGGGGAAAAATGGTACAAGTGGATTTTGAAGTCCATGTCTTATACTTTTCCATTTTGGTTAATGGAAGTTTGTCGGGATTTTTTCGAGCTTCTAGAGGTCTAAGACAAGGGGATCCTTTGTATCCTTTCTTGTTCACCTTAGTTATGGAGGCTTTAAGCAAGATGTTGGTAAAAGGGGTAGAAATGGGCTTCTTGACCGACTTCAAAATGGGAGGAAATGGAGATAGCTCTTTGCCGACAATATGGTTGCCTTTTGTAGGGTTGATGCAATTCAAATTTTGCACCTTCGGGGTATTCTTCTTTGTTTAGAGGCGGTGTCAGGTTTTAAGGTTAATCTTGCTAAAATTCTTTTAATCCCTCTTGATGAAGGTGGTAATGAGAGTCTCCTTGGTAGCTTATTGGATTGTAAGGTGGGATCACTCCCTATCTCTTATCTTGGTCTCCCCCTCGGAGCTAAATTTAAAGACAAAAACATTTGGAACCCGATTGTGGAAAAGTTTGAGAATCGATTGGGCGGTTGGAAGAATCTTTACCTTTTAAAAGGGGGTCACCTCACTCTCATTAAAAACACTCTTTCTAGCCTTCCGATTTATTATATGTCTCTCTTTCCTATCCCTAGTTCGATGGCAAAAATATTGGAGATCATTCAAAGGAGATTCCTTTGGGGTATCACGGCGGAGGATTTTAAGTACCACTTGGTTAAATGGGATGTGGTTAAACAACCTTTGGAAAGAGGGGGCCTTGGAATAAAATCTTTCTCGTTGCTCAATAAGGCCCTTCTTGGTAAGTGGCTTTGGAGGTTTATTGTTGAGAAAGACCACTTGTGGAGGAAAGTGGTGGTGGCGGCCAAATCTGGGATGAATCTTAATGGATGGATGTCTAAAGAACCTCGGGGAGCGTATGGTGTGGGATTGTGGAAATGGATTAGAAAGGGATGGGAGGAGCTTCATCATTATGTTGAGATTTTGGTGGGTAATGGAGTCAAGATTTGGCTATGGTACGATACTTGGTACGGGAATACCCTTTTGAAGGATAAATTTTCGCTTATTTTTAATTTGGTGAGAGATAAAGAAGCTATGGTTAGCTCTTGTTTTTCCTTAACTACCGATGGGATCTCGTGGGTTGTCTTTTATCCGCAATGTTCATGATTGGGAAGTTGAAGAGGTCGCATTGTTTATGTACTCCTTATTTTTTTCTAGGATTGAAGTGGGGAGGAGGATGTTATGATATGGAGGCCTAGATCGGATAAAGGCCCTGATGAAAGATTTTTATTACATTTTTGTTGATAAAGGCCTTACAAATAATCACCCTCATTTCCCTTGGAATGCTATTTGGCATGCACGGGCTCCCAAGGAAGTTGTTTTTTTTTTGTGTGCCAGGCCTCGTGGGATAGAATTCTTACTATTGACAATCTTCAAAAGAGGGGGATGGTGTTGGTCAATTGGTGTTATATTTGCAAGGAGAAAGCCGAGTCTGTTTATCATCTCTTGGTGGATTGCTCTTTAGCTGGAAGCTTGTGGGAAATGACTTATAGAAGCATGGGGGTTTCTTGGGTAGTTGCGGGTTTCGTGAGAGATGAAATTGGGGCGTGGAGTGGTTTAAGAGCTTTTAAGGAGGTCAAAAAAGCTTTAGAGTTAATTTCGCATTCTATTTGGTGGATAGTGTGGTGGGAGAGGAACCGAAGGGCTTTCGATGGTTTAAAAAATCCATTTGCAACCATTAGAGATAGTTGGTTCAATACTCTTATTTTTTGGGTGAGAGAGAATTTCTTTGTAAATAATGAAGATTTTTTAGATTTGTAGATTTCTTGCTTTGTATTTAGCCTTTGGCTTTTGATGCACCTTCTTGGTGCTTTTTAATAAAAAATTTACTTATAAAAAATAGGAATAGAGATATAACATACCCAAAAGTCCACCTAAGACACTTTGAGAAGATACCACCAAGCTAAGTCAAATTGTTATCCTAAGTGTACATTTATCCAATGGTGCATTGATCCAAAAAAAAAAAGGAATGAGTCATTGGATGTACCACGCCAACACTAAGGATGACTTGGCACTCATCCAATGGTGCATTGATCCAAAAAATTTCTCCAATTACTGGAGAGGATCCTGACCCTTCCTTATCACATTGTATGCTTATTGTATCTACTTTTCTCTTCAAAACAAGATATATTGAAATTTCTGAGTGGTGATATTTTTAAGAAAGTGGTTGATGAGTTGGCAACCCATCGAATTTGGAATTAAAGTTTGAGTTGAGTTGAGACTTCAGTGATGAGTTGTCAAAATTTCTTTCATGGGATTTGGGCTTTTTTTATCCTAGGGACATCTAGGCAACCTCTTGGTGTTTGTGTTCATGAATATGTATACTGATTCTGTAATCTAGCAGATAACAAACGGGTGGTGTACTCGGTAAAAATACTAACCCTAGCTTATATATGCATGTTGCTTATGCAGATCACAAGAGAGCTCCGTCCAAGGCAAATAACCATAGAGCTATGGGTGATATCAGAGAAAGTATTAGTGAGCTCAAATACTACAGGGAGAATATATTTAAATCCAAGTCTAAGAAGTGAGACACAAACAACGAATTGGAGTATATGCATTGCTTTGTGAAGGTTTTTTTTGTTAGTACCTTCCACAACGTTACCAGCTTCGAAGAAGAATTCTGATCATGGTAGTGTTTATAATTTTATTACTGTATCTTCTTATAATCTATGGAAATTGTACAATTTCAATTGTTTTCGTAATTGTCACTCATCATATGTGGGTCCTGACTTAGCATAATTATGTAATATGTTAATCCTGAATTCCTTGTCACGTCTGCAAGCTATTTTCTATTTATGTTTTTTGTTTGATGAATCCTACCTTCCTGTATTTTGCTTCTAGGTGGTTAAGGGTCAAAAGAAGGAAAACACTACCAGCCATGCCACTACCAGTTAAACGAGTATACATATTTCAAATATATTCATTTGAAAAGCATGTAACCAGACAAATTAAGCCAAAACAAACGTGTAGAGAATTTAAGAGTCAAGAGATTAATAAACTCTATAACATAAATACCAAAAAGTTTTATCATCGCTTAGAAATCCTCAGCTCCCCACCAAATTCCAGACAACTGAAAAAGCCAAGTAAATGAGAAAAAACATATGAGAAGAGGAACCCGTAAGTTGAATAACCGATGGATACGCACGATCACCCCAACCCACTACATTTATATTCTCATTTCAAGCAGACGCAACAGCAAACACCTAAACTAATCTGTAACTACTTAAATACAAAAATAATAAATGGGCCTCTGCTGCTCTTTGAAGGTGTTTGATTCATTAGTAAAAAGCAAGCCTTTCACGTGCCGATTACAGAAATATCGCCCAATATGTACCCCATGGTTGGCAGCAAAAGGTCAAAGGAGGTCAAAATGGTGCCAGAACGAGTATTCTTCATTTAATCATGTCGAAATGTATGAGCTCCTCCAAACTTAGAATGCATTCAAGAAGCCGGTATACTGTGATTTCTTGCTGCTTGAAATACCGCCGATCCTCTTCATCCATTGGAACAAGATTCAAATAATACTTTACACTAAACTTGTTGATGTTGTGATATGTTGGTGTCAGTTCATACAGATTTAGAAACAGTCTGATCAGAATTGATTCTCCTGTAGAAGAATTAGAAGTTGCGAAAGTGAGAAAATTACCTTTTAAGTGATCCATTGCCATATAGGCGAAGATGCATTAACTCATGATCTTCAAGTGTTTAAAAATATTTTCCCTAACAGTGATAAACATCACCACACAGAATTTCGATGGAAAGAGCTAGCTATGCCAATCAACTATTCAACTCTAGCATGCGGCTGCCACACTCAAGAGATGAAACTAGGAGCCAAAAGCATCAACTGAGCCAGGCAAGTCTTAATTAAAACAAGACCACAACAGGCATTATTAAAATGCAAGGTTGTAAAAAAATTATGTGAGATTTCGATGGAAAGAGCTAGCTAAGCCAATCGAATATTCAACTCTAGCATGCAGCTGCCACACTCGAGAGATGAACCTAGAAGCCAAAAGCATCAACTGAGCCAGGCAAGCCTTAATTAAAACAGGACCACAACAGGCATTATTAAAATGCAAGGTTGTAAGAAACTTATGTGAGAAAGAATAACCATTAATTACTTAAGAGCAGAAATAATATTATTTGATACTTCGTAAAATAAATAGTACCGTCATCCTGCATACCTCTGACTGGAGCACCATCCATTAATTCAAATTTTGCAAGTGTCTCTGTCTCAACATATGTATTAGGCCCTGATCCAGTTGATTCTCGTCGCCTGATCTCAAGCTCCATGTTTTTTTTCTTGATCCTCACCAGAAGAAAATATAACTTGCCAATTATGACATCCTTCAGATGATACCTTAACATTTGAACTTAAATTAGAAGACATAGAGATCTCCCATATAATGTAAAATACTTTGCAAGGATGTCAAATGACATCAAAATTTCAGCATGGGCTTCAACTAGACTTACTTTGCTTTATTGTATTCAAACTCAATTTGTAGACAATCTTCAATCCCTACTTCCATCTATATGAAGCACCAAAGTAAACATACAGGATCAATATTGAAGATAAAAATATTATAAAAAAAATAATGAAGATAAAAGAAAATAGAAAGATCATCTAAAACATCACAATCCCCAAAGTATTGGAGGGAGGGCGGGATGTGGGGGGTTGAAAAGTATTGGAGGGAAAAATTCGAGTCACATGTTGGCCACAAGCATGTGAATCCCATAATTTTGTCAACTTCCAAAATTCTCAAGCTTTAAGAAAGTATTTGCCTTGCCAAAAATACTCTTCGTGCAGGGCCTAAAAAAATACTCTCGTCCCATTTTGTTAGTCCATCTTTGGACTTCCAACTTTTTAAGGGAACATCATTAAATGCATTGTCTTTCAAATAAACATTTTAATTTACAAAATTACCTTTTATTGGTAACTTTGAGGTTTTTTTTTTCCATGTCTAAGTAGTATAAAATGTTTTATTTATAAGAGTAAATCAAGAAAGTTGAAATTTTTAATGCATTAATTGTTTAAAGAGGACATTATTTTGGGACACCCCAAAATGGAAAGATGGGCTAACAGAATGGGAAGGAGGGAGTAACCACTTATGGATTTTGTCTTTGGTATAACAAAAGGATATTAGGGACATTTTCTGGAAGTGAATGATTTTTATACTCCACTTTTGGAAAGTGAACAAAAATTTTAGGACATCTATAATGGGAAAGTGATAAAGCATATGGGACAAAGTATATGTGTGTATGTATATTCATACACATAGACACATCGATATATATGTGTGTGTGTAAATGTGTATCCTGACCTTAATGCTGTTATTGATTGTTGGAAGTGGAGTGTAATTACGTACCTGATGCAGAAAAGTAACTGAAATTTTTTTAAAAAATTCAACTTGTTGCGCAATAGTCTTAAATCTAAATATTCAATTATACAACCCAATAGAGGAATTCTCAGGATATAAACAAATTTGAAATCGTTGCAAGAAATACATTGTCTGCTTCTAAAGCAATATTTAACAGGTATGTACAAGAAGATAAAGTGATTAAGATCAAACTAAAATAGCAATGCTCCAACATCTGGTCTATTACCATAATAAATAGAATCAGTTATGTACTTCTCTTAAAGGCCAAGTAAATCAATAGGCACTTATGTTCTTTAAAACCATAAGATAGATCTACCACTAAACATGTGCTAAATCGAATACATTTACTTCCGATTTTTTGCAAACTTGATATTCTCTTGAGTGGTTGCAGCAGAAGGGGGTAAGAAGGAAAAAACAAAGTGCTCAGCCTTAGCTTAACTCTATCCTATCAGTTCTAACAGCACGTGCACTTCCATATTCATAAATAGATATACATCAATACGCATTTCATGAAAGAAAAATAGAACATATACGACCTCGTCTGAAATTTGATAAAAATGATAAAATAGAACATATAGAATATATAAAATGGTAAAAAAAAATACTTTTGTCTGTCAAAATTTGAACTTATAAAGCTATAATTGAAACTGAAACCCAGCAGTTGAACTACTACCAAACAACCAAGCCCCAGAACGAGTTGATATCCAGTCTTGGTATTTAACTCGGATGTGTGCAGTATCTATTGCAAGGTCACTTTTTCCCCTTTTGTTCATACTACAAGGACACTCTCGTATGTTATTGTATCATACATGTATTTGATTATCTTCTTCCATTCTGAGCATATAGATAGTGTACATGTTCCAACATTAATTATTTTTATTCTAAAAATTACATTTATTTTGAAGTCCTAACTATATATTTTATCTTCATTTTTTTCCTATCATAGTGCATGATCAAATAATGTATTATCGTTGCTAATCATTTATTGTCAATTAAGGAGATTATATTACAGAAAATAGAAAATATTCATTTTTGTCAAATAATTACAGTACAAATGGGGGATTGATTCTTAGATTTTTCGGAAGGTTTTCCTTAGTGTGCTCAGATTTGGATTCATCAAAGTGACCCAAAATTATGCTTGGTCTTTTATGGAGATGCTAAAGCCTACATGCATTGGCTATGACAAAGGATATCGTGTCATTAGTCATTAGTAACAGTTCTATAGATAGCCGATCTGGACAGGTTTTATACTATTTTTGGTCCAGCTCTATTTTATTATTTGCTCGGTTGTGATACCTAATAGAGTAAGTGTTACCCTTATACACCATAAAGACCCTCTTATTATCATTAATGAGGGGGTGAATTCATTCATTATCTCACACTCAATAAAAACTAAAATTTCCTCACAATCCCATTTTCAATTATTCTCCTCTCTACTTGTCTCTTATTTCCTTTCACAACACTTCAGCACCCTACAAACTCTCCTCTTCTCTACTTACAATTCCACTGTGCTTATATAAGGCACACATGCTCATATATACTACATATAAAAGAAAATATGTGGTGAAACATATTCGCGGGACAAAAATACCTTTAATAATCTTTTATTTGAATATTTTTTTTCTTTTTCTCATAGAATTAGGACCTAGGTTTACTCTATACAAGCAAGTCTTTTACAAAAAAAATGGTTACTATTCTATATAAACAAGTCTTTTCACAAACAATAAAATATTATGTAATTAAATCTATTAAATTGACCTTTTCATTTCCTCATAGGATTAGGTTTTACTTTTACTTTAAATAAGCAAGTATTTACAAAAAAATCGTTATTCTGTATAAACAAGTTTTCACAAACAATTCATTATTATGCAATCTATTCATTAAATTGACCAAAAAATAATTATTAATAAGATAAGGATTAAATTAATAATATTTGTTACCTATTTAAATATTATGAGGTTTTTATAAGATTAAAAATCCATCACTATTTTTTTATAAGTAAAATTGTATTAATAAAGCACCAAGAGGATGCAACTCAAAGCCAAAGAATATTTACAAGAAAAGAAATTCACAAAATCTAGGAGATTATCATTATTTACAAAAAAAATTCCTCTAACCCAAAAATTGAGGATGTTGTACCAATTATCTCTAATAGCTCCAATAAGTCTTTCCAATCCATCAAAGGCTCTCAGGTTCCTTTCATTCCACGCTATCCAAAAAATAGAGTGTGGTATCAACAAATAATCCTTCTTGACCTCCTTAGTCTTCTTGAAATCCATCACTATATTGAACTTTGTTTGCATTCTAACAACATACAATTCATTGTTACTCTATATAAACAAGTCTCACACAAACACTAAATTAACAGTTTTGAATAAGTATAATAAATTGACCTTTCTTTTCCTTATAGAAATAGGTTTTATTTTACTTTATATAAGCAACTATTTACAAAATTTCATTACTTTATATAAACAAGTTTGCATAAAAATTGATTATGTAACTAAATCCGTTAAATTGACCAAAAAAAAAATGATTGATAAGGATTAAATTAGAATATTTTTATCTATTTAAATAATTGATTAGGTTCTTTTCTGCTTGATAAATTTATCAGTATATTGAATTTTGTTTATATTATAACAACAATAATGTTTCTTAATATTATAAGTTTTGAAGATTGCATTTTATTTCTTTCTTAGCGAAATCAAATCATAGTATTCTCTATTTTTATTTTTTCCATTACATATATAAAAAATAATAAGACAAGTACTCGCGTAACACCAATTCACATGCAACGCACATACAACAGTAGCAAGTCAATTAAAAATTAAAGAATCTATGCAGAAGGTATGTAAAGCAAAAAATAAAAAAACATTCAATGAACTGCATAAATAATCATATCAAGAACCTGAACAAAATACATGGCATGATTTATTACAACACAATAACTCTGTACAATGCTGATGCAAAAATAAATTTACCACAAAATCTTGGTAACCCACAATGTTGCTGACATAATTTCGACTGATAGTCACTTTCAGTATATACCTGCAAGTTTTCAAGAGAAGATAGAAGGGGTAACTGTCAACATTAGCAACCACACAAATAAAACTGGATATCATGAATATGCAGTGGTTGAGATTGAGAATAAAATGGTTATTTTTTTATAAAGATAGTAGCAATCATCAACAAAAGGCAGCATAAATTAATCTATGCTTAGCAGTGGTGAAGTGAATCTCTTGGAAAAATATGGGGTATTAAACAAAGCTTAGCCAAGTAAGGGAACTTTTCAACCCTCAAACATCTGATTATGAGCTTTTAAAACAAGACATAAACACAACGTAAAAAAAAAAGCGGTACTGCTCACAATAATCAGAATATCTTATATAGGCATCCAAAAATGTTAATTAAAGAGGGGGGAGGGGGGGGGGGGGGGGGACGTTACATATTTTTCTTGTAATCCATAGAGCATGCAGTACAGTACTAGTATCCAAAGCCTTTTCTCTTTCTTTGCAGAAAAGAAAAGAAAAAAGCTACTAATAGTCAAGGAATGGATGAAAAGGTCTTACATCCATTCAACTTGACCTCTTTTCATTCTACACCTAAATGTAAAGTTCTAGGCTTTAAATACAGTACGATTAATGGCTGGCGATGTTACTCTCTCACCTAAATTACTCTTTTAAAGTAAGGACAAAGTATTTGCCCACTATTGGCATATTGTTTTCTGATGTACACTTTAAATACAGCATGATTAATGGCTCTCAACGTAACTCTCACCTAAATTACTCTAAATTGGAAGTACAGAAAAAGTATTTTCCCACTGTTGGCATATTGTTTTCTGATGTGTGCTTGGCAACAAAATGGCATCCACTATGTCCTGTATTCCTGGGGAAAGACCAGGATAAAGAAATGAAAGCAATGTGAAGAGAGAGAGAGAGAGAGAGAGAGAGAGAGAGAGACAACTTGGCAAGAGCTCCCGGATGGGTGGCAACTCAGGAGACTAGGAAAAAACTCCCTATGATTAATTAAAAATGGGTGGTGTAGTTTTTTTTTTTTGATTGGCATATTGTTTTCTGATGTGTGCTTGGCAACAAAATGGCATCCACTATGTCCTGTATTCCTGGGGAAAGACCAGGATAAAGAAATGAAAGCAACGTGAAAAGAGAGAGAGAGAGACAACTTGGCAAGAGCTCCCGGATGGGTGGCAACTCAGGAGACAAGGAAAAAATTCCCTATGATTAATTAAAAATGGGTAGGTGTAGATTTTTTTTTTTTCATAAGTAGGGGTGGATTTTTAAATCTAGCCCCAATAAATTTATTTAATTGACAGAACTAAAGTCAGCAAGAAACAAGAATATAAGTCTTAAGTAGTAATTTAAACTCAAAAAAAAAATGATGGAGATAAGACTTGCACAACATTTTCAAGAATTGTACACAATCACCAATTGCAAAACCAATCCCTGCGATTTAAATGATACCCTACCTAAGCCTTACATTCACTCCATTGTATGATTCATATGGCCTCTCAACAGTAGAAAACTCAAAAGGATATGTTTTCTGCTCATATAATTCACCAGGAACATCAAGTTCACGAACTGCAAAGGAAAGAATTTTGAGTTAGAGCCCATTTGGAATGACAAACCAAAATAAAAAAATAGAACATGACAATAATATATTGAGAACAAAGTTTACATTAGGTAAAAATTGGAGATGGTTATCATTTTGATTATAAATTATTACTTCTTTCATTAGCTTATTTCTTTAATTCCAGAACTCACATTATTATTGGGCCATCACAAAGGACATGATCATTACACACTAAACTTATTTATATATTAAGGGTCACATGCAAGCCATGTGACGTCTCAATTGTTTATTATATTTAGTTTGGGGATTTTATAGTGATGCACCCTACACTTTCATGTAACCAATTTGCACCGTACTTGTCTACCCCATACTTTGACCAAATATCTATTAGCTCCCTTTCATCGGTTTTCTGTTAATAGTCTACCGATTCTCTTGATCAAGCGCACGTGCCACGAAAGTGTAGAGAAGGAATTTCATCAATATTCTTTTTTATTAGTTTTGTTATCTGAAAAATCAATGCCTCCATCATCTTTGCCCACAGCTTTTTGGTCTTCAATGAGACTACAAGAACCACGGGAGATCAAGAACCCTTAGGCAGCTTAAAGAGCTTACTCTTATTAAATCCAGTTTTGATACTCTCAAATATTCTATCTCCAATCAAACCTGTTTCTATCTCTTTTTATAAGCAAATTTGTATTAAAAAGCAAAAAAGAGGGTGCAACTCAAAGCTAAAGGCTAATTACAAGCAAGAAGCTCCACAAACTCTAAAATATCTAGCTCATTTACAAAAAAAAAAAAAAAAAAAATCTCTTTAAACAAAAAATTTAGGGTATTAAACCATCTATCTCTAATAACTTCTATAGCTCTTTTTAAGCCATCAAACGCTCTATGGTTCTTCTCATTCCACACGCCCCAAAAAATAGATAGGGGGATCAATGAGTAAGCCTTCTTGATCTCCTCATAGGCCCTCAACCCATCTTTAACGGAGCGGACAACCACCCAAAAAACCCCCAAAACCCTATAAGCCATCTCCTATAAGCTTTTAGCCAAAGAACACTTCAACAAAATATGAAACACGGACTCAACGCAACTTTTGCAAATGTAACACCAATTAACAAGCATTTTTCCCATTTTTTGCAAATTGTCAATAGTGAGAATTTTCTCCAAAGAGGCCCCACACAAAAAGAAAAAACTTACTTTCTTAGTAGCTAAAGGACACCAAATTGCATTCCCATTGAAGTTGGGAGAACCTTCCGATGGAGTCCTATCAAGAAAATCTTATAATAAGATTTCATCACAAAACCTTTGTCCGAGCTAGACCTCCACCTAACCAAATCCTCTATAGTCATATCCATCCTAGCACGATACAAGATCTCCAAGAACCTCTCAACCATCTCAATCTCCCAATCATGTACTGCGGATGAAAGACATTTCCCAAGAGATCTCACCATTTGTCAAGGAACCAAGAACCAACAAGAGCTTCTTTATCTCTCACAATACCAAAGATATTTGAAAATTGGTCTTTTAGGAGAGAATTCTCAAACCATGTGTCATACCAAAGACGTGTTCTCCAACCATTATCTACCAAAACAGAAACACAAGGGAAAAAATCCCCCCACCCATTATGAATCCATTTCCACACCTCCACACTATAGACCCTCTCGCTTCCTTAGATATCCAACCAATACGGTTCAACCCAAACTTAACCTCCACCACTTTCCTCCAAAGATGATCTCTTTCCACCATTAATCTCTATAACCATTTGCGAAGAATTATTGAATAAAGTGAGAGATTTAAGACCAAGAACCCCTCTTTCTAATAGTTGCTTAAACACCCCATCTTACTAGGTGATATTTGTACTCCTCCCCCGTGTTGCCTGATTACGCCCAAAGAATAATGCGGTAATTGTGGCACAACTTTAGGGTGTCGATTCCATAGGGAAACGTGAACTACAAAGGAAAAATGTAACCTTAACACGAACGATAAAGATCAAGCGAGAGAATCTGAGTTTTGATAGTAATATGTGAAAATTGTGTAAATATAATGAAGAATATGATGGAGAAACAACAAGGATCCAAGAATCCTCCCTAGGTTCGTTGCCTTATTCCAATCTTGATTCAATTATTTTTATCTCGATTGCTAGTTTCACATCCCAAACAGGCAATCGACAAATATTCAATTAAGCACATATAAAACCCTAATGTAATTGATATGAATTACTCTTTACTTTCGATTTAAGCATACATGACCTACCCTATAGATTTATCAAGAAACGACAATATATCTTAATGATAATATTGCAGTAATGGACAAACCTAAAAGATAAAGCTACCGGACTCGATCACATCCAATAATCTTGACATAAAAAGAGCATGACTAGACTTATATCAAGGAGAAAGATACAATCACCGGATTAAGAGAAAATCTTCTAATTAAATTAAAGAGTAACTCATAACAATGTTTTGCCAATAAGTCCAAACTACAACTGAATCAATAATGGAAAATAAGAACAACTACACCTAGAGATTCATCATTTTGCCTTGCTTGGAGATTTGTTAACCATGGGGCTCATGCTTGAACACTTTGATGGGGGAGACTGTGGCAGCCTTCTTAGGTTTTCCAATCTTGATGATTGTCCTCCTTTTCAAACCCTAAGTGATCTATTTATAATATAAAAGGTCCAAGGGTGTTTTCGGGTTTAAACCATCATTAAAGTCCTAATTAGGTCATGACACGGAGCAGGGGATCGTGTGCGCGTCGCAGCTCTGCCTGGTGCTGAGCTTGTGCATGCTCTGGGCGCCGCGACCCTCATTGGTCCAGGTCGCAGCTCTGTCTGATGGTTTCCCTGTGGAAACTCTGGGCGCCACGGCTCAGCCTGGTCCAGGCCGCGGCGCACATTGAAGACTTCCTTGCTTTTTGGGCTTGGTTCTGGAGGCCGAGGCTTAACCTTTTCAGGCCGCAACGCACACACTAAAGACTTGATTTTTCCTCAATTCTGTCCTTCCACAACCATGCTTTGACTTTGATGTGCATCAAAGCATCATGCTTTAAGCTATGATGGCTTTCCAAAAGTAATCCAAACATCAATCTTAAAATTGTTATCGACTCTTAACATCTATCTTACTACAATCCATTAATCCGAACACCCGGATGATTTTATGCACAACATTCATGAATACAAGTCTTGGCCTCTAAAAACATATTAATTTGCGTGACATCAATAACAAAAACAAGCTCCATAGGCTCACTTTTCAAATCACTCTCCACTATTGTAGAAAAATCATACTACCTTGGATAAATAGGTCTTTAATAAGCTTGTAACGTTAGGCTAAGGTAAAGGTTAAGAAAGAACGGGAAGGTTTTAACAAATAAAAGAACTTAATCTCTTAGTCTTTAAGCACTGGATAACCTTACTTCAACACCCAACTCTTTCAACCATTTTTCTCAATAAATCACCACTTTTTTTCTTTTCTTCTTTTTTTGCCATAATTCGCTTCTCTTTTTATTTTGGCAAGACCATTCACCTTCTTTTTCATTCTTTTCTTTTTCTTTTCTTTTCCACAACCCCCAACTTATCTCCTTTAATGTACTTGGGTTATGGTAGTAATAATTTTTTTTTTCATATTTCCATCCTTACTCCTCTCAAGTGCTTCTCAACAAATGTGTATAACTAAATTATCTTAAAAGAAATGTAAGGATAGAATATTTTTAGGCTCATAAAGGTAAGTAAATGGGTTATCGAAAGAAATAACGCTTAAATTCTTTTTCAAGAAAAAGGCTCAAACAGGTGACTAGTGATAAATATAGCAAAGGTAAGTTTGAAAGGTTTAAACGGTCCAAAAATGGCCTATATCATATCCTAAGTAATGTGCATTCTAGGAATTCACCTCAAGTGATTATCAAATAAGTTCTAGAGCTTGTCGAGATCGCAAAAGTATTCACAAAACAGTCACACATAAAACTTCTCTAAATGTTTTAGACTAAACATACAATCTTACCGCAATCTAGAGTTTCAAACCAAATGAAGATTGACACTTAAATTATTCTCAAACTGAAGCAAGATTTAACTTCTTCTAAATGTTGTATGCTATCTCAATTAAGCTCATATCATTGACATGTGAATTAACTCCAAGGCTAACACAAAGCATGCTAAATGCAAACAAAAACAAAAAGGGAAAGTGACACTTAACAGTTCAATGGAAAAAGAAATACGTTTCCTCCACCCCCAACTTTAAAAATTGCATTGACCTCAATGTAAAAGAAAAGGTAAAGGAAACTCCCTTTGTAATCAAAAGTGCACAGAAGTTGAAAATTTTGCACCACCATTTGAATTGCATGCCGGTCTTCTTGTTGAAATTTCGATCTACAAAATGGAACAAAACAAACAAAAAGAAAGCAACTGCAGTGTAACATTTAAGGTTCCCACCGTATGTTAGGTTAACACATAAAATCGCAATAAATAACTAAAAACCAAAAATAAAGTACGAAAAATAAAATAACGAAAAGGAAAACAAAACAAATGTTAGTACAGTCATCTGAAAAAAATAAAATAAAAGGAAACAAACAAGATATAACCCAAAACTAATTCTCTAGGTCTTCATCCTCCTCTTCATTCTCATCATTTTCTTCACCTTCTTCTGGAGTTGGATCAAAAGATGAACCCGCATAGGGTGGCAAGGTGGGGAAGTGATCCATGTCACAACCAGTAACGGAGGCAAGGTGTTGGTACATTTGACCAAAAGAAGAGTAGACCCCCGCTTGATAATCAGCTTGCCTAGTGAATAATCTTTCTTGACGATCAAATCTATCATGCAAGAGTTTTTGATGCTCGTCAAAACGAATCTCTAAACACTCAAGGCGCTCTGCAACAGTGAAATGCCTAGGAGAAGGAGGGGCTGCAATCGTTGCTCTCTCTCCCGGAACTGGCAGCCTTGAGGCTTTAATCAGATTAAGCATGCCATCATCGATGGGCTTCTTAGGTTGCTGGGCTTCCTCATTAAGACTGTACTGGATTCCGGCTTGGATGCATAATTGGGTAATTAAGGAAGAGAAATACAATTTAAGCTTTTGTTGCATAGTGTGTATGATAGAATTAAATATGATCTGGCCCACATCAATAGTCATGCCCATCAAAATGGTATAAATCAGAACATCTCTCTCAACAGTAAGGTCATTATAGTGCGTAGCAGGCATCAATCTCTGACATACAAAATATTGCCAAGCTCGAGCATTGACAGTCAGAGAAGTACTGGGCAAGGTTATAGGGGTATCACCAGTCATTTTCCATGTAGTGCCCGGAGTACAGAGAGTATTGCAAATCTCTTCATAATTAATATTAGACGCATATGCAGTATACTCACTGTTTTCTATGTCAGGTAGCCCATAGAATCTATTGATAGATGTGCTGCTAAAAGAAATTGTTTTTCCTCTCACCCTTATCTTACCATTCCTATGTTCTTCTGCATTAGCATAGAATTCTCTAACCACATTTGTGAGGGAATGAGATGGTTGTCTAGCAAATGTACCCCTCTCTGTGATATTGAATCCTCTCTCAGGAATGGGTTTTCTAGCTTGCATCATCCTAACATATCTTTCACTAGCCTCAAAACTAACAAATTTGCTCTCATCAAATTCTTGAGGTTGTTTCCCCCTTGGTATTTTAGTTTTAGGTGCTATTTGAATCAAATGTATAGAACAATAGAGCTAATGCAAAATTAACCACCCAAATAGCACAAATGAACAACAAAGAGAAGAAATTGGTCTTTCTTGATGCCCAAAGTTAGAGAAAAGAAAGAGTACCCACCAACTTGAAATCTTCTTGAAGAACCCAAAATCCTCTTAGAACCAAGCTTTGTGGAGAAATTTTCAGCAAAATCTGTAATATTAGTGCTAAATCCTCCAAAAAATGATGTTAGAATCAAGAAATTTTGAGTAAAAGTGAGTGGATAAGTGAGGGTTTAGAGAGAGGATGAGAGAGAGAGAAGTGTGCTGTGTTTCTCAAAGTTGAAATGGGGTTAAAAATGTACAGATCACGGGTTGGCAATTTGTGTAGATCACAGGTGGCGCCGCGGCTTGGCTGATGGTGTGCTGCGGCTTGAAGGCGTGGGCGTGCTCGGCTGGGTTGCTGGGCGGTGCAGCGCGCACTGTACTTGGACCAGATTTTTTAAAAAAAAAACTTGTTTGTTGCCAAATAATAATAAAATTAGCCAAAAAATAAAAAATAACCTTAAAGTTAGAAATTAGATGAAATTAAACTAAAAAAACCAAAAATTCAGATTGAAATAAACTTAAACAAAACAAACAAAACAAAATAAAAATAAAAACATACCTGTGTGGTGTGGTTAAGGTGAATAGACTGGATCCGTAAGTGGAATGTCTTCCACTTCAGGATCCTGGTTATCGATTTAGATTTTAAGGCGTTGACCATTTACTTTAAAAATCCAACCATCTCTAGTATCCTCTATTTCCACCACCCCATTTGCAAAAACATTCTTCACTACAAAAGGACCGGTCCACCTCGATAGAAGTTTTTCTGGATGCTTATGGAGTCTAGAATCATATAAGAACACCCAATCATTAGGCTTAAATGTTTTCCTCAAAATATTTTTATCATGAAACACTTTCATTTTCGCCTTATAGATTCTAGAGTTCTTATAAGCATCATTTTTCAACTCCTCTGACTCGGTCAACTGAAATTTCCTAGGCTTACTCGCTTCTCCTATGTCAAAATTGAAAGACTTGATAGCCCAATAAGCTCGATGCTCGAGCTTTACAGGTAAGTGGCAAGGCTTTTCAAAAACAAGACTATAAGGTGACATACCTAAGGGAGTTTTAAAAGCTGTACGGTAAGCCCAAAGCGCATCAACTAGTCTCAAAGACCAATCCTTGCGATCCGGGTTAACCATTTTTCTAAAATTTGTTTAATTTCCCTATTTGCAAATTCTACTTGTCCACTTGTTTGAGGGTGGTAAGCTGTAAAAATCTTATGTAACACCCCATATTTTCTCATCAAAGCTTCAAAAGAACGGTTGCAAAAATGTGTACCTCGATCACTAATTATAGCACGTGGTGTACCAAATCTAGATAACACATTTTCTTTTAGGAATTTAATTATCGTTCTATTATCATTGCTTCGGCAAGGTGCTGCCTCTACCCATTTTGACACATAATCTATTGCCACAATGATATATTGATATCCAAAAGGAGGAAATTGTCCCATAAAATCAATGCTCCAACAATCAAATATTTCAATCACTAAAATTGGGTTTAAGGGCATTATATTACGACGAGACACAGCTCCTAACTTCTGACACTTTTCACATGAGCGACAATAGATGTTTGCATCTTTAAACAAGGTAGGCCAATAAAAACCACAGTGCAAAATTTTTGCGGCGGTTTTTTTCATTGAAAAGTGGCCTCCACAAGCTTGGGAGTGACAAAATTCCAAGACGTTGGCAATCTCTTCATTAGGGATGCAACGCCTTAAAATTTGGTCAGAGCAGTACTTGAAAAGACAGGGGTCATCCCAATAAAAATTACGTACCTCATTCAAAAACTTCCTCTTGTCTTGAGCGCTCCAATCCATCGGTATCTCACCAGTAGCCAAATAATTCACGATATGAGCAAACCATGGTAGAGAAGTAACAGAGAGTAAATGCTCATCAGGAAAATCATCATTGATTGGCATGTCATCAGAGGTGTCCTCAAATGTGAGCCTCGAGAGATGGTCAGCCACTACATTCTCTACTCCTTTCTTGTTTTTGATGGTGATGTATTATAAATAGATCACTTAAGGTTTGATAAAAAAACATCATTAAGGCTGGAAAACTCAAGAAGGCTACCACACTCTCTATCAAAGTGTTCAAGCATAAACCCCATGGCCAACTAATCTCCAAGCAAGGCGAAGGGATGAATCCCTAGGTGTAGTTATTCTTATTTTCCATTATTGGTTCAGTTGTAGTTTGGATTTATTGTCAAAACGTTTTTATGATTTACTCTTTGATTTAATTAGAAGATTTTCTCTTAATCCGGTGATTGTATCTTTCCCTTTGATATAAGTCTAGTCATGCTCTTCTTATGTCAAGATTGTTGGATGTGATTGAGTCTGATAGATTTATCTTTTAGGTTTGTCCATTACTGCGATATTGTCATTAAGATATATTGTTGTTTCTTGATAAATCTATAGGATAAGTCATCTGTACTTAAATCGAAAGTAAAGAGTAATTCATATCAATTACATTAGGGTTTACATGTGCTTGATTGAATATTTGTCGATTGCCTGTTTGGGATGTGAAACTAACAATCAAGATAAAAACAATTGAATCAAGATTGAAATAAGGCAACGAACCTAGGGAGGATTTCCAGAACCTTGTTGTTTCTCTATTATATTCTTTAATCTATTTACACAATTTTTTCATATTACTTCACTATCAAAACACAAATTTTCTCACTTGATTTTTATCGTTCGTGCTAAGGTTTACACTTTTCTTTGTAGTTTGCTTTTCCTCGTGGGATCAACACCTCAACTATACACAATAACCGTGTATTAGTTTGAGTGTAATCAAGTCTCCCATCCACCGCTTTCATCAACATCTTACTAAAAGCCTCCATCACCAAAGTGAACAAGAAAAGAGACAAAGGATCCCCTTGTCTAAGACCCTGCGAAGCTCTAAAGAACTAAAAGGACAATCACTAATAAGGATAGACAAAAAGCTGAAGTTATGCACTTGCAAATCCAGCTACACCATTTGTTCCCAAAACCCATCCTTTTCAATAAGTAAACTACAAAGCCCCAACACATGGTCATAAGCCTTCTCCATGTCAAGTTTTTATCCTTCAAATGGGCATTCACAACTTCATTAGCAATCAAAGTGGCATCCAAAATTTGCTACCCTCAACGAAGGAATTTTGGTGAGGGCTCACCACTTTCCTAATCACGTTCTTCAATCTATAGATAAGAACCTTCGATAAGAGCTTATAAATACACCCCACAAGACTAATAGGCCGGAAGTCTTTGACATTGGAAGCTCCAACCTTCTTTGAATAAAAGTAGAATTAAGGCTCCCCAAAAACTCCCCCGAAGAATGGAACTCCACAAATAATCTAAGAATTCCCCTTTACCACTTCCCAATTATGCGCTAGGAATGCCATAGAAAAACCAGGTCTCGGAGCTTTATCGCTACACTCCGGGATAGCCACAATAATCTCCTCATCAAAGGGACACTCAAGCCAATAAGCTTCCTCACCATCAATACTAGAAAAAATCAATCCATCCAAATTTGGTTTACTAACACATGTTTATGTATAGAGCTTCTTGTAGAACTCAAAAATCGCTTATTTCATACCCACCTCCTCAAACAAAGTATCATCAACCTCAATGGAGCTAATAAAGTTATGAAACCTATGAGCATTAGTCATACGATGAATGAACTTAGTATTCATATCACCCTTGTGAAGTCAAATTTCTCTATACTTTTACTGCCACAATATTTCTTCCATGGATATGAGCTTAGCAAGTTCCTTCTTAACCCACGCCCTCCTATCTTTATCCTCCCTCGAAAGACCCTCAACAGTATCCTTATTGTACCCGTTTATCTCACCCAACAAAGCATTTAGCGAGGAATTCACATCTCCAAGAGTATCTTTATTCCACCTTTTCAACTCCTCTTTCAATAATTTCAATTTTGAAGCCACCACAAAACTAGCAAAGCCTTCCACATTGCAATCCTCCCACCACCCTTTGACAAGATCACGAAAACCCTCAACCATTTTCAAACCAAATGGGAGTCGGGCCCAGTGCATGCCCCCAAATCAAGAACAATAGGATGGTGAACTGATGGGTCGCGACAAAAGCTTCTTGATCAAACCCGAGAAAAGGGCTTCCCAACAACCGGCGACAAGAAAGCGATCGATCCTAGAGAACTTTGGAGTATCTCTAAAACTAGACCACATAAAGGAACCACTTGACAACAGCAAGCCAATAAGATCATTGCCTCTCACGAAATCCAACAACTCCCTGGTCGAGCTAATCTCTTACGAACCCTTGGATCTTTCATGGGGTAAAGAACAACATTAAAGTCGCCACCCACCACCTAGGGGAGATCCCATCGATTCCTAATAGCAGCCAACTCTCCCCAGAAAGAAACCCCTCTCCCCACTCTCACTCATGCCATAGACTCTTGTCAACACCCACTCTTCGCTAGAAGAAAACCCTTGAAAACACAAGACACTGAAAACGACCCCACTTGAAAGTCAATCAAGTCAAGTACCTTTATGTCCCACATAATCACGACCCTCGAAGTGTCGATTTCCGACAACATTTCCAACCACAAGATCTTAGTCCCCACACGCACCGCATCATCAATCACATCCATCTTAGTCTCTTTAAGGCATACTAAATCCCCATTCCACTCTCTAAGATAATATTTGACCATATTTCTCTTTTCCAAGTCATTCAAACCCCTCACATTCCCAGAGATAATTTTCCTCTTCATTGATCAACACTAACAGACTTATCCTCCTCAATCCCTTTGGAACCACCACAACCACCCCTCTCATAGTTGACATCAAAAGCCAACCTTTCAAGCACCTTCATGTCCCACATAATCACGACCCCTAAGCATCGGTTTCCAGCAACGCTTTCCAACCATAAGATCTTAGTCCCCACACGCTATGGATTACCGCATCATCAATCAACTCCATTTTAGTCTCTTGAAGGCATACCAAATCCCCATTCCACTGTCTAATGTTTGATGGTAGCCCTTTTTTCCAAGTCATTCAAACTCCTCACATTCCCTGAGATAATTTTTCTCTTCATTGATCAACACTAACAGACCTATCCTCCTCAATCCCTTTGGAACCACCACAACCACCCCTCTCATAGTTGACATCAAAAGCCAACCGTTTAAGTTCCCTATTAACCCCCGATTGCTTCCTACCAAAACACTGCTTTCAAGCTCTAAATTTGCACTCTTCCAACCTTATTTTCTCAATTTCTTCAAACAATCTAACTGCTTGGTCCTCCACCATTACCAAAGAAACCCCAACCAGTTTGTTCAGCCTTTTAAACCAATTAAGAACCCAATCCAAGGCCTTGTAACTCATTGTTTATGCATCCTCCAATTCTATAGCTAGCCACTGCTCTTGATGCTCCACATGCTCAACAAGAGCCAAACAAACCTCTGAATTTTCCCCACAGATTGGAAACCTTCTCAAGCTTCTCTCTAATACACTAGGAATCATCACACCTCCCTCACTGACACCCACAAGCAACCCACCTACACTGGTAGAATTGGACACAGAGGGATACAGAGAATGACCACAACTACAGAATCATGTCCCACCCCCATCTCTTTCTCTGGTCATCTAAAAGTCCACAAAACCAAATCTATCTACCACCTTCTTTTAGGATACTTATTCACTAGGCACCTTTGGGGGATAGCTCTTAGTTTAGTGGGAATTCAATGCGTGGTTGCTGGCTCGGTCCAAGATGAAGTGTGGGTATGGTATAGACTAAGAGGATCAAAGTAAAAAGGGCATATTGCTTGATTTCTCTCTCTATTTTTTGGGTCTTTAGGCGTAAACAGAGTAGGAGATCTTTTGATGGCAATGAAAATCCTTTAACCACTGTCAATGATGGGTGGTTACATACTTTTTGGTCAACGGAAATTTTTTTTGTAAATGATGAGGACATCTTAGACTTTATTGAGACACTATCTTGTGGATAGTTTTTGTACGTGGGATGCACCCCCTTGGTAATATACTTTTTACTTATAATAAAAGTCCACAAAACCAGGAGGCAAACAACTTTCTTCAAGGAAAGTGTCCACCTACCCAACATCACCAAGCTCCAGACAAAGCTAAGGAGGCTCGACCACAACAGAGGAAGACTCCCTGCTCTGCCCTTCACCAACGGCCAAAACCCACCACTGCAATTCCTTTCCACAGAAGATTTGAGGCGGAAATATCCTTCACCAACCTCAATAACATCAGAATCTGGCACCACCGGAGGATCGACAACTTCCTCCTAATCCAGCCACCATAAACACACCTGTCCAGAACCTGTCGTGATCAATGATGCTGCTGAACAACATGAGGTGAAGACGGAAAATCCTTCGGTTGAACTTCACCAGAACATGTCGGGGAAGCTTCGTCGAAAGTTTCTGCGCAATCCGACACCGGTGGCGGCTTCCCTAACTGATTCCGATGATCGCTGCCAATCAGAGGACCAAACCGGGTCACAATCCACCGTTTCTTGGACTCGGTCTGAATTTCAAAGGAGGAAAAGAGAACTGATTTCTCTTGGGCTTAAGTTGATTATTCTTGGGCTTCTTTAAGAGGCCCTTCCCAGGGCCATTCTTGCGAATTAGAGGACTTTTGCTCTGCCCGGCTTCGTGGCCCACATAATTCTTAAGAACCGAATCCTTAGGACCTTGGCCCAAGATAGAATTAGAATTAGAAAAAAAATGGCTCTTCATCGCTAAAAAACCAGAGACTTACTAGAAAAAATTCAGAGATTTAAGGACGGCATGACATAACTGTTTTCTCTCTCACTCTTCTCTCTTTCTAGAGACCGGCCTGTTTATATCTTGACACTATCACTTAGAAAGCCATGGATTTGCTTCTCAAGCTTGACTCTATTCAAGCATAATTTTACTTATTTTTTCAGAAAAAATTGGATTTTGATGTGTGGGTTCTCAAAAGGGCACTGATTCAAGAACAGAGATGGAAAGAAGTCAATTAGCAGACCTAGTGCTAATCTAAGGTAAGCCATAAAGGAAGGTGCAGGGAATACAGGGTCAATGATGTTGTTGCGGAGATTCCGATAAATTTGAGTGTTAATGAATTTTATGAGTGAATTCACGCGCCTAAAAATAAGATTGAGGACTTCCTGATTACAGTTAGAAAGAATAGGTCACTATTCCTTGATCCCGAGGGGAATATGTTCTACTTTTTGGAGTTCATTGATGGGTTTGATATAAAAAGGAATGAATTTTCATATAAAATTGCTAAAATATGAGATTTTCTTGTAAGAGTAGCGCAAAGATTAATTACTAAACAATAAATCTTTTTGTTTTATAAGTAATTACTAAATAATCAATCAATAATCTAAGGTACCCTCTACAATAACCAAAAAACACACACTAGTAAGAAAAGACAAGTAATCTTGCTGCTAAATGAAATGGCTACATCTTACATAGAAATTTTATTTTCTAATCAACTATTTATTTAATGTAAAGAAAGGGTTAAATATACTTACCGAGAGATGTAAAATCATAGGAGTTGCCTCTGTCAAAAGACAACTCTGCATAGAGGGAAAAGGAACATTATGGTCTTGAGTCTAGACACTGGTACCATTCATCATAAGGAAATTTTAAGTCCAAACTGTAAACATTATAAACCAACCCTGCTCAACAAGTACTCCAGCATGGAACATTATGGAGAATAGAAATTCAACATAAAAAAGATATTATTAGAAATATTTCTAACTGTCACAAGTTCAAAATGCTGAACAACATCTAATATTTTAAACCATTACGCACTAACTTTGAACCAAAATAAATTCAGACTGGAACTAGGTCCAAAGATATAACTAAGACCTGTGATACAATGGAGCTATCACTCCTCTGACATAAACAAGAACCTACCACCAAATATATTCTTATAACTTCTTTTCTTCTTCCTTTCTTCCTCAATTATATCATAACAAATGACATGCATATTCTACATGAACCATCCAGTAAAAAATTTCAATAGTAATATGTTCCACATGGTGGGAAACATTGTTAAAAACTCCATCTACAAACAAATAAAATCACTTTCAGAGATTTTCAACAAAAGATACAAGCAAACAACCATCAGGGTAGATTGAGTTCATTAATCTATGACAAAGTGAGGACAGGAGCTTGCATTGGCAGAGGCATCAATATTTGACAGGAGGCATGACAACAGACTTTTTACTCATAATTTGAATATTTGGCCTTTTTCACATATTTCCTTGTATGCCCATCATTTTCTATGTGAAGTTCAATGGGAAACAAAGCAAACTTAAGGAGATGATACCATTTAGAAACAGGTCTGGTTACAAGGAAAGATCTTCTTAAGCAGCTTGAAGTTCCAAAAGTAATGTTACATAGCACTTATCAGTCTTAGTATGTTTGCAGAAACTAAAGGATCCCAAGGAAAAGGGTATATCACAATCTTGGTTTAGGATCGTCTGTTTTGTCCCAGTAGTGGGCAGCTGGTTTAACTTATTGTTTGGTGGATCTAGCTGCTCATCTTAGTTAGTTTTAATGAGTCTTGACTCTTGACTGGTCCAAGTTTCCGTACTCAGTAAACTTGGCAACCAAGTTTGTTTTGTCTCCAAGATATAGAAGTCCATTTGAATTATGTGCTAGAATATTTTCAATGGGAACAGAAAAAAATCAAGTGATTTTCACGTTGTTATGGTGCTTACCCTTGCGTTATGTCATACTATGGATGCATGATGTGTCCTCTCTCGAATGAGATGTTTAGGTATCTATGTGTATAAGGGACCCTAGTATTATGCTAGTATTTTGTCATAATATTTTCCTCCTCCTCACCTTTTACCGACTTTAGTTCAACATAACTCACTTTCAAAATATTATATCTACATAACCAGTCACCAGACTCCATTATAAACATTAACTTTGGCTACTTATCACAAGATCCTATTTTGCACATATTGTCCTCAAAATCTTCAATTTCCTAGTGGTTTGGTACTTAAATTAAGGCCCTATAATAAGATCTTGTAGCCTATAAGAGATCAGTGGTTTAAGTGCCCTTGGCATGCATCGCTTTTGAGTAAAATTTGCAATATTATTATATAAGGTATACTACTTTCAGAAACTTCCTATCTCAGAAATATGAGTCTAACTAGGAGGTTTTTTCTTGCATATGAAACCTGTCTATTACACTTCCAATCAAATAGGGTCCAAGACCTAGGAGAATTAAAAAAACTCTTTGGTCGCTCCTATTCTTCCTTTGCATCAGCAGTTACTCATAATTACAATTTTAGATGGGTTTTTTTTTAACTATTTGTAACGTTTTCCCCCGTCTATTCACTCTAACAAAGCAAAGTTAGTCTTCAGTGCTTTACTTAATACAGGTACAAAGAGACATGTTGGAACAGTAATTTTAGGTCTTTCTGTCGTGATTAACTCTTCTTTTCTTATCTATATGAACCTTGCGTCCTTCACAGGACCCAGATAGCTGGAAAATGCCACATAGACCTAGTTGACCAGAAATGAATTGCAAGAACTTAAGATATATAAGCATATGCCTTTGCATCGCTCCATAACTTAAGCTTTAGTCTAGCATTCACATGTAAATTTTCTAGTTAAATAAAATAAAAAGTAAGAAAATAAACAATAAATGATTGCAGACATAGAGATGTACATTCCAACTGTCGGATAGCATTATCAAATAAACTTAGCAAGTGAAGCGCACCTATCTGACCAAGGAGCTCAATCTTAACTCCACTAGGTTCAACCTTCTTTCCTGGTATTGGTTCTATAACAACCTATAGATATCAATAACAAGAGTTAACCACTCGTTTTGGGAAATGTTCACCAAATATGCTTTAAATAAAGCATGTGTTTCCTCTCCTTTTTTCTGTCATTTTTTTTTTTGCAATAACTGGATAAAGCCATGAAAAACCTTGAGAAGGATCATTCAGAAAGAAACATATGATACCTCACCAATGATGTCTTCTTGACTTTGGAAGAGAGGAACCATAATTGCTTGACCATTTTCCTTCTTTAATGGTACCTATAAAAACAAATTGAGGTAATAAGAGGATATAAGATATATATAAAAAAACATTCTATCGACTCAATGCTCTAATGTCCAGGTAACACTCACTAGGTTGCCAGACCAAACTTTATAATCCAAGAACAGTGAGGCAAACTAAAATTATTCACCAATGAAAGGTAGAAAACAAGAGAAAATAGAGGGAAAAAAAAAAAATCCTTTAGCATTTTCATATGTTTGGTTATGCAGGGAGAGAAACTGCTATAACAGAAGTATTAGGAATATTTATTTGGAATGAATAAATGAAAAGGTTCCCATATTGATGGAAAAACCTTGAGTATTTTCATGCACCTTTTCATAAATGAATACTAAATGTTTATCAACTAGCATTTTCATATTTGGAATATTTATTCCTTGATGCCCATGAAAAGGAGACCAAATGGGATCCTTACGATTGGTTGCAAAATCCCGATCCACCAATCCTAAAACTTGACTCCTGATCCTAGCTCGGTTCTACCAAGAGCAATTTTGATAGCAAGTTCAATTGTTTGGCTCTCTATAAGAGATCTAGGATCAGATAGGAATATGATCCTAAAACTGGATTGCTATTTCGATAAACATGTCACCAAGTGGATCTCATCGAATCTTTCCATTTATGGATCTTGGTATCACGAAAATTAGACTACATTTATTAATTTTTTTATAAGTACACTACATTTATTAATTAACTAATAAGGAACTTATTTTTATATGCTCGAGGTTCGATCTAGCTCTATTCAACTCTATTGCATATCAAAAGTCTGGAAACAGCCACACCTTCTAGTTGTCTCAAATTATTGGACTGCAAATGTTTTTTGAAAAAGCTGGCTTTATTAAAATAGTAGGCCAAGAAATACTTTTAAAAAAAATAGTAGGGCAGGAAATATTTTATCCAATTTCAAAAAAAAAATAATGAACAGATGAACTGGAAGAAAATAAAGGCAGGAATAAAGCTTTAAAACAATTTCAAAAGATAAGTCCTTAAATTTCAAATTCTGTTTCTAACTGACAAATCAAGACACGAGATAACAATTTCACTGCCCAACTGAAGGAGCCCAAAGAGAGTCAGCCTAACCAACCCCGCTGTTCAACATTCTTGAAAAGTATATTTGTCTTGTGGAACGTTTGTATAGCTATAACATAAGCATTGAAATTAAACCTTGTAAACAAGGTTCAATATTTCACTGCTAAGAGACTTATTGTAATTTCACTAAAAAAAATATTACGTAGTAGATGGAACTTTGTTGATTAGTTAGCAAGATACCTGCTTGCGAGTTCTTCCATTGGCAAAAGTGATTGAAATCTTACATGGCTGCTTGAAATTAGATAATTCTGAATAGCAATAACACATAACTGTACTCTAAAACTTTGATCCATAAATTTTACCAAGCCACTCAACAGAAAATAACAATAGAAGCATTATCACTACATATTTCTGTAGAAAATTTACCATTATTTTCTGGTTTGATTCAGCACCACAATTTTGACCCGCATGAAGTACCACGGAATAGAAACAAATTCAAATGTCAACCTCTAGTTCACATTTGTGCTGTCTAAATAAAAATAAAGAAGTATATCCAAACAAAGTATTTGTGTTAAAGAATTCCAATGATAAACACTGATAGAACCTCCTTTCCATCAGAGACTGCCCAACAGAGCAGTAATTCCACCAGCAAGCGTGCCAAATTATTATCGAAAAACATTATGACTACATCAGACCAGAAAAGTTTACTATTTTCTATTACCTTTTTTTTGGTGTGTTTCCCTTTCACTGAATTTATATGGTTATCTTGCAAGAAAATGCGATTGTGAGACTGGCCAACCGGGCATTCCTGATTATAGTCAACTACATTCAATGCCCTTCACATTCTTCGAATTAACATTTAACTATTTAAGCAACAACTATGTGCATGCAAAACATGTAATACTCTCTCACTCTAGCCTCTGCTCCTACAATAGGCCTCTCACTCTCTCCACAACAACAAACAAAATTCCAAACATAGAAGAGACCACGGACCATAGCTCTCCAACTACACAGCATTATAATAGCAGATGATCAATGATGCCCTCATTAGTCTTACATTTATAGTGCGCTTAACAGAAAGTACCTTCTCTTTGCCATATTCTTAACTAGGACTGCTGTCTGTAGAATGAATTTGAGCTTAGTAAGATTACCAGCTCTCCAAATAGTCTTCCAGGGCAATATACTCACGCTGTAATCCACATCACCTTAATTTTAAGGGATGAGACTGCTAATTCTTAGAGATTCACAATGTGCTGGTGCATTGTAATTATTTTGTTTGACTATGCAGCTTGATGTCTATAGCCTGTGAATATGTTTCCTTCCTTTCCTCTGTCTTTTGCTCTGACTCTTCCGGACTCCTATACTTCTCCAGTAAAAGTTTTGTAGATGAGACACTATTTGCAGTCTAAACTGACAACCTCCTACAAAATTCAAGCCCCACAAAAGCCTATTCCTATTTGAAAACCATCTATTATGATACCTGAACTGTCTAATCTCTTTCGCAAGCAAATTGCACTCTCTCCCTCACTTCCTCGCTCCATGTAATATTTCAATGAATATACATTGTCTTTCCTTTTATTTGTGACAAAATATAAAATTACAAAATTAGTCATATTTTTTGTTCAGTGAACTTATCAAGATTTTCATATGTACCAACAAAAGAGAAAAATCTGCATCAAAATAATAACATAAGAACAATTGAGAATATTTTTTTTTTTTGTATTATGAAATACCAGAATCAGGAAGAATGGGGAATATTGGGGATGCTTGTCTCATTTGATACAATAACCGCTTCTATTCCAAGTTTCCAACCATCAATCCCTATGTGCCCATATATAACAATGGAAGTAATCCATCTTTCTATACTATTACAAGGAATAGTACTGTATACTTCCCTGATTCATGATCCATGCGTCAATTCAAATTTTAAATAATTCATCTTTTTGGAACCCGAGAATACTAAACCTTTACTCTACTGTGCACTTCATTCAACCATCCCCCTCGATCAGGCATAATTTACACTCACAGAAAAATGAAAACGACAATGGAACTAAGTAATAAAAAAAAGAATCAATTAAAAAAATCCTATCGCCAAATCGAATCAGAAAAATGTTTAAATACTATTAAAAAAAGTAGTGCATATATAGATGCAATCGGATTGGGATTACCTGGTGAGGATTAATACGAGAATGCGGAACCTGAATTAGGGTTTTTGAGAAAAAAAGGGAGAAATGTCTAAGCATACGAGTTCAAGCCCAATGACACAGCAGCCAGCAAATCAGATACCCTCTGTTGTTTTCTTTGTACTCGAACCGTGGCTGTTCCTTCCTCGACGCTGTTTGAAAGCCAACAGGAAGATGACTTGTAAGACAAGTCTTTCTGACAAATTTTGCTTTTAATTCATTTAAATTAAATTAAATGGTAAACTAAACAATTCTTATAAATCGTCTAACTTTGTGTGATTTCAGTATTTTGTGAGGCGAAAACGTAAGTGAGGCAACTAGAAATTGAGATGTATTTAGGTATTAACTTTTGCATTTAAAAGTAATAAATATATTATTTTGAGATATAATTATAATAAAAAAATTCAAAATAATCATTCTAAGTAAAATTGTACTTTTATTTTTAAACATTAAACAAGATACTATTACTCCATTGTTAAAACAAAAAAAAAAACTTTATTATAAAATGTCTAATTTTTATGACTATATTTGGCTGCCAGTACTAACTATTGGAGGCATGTCTGTGAAGCTTTAGTTTAATGGTATAAAGATTAAAATTAAAAATTTTGGATCATAAAATTTTATATTCAACCTGTATGAGCCATTTGTTCAATTTATGAGTTATGTCATGGTTCGTGGTTAAATGATTTATATGCATGTATCTTGAGAGTTGAGTTGGTCACTGAACTCAGCTTCTTCTTCATGACGTACCGTGCTATACATGATTGTCTTGTTCACCCATTTTCCCTTTGGCAAATTTCTCTTAATTTCTTCAGTTCCGGGTGCTTTCTTCTCTCCTAAGTAAATTGGCTTGTCATCTTTCTTCACCAAAATCTTAGCCAGTTTGTTGGCTGATTTATGCTTTTGTTCCAACTTCTTGGTGTTTTGAACCGTCTCAAATGCTACCAGTGATCATGAGCAAATGGATTTCTCATCACAGGACTAACATACTAAATGGAACGAAGAAATTATCAATGTTCAACTCATAAAAAATAAAAAAATAAAAAAAAAAGACCATGACTACGATAGGCACTCCACTACTGTAACTTCACAGGAAACGTACACTTAATTACCATGAAACCAAGAAACATCTTTACCTGATTTTAAATGCCTCTCATGAACTTCACACAAAAGCGTTTCACATGAGAAAACAAGATAACCAACTCAGCCGTTTTATCTAACAAACGATTTCAATAAATAGTAGATAAAGTTATGAGGGAAAAGAAATGGAATATATGTACTGTCTTACACTATGCTTATATTCTCATTACTCATAATGCACAGTTGACGGTTGAAAAAAAAAACAACTGCACGTGTGGGAATTATCCACACATTCCAAAACTAACATGGAAAACAATTGTGAAACCTTGTCTGTCTAGTTCTACAGAAAGGAGAAAATGGTCCCGGAAAAAAATCTACATTTGGCAAGGTACCATGGACAAAACATCATGTTTATCACGCTATGGTTACTGTTTTCCCGCTTCTTGCATGTCCTCCTCAGTTTTCCAAACGACATCCTCAAGACAGGTTGAGAGATTTTTATAGAACTGCAGAGGAAAAACAAATAAACATTCAACATCCAGCAAAATGTTAGTACATGTTTCCATGAGAAACCTCAGGAATATATGACATGCAATAAACTGGAACTGAATTGAACTGAAACTGAAAGACAACCCTGACTTGATGTTACATTTTCTTGGACTGCCTTACCGGCACATTCATCACAGTGCCCACTTATGGGAATTCTATTCTGCCATTTTAATAGGTTGAAACCTCTGTTACATGGACTCAGCGCTGTAACCAAGGGTACCCGTGTTGACATGACATGAGACGAGTACCGATAAAAAATATGCTTCATACCCATTGACTAGGTTTTGGAGGCGTTGACCATGGTGCTGGACCTCTTGTCCTACCTAAAGCTTTGAAGCAATGAGTAATGACACAGATTTCCTCATCTTTTGTTTCTTTGGACTATGTTTGGAAGTTTGAAGGAGAGATTCATAAAATAGGAAAAAAAAGTTTTTGAGGAAAAGGAAAGAATATTGAGGGAAAAAAAGATAGAAAATGGAGGGATGCATGTATGTACCACTTGGTTGAATGCTTAAAAATGAGGAATGAAGAGAAAATGGAAGGATTTAAGGTACTCTGGTATTTTCCCCTTCATTAACTAAAAAAAATCATAAAAGTTGGGGTCTAATCATCTGCACAGTAAAAAAAAGTAAGTATTGAAGGAATTGAAAAAAAAATGTGGGTTTAGAAGGAAATGTAAGGATATATGTTCTCTATTTCCCTTCCCTCCATTTGAGAATCTTAAAAAAAAAATAATGTGGGTTTAGAAGGAAATGTACGGAGATATGTTCTCTATTTCCCTTCCCTCCATTTGAGAATCTTCAAGACAAGGGGATAGATGTATTCCTTCAATTCCTTTCCTATCTTTTTCTCTCATTCTCCACTATCCAAACATGGGGTTCAAGTTCCACTTTTACTTGACATATTGATTTTCTTATCTTTTGTTCTTTTCGAGCTCCACTTTTTCCTGCCAAATGCTTTTTTCCCTTGAATCGTGAGCACCTGGAGATTCTCTCACCTGATGCCTTCTTCTTTGCTCCTCTCAATAAATACCAGATAAATAATATTTTAAAGTAGACAACATCTACAAGCTTTTCTCACATTTGAAATGGGCTGGCACATTCATTTTTGTGCTTTTATTTAACATGCAACAAACACAACTCAAAGCCCAAGGGAAGTATCATTTAGACCGAACCGCTAAAAAGGAAATGGACCATACAATCTAATCTATGGCTCCATGACAAAGTGAAAAGGAAATGGGCACAAGAATCTGGCCCAACTAGCCAACACAGACGAATAGTGCTATGAAATGTATTATTGTTTAGAAACAGTTTCATATCCCCGCACCCTTTCTAACGTTTTGGATCGTTATCAGCTGAGTCCCCGAGTCTTAAAATATAAATTTCAACGAGTTAGACACATGGATAAGCACCCGTGTCCGACTCTTGTAGTCGAGTCCATGTAACATAGGTTGAAACCCAAGTTCCTTAGAATGAAACCCCAAACAGCATCTCAAACTGTCCAATATTTCCAAGCTATTATAATTTTGCACATTGTGCCACCTTTACTGCACCCTAGTTTGATATGCCTTTCATTCACAATGATAAGAAGTTAACTTACATGCTCTAAGAGTTCGATTTGTTAATTAAGAAAATAGGTAGTTGCCATTTTACGGCTGGTTTGATAACAAACTCTTGCTGATGCTGAATAAATTTTCATGGGGGCATGGGCATAAATAATATCCTAGTTGATAAATACCTTATGGAACTCCAAAGTATCCCCTTTTGCTTTTCGCACCTCAACCATATGAAGAGATGGTGCCACTTGAAATATCTGCTTGACATGTAAGTAAATATAAAAAGAATAAAACAAAATATAAGTTCAGATCAAATCATCAATCAAATAAAAGCTTCAATTTCAAGTACCTCTGTGGCCACATTGAGGTTTCCCTTTCTCCCAGCTTTCATATTTTCAAGCCTCATCTGAAAAAAAAAATAAGAACCCATTAATTTCACAGTAAAGCTTTACTAAGTTACCTAGGGCCCTATCTTTTTTTAGTATCAACCTAAAATAATGTTTTATTTCTCATGCCATGCTCACCTTGTAGTTTTTCTTCTGAACGCCAAAACCAAGAGGCCTCGCAGCTTCTTCAATCTTATTGATTATCTCATTAGCAGGGCATTTAGATGTGAACCTTGTTTCTCTCTTAAACCCCTGCAGCATGTGACGGAATGAGAATGTCTTGACAAGGAAGAAGAAAAAGGAAAATATCACAAAATTGAATCTCTGAAGAAAATAAAATGCCACCCCAAACCCCATTATATAGTCTACTTGCAACGATATCCTTCTCACAGCCTATGCACATAGCCTAAATTAAATAACTTGAAACCTTCTTGTGACTAGTTCACTGCAAATAATAGTATTCTTTCATCTACAAATAAGACTCAACAAAATCAGGGCTAACAGTTTCAGAAGCATGCATATGCATTATCACGTGAATTTATAATAATCTCTGCATCAAGAATTTTCGTAAGTGGCACTAAAATGGTTTTAGGCCAATGAGAAGGTGATGACGTAGCCAATGTACAGATGCAGCAAGGGATTCTAACTGTTACTGTTATGGGCAGTATTACGATGGTTATTCACCAAGGGCAAGGCAAGCACATATTCTGGAAATGATAACTTACGCAAGATACGATGCATATTCTAGATATGAGACATATTCAAGATAAAATGCATATTCAAATATGATGAGGTTTTAATGCAGCAGAGAACACTTGAGTATGACTTCGCCCTTGCCTCTTTCTGTGACAATATGTACCTCATATTAATAGTTGTAAAAGAAAAAATTCAAATGCTTGAAGATGCTTTTAAGTATGTTGAAGAAAAATGTAATCAAGAAACAGTTCCTTGTGTCACTTATCAAGAAAAAGAAGCAGTTTCTCATGTCCACCCACAGCATGAAGAACAAATTGAACAGTCAAAGTCTGCATCAACGAAGGAAGAAGAAACACTTGAAGTCGAAACCTTTTTTGGTCCTAAGACATTGAAAGATAATCGGTAAGATTCAAAGGAGAAAAATGAGGAGACTTATGAATGTGAGCAAGTCCAAGCAAATATGACCTTGAACTCGCCAAGGATGAACACGCCCCAAACATGGTTGAAACTGAACTTTCCATGGATGAAGATGTCTCCCAATAAGAGGATGAACCTGTTGCGCAAAGTATGCAATTTATTCTATTGATTATGTCCTACCAACAAGGTTTCATGCCCTTCGAAATAGATGTCTTTAGCGTCATTCTTAATTCCCATTAAAGATTTCAAGTCAAGAAAGTTCTGAAAATTAGTTGCACTTGTCCAAGGATCATGAATCTTGATACTTCACCACCTCAAAATTCGGGATCATGTTTTCTCCAAGAGGGGGAGAATGACTACACAGCCAAGCAAGACTATAATTTGTCATTTTGGGGTTTTTGGGTTATATGGCTTACTTGAGGATCATTATGGGATATTTTGTAATTTTATTATTCTGGAGAATCAAGTAGGAATACTCCAGGGATATTAGGATTAAGAATTGGGGATTTTGTTCTTGAGGTTCGGGTAGGATTATTAGATTTTAACTTATTTCCCTATCTGTGAGTGTGTTCAATGCCTATATATAGAGTTTACTATTTGGTTTTCAAACTCAATACAGTCATTGATGAATAATACAGCATTGAGATATTTACGATTCTTCAGTGATTGCGCTCTTTTGGTTTCCTATCTTCTTCCTAGTTCCTTCTTCTTCATTGATAATACGCTTGTGGTCCTACATGAAAAGGATTAAGCCAAAACGGAAGCAATGATTTCTGCTGTGAATATAATGCATTTTGCTCTTTCAAATGTCAGGACACATTTTACGTCCAGTTCCAGAACCCATTCTAGTATGATTCATCATACAGGCAACAATAGATTAGAATACTAAAATCAGTTATTGACAAAAATAAAAGATAATCATCACTCAAAGGAATGAGAAACTTTAGAATGTAAAAAAAAAAGGGAGCATTCTAACACGCAAACCTGTTCTCCATCAAACAAATTCCCAAGATTTAGCCCTTTTGACATAGAAATTAACTCAAATGCATTCATAGGTGCAGGCTGTTCTTCTTTCTTTTCCGTCACGTGGTGCTCCTGTTGCATTGCCAAAAAACATACATTTACTGAGACTTCCTTCCAATATGGAAACTTCAATTAAATATAGTTTCAGAAAAACTCATATGACTCACTTTTGAATCCTTAAAAGCAGCTTCTACATCATCCAAGTTTGTATCTTCCTTCTCCTCAAATACAGGAGGCTTATAATCTTTCTTAAACCATTCATCTTCCAAAATTTCAGGTATAGTAATGCGCTGCCATAGAAAATACAATCAATGATGTAAACAAAATTACTAAACTATGACAAACTTTAATTTTGTCAAAATTGGCGATCAACATTAGTTTGAGGGGTCTGATGTTTTTGCAAAAGTTTTGGAAGGCCCAAGTACATATATTGGATATAGATAAAGCATCTGCTGATGCGTACACAATTGAAGGCAAGCTTTGCGCCTTGGCAGTCCTTGGGCAGTGCCTAGGCAGCAAAAGCACAAAACTGCTTGACCTCTATAAAAGATTATATGTTCACACTAATCACTACATGTTTATTACAGTTGAAAATAAAAAAATAAGGAAAAAAATCAAAGATAAAGCAGATGGAATTATACATTTTAATATTTATATTGCAGATTCTTGGACTGTATCTCCAACCCTTGTGCCCACTAAAAAGGAAAATGAAATTAAGTATATAATATAGAAAAAGGAAAGAGGAGAAAGGGAGCAAAGGCAGAGAGTACATAACACCTTAACCATTCCACTCGCAGGTCACAACAATACGAAATAATATTTCAAGATTATATTTACTAGGTCTCATTTATAATCTAATTTAATTGTTTATGGTCCATATTATTTATTGAAACAGAAGATTTAAAGCCTTTAGCCGAGCGATAGAGCAAAAAACCTTTTGAGTGAAAATTTTATATGATCAGATGATCTCAGATCTTTCGACTTCCTGTTACTTCATACAGTTAAAATGGTCAAAGCTCAGTGCTCTTAAAGATCTAAATCCAAGAGCATTAATCAAGTATCTAATTCTAGACAAATGTCTTAGTTGGAACCATCTGAATGCAATGTCCATAGCAACTTACAGGCAGCAAGTACATGACAAATTAAATGCTTAAATATCCATGTATTCGAGAAACATCTCTGCCAGTTCATATGTGCAAATATTGTTTACACAAACACCCTTAAGGTGTTGTCTATTAGATGCAAAATGAATAAATAAAAAGGTATAATAAACTTTATTTCCATGTGATATTGTCAATATACCTTGTCACCCACGGTTTCATTTGTAACTTTACCCCCTTGTGGTTTAGAAAACGGAGACAAATGTCAAAATAGTAGTATATAGAGTTCACAAATGTGTATAAAATCTTAGAATTTTACTTGAAAATTGAGGTGCAATGATGCAAAAATTTGTGCATCCATCTTTGAACTCTGTGTGATACAATATTACTATTTTAGTGTACCTTACTAGAATACAAAAAGGCAAAGTGTTAGAAACTGAAGAACAAGGTCACAAAGTGAAAACAACCTTAATGATTGAGGAACAAGGTGTACATAGAGCATAAAAGTATGAGAAAGACTAAGCATACCTAAATCCTGTATGCACTGCAACAATGATTTAGTATTGTGGATCCTAAATGAATCTTTTGCTGATCCTGTCTTAATCAAACAGCTCGACATATGTAAGCACACCACCCTTTAATTTAATTAGGACAACTCTTATTAGTGTCTGTGAAACTAAAACCTAGGGAAACCTATATGCCTGATTCGGACTTCATTTATCTCACTGCAATGTTGTGATCATGTTGAAATCAATAGTGATATTTCCACCCTTATACATCACACTTAACCACATATTACAATGTATAACATGTACTTTTTGCACTTTGCAGTCATGCTGTAAAAGCCCTTAAATTTAAACTGAGTTTCAGTTCGTCTAATCCCTAAAGTTCCTCTGCAAAAGTGTTGGGATGCGGCAGAAATTTTTATCATTTACAGTTGGAAAAGCAAAGTTGACATAAACAAAATGCAAAATGTATTAAAAGATTTCTGCAGGATGAGTAAACTATAATCACTTACGGTCATAGGGTTTGGATCCAAGATTCGAGTTATCAATTTCATGGCACTAAAAGAGAGCCAAGGGGGGCAAGTGAACTCAGCAGCTGAAATCTGCACATGCCAGAAGTGAATGAAAACTAGAAGATGGAGAACGGTAGGAGAACTGCGCTAAGAAATTTATAAAATACTCACTTTTTTATACAGGTTCATAAGATTAGAATCATCAAAAGGCAAGTACCCTGCAAGCAACACAAAGAGTATCACTCCACATGACCACAAGTCTGCAGTTGCCCCATCATAGCCTCTATCATTAAGGACCTAAACAGGAAGACAATACATTATTACAGGCATCAGAACCAGAGCTTTAGAAAAAGGACATATAGGTGGGAAGAAATCTAGCAAGATAAAATCGTTAAGCACACCTCAGGAGCAACGTAGTTTGGAGTTCCACAGGTAGTGTGAAGGAGGCCATCATCCTGTCAAATGAACTTTGTAAGAAACAAATCAACCCTCACTAAGAGCCATCTCAGAGATACAGAGATCAGACCAAGTCTTACTTGAACGACACAATAAGTTCAGGAACTTAGATAGATAGACACACAGAGAGAGAGGGAGAACCACCAAATACTTCCCAGATGTAAACAAATAATTCCTAATATTAGTCATCTTTTGAAGATCAGTTGCTGCACAACCAGACGTTTATGATCCAAAAAGCTTCAGCTTCATCTACTGCCATAATTTATTGAGCACAGTGTTTTGAGTCTTTTCATTCAATGAGTTTTGGTCCATTTAAAAAAAAAAAAAAAAAAGATAAAGTAGAAAGAATGATGTCCGAAGAAACAAAATTGATGGGAAAGAGAGTTTCCTTTCATGAGAGTGATAAAAAAAAAAGATACTAAGGGTAGTCATACAGTGTATATTGGCTTTAAATTTTGATTTCTAACATATTATCTCGCTCCTGATATACATATCTGCACTTGGTTTGTGTCCTTTTACTTTATATTAAGACTTCTAAATATTAGCATCTATCCATAGTCCTAACTCACATGTGCCCAGGGTACGGTCAGATAAGTTAAACCCTTCAAAGCACCAATCAATAAACACATCCATAAGAAGGTGCTCCAACAACAGGTCTGGTATCAAATCAATCCTGCACCCAAGATGAAGGCTTAAAGGAAAGGAGGAAGGTCATCCCCTGTTCTGTAATATCTATTAGATCACCATGGGAGAAAAAGAAGAGGAAAGCAAAACACCCATTACCGCTTTCTCTCCATTCATCAAAACAAATCATACTCGATTCTGTCGCAGGTTTACTAGAAACTAACTAATCTATTCCCCACATTTCTCTAAAAATGTAATACACACCATTGTACACATCCTATAGCCAATCCCATCCACTCTTGAAGGTTAACAATTGAGGAACGCTTGACAGAAATAAAATAAGAAATAAGAAAAAAAATGAAGTTGAGAAAATCGGAAAGGTGCTGGAAGAGTAAAAAACTTAAGAAGGCTTGCATCATAAAAAGTCATAATTCCATAATTACCCTGACTTGTTGGGACAGCGCACTCAATCCAAAATCAGAAACTTTAAGGTTTCCATAAGCATCCAAAAGCAAATTTTCAGGCTGCAATAAAAACCAAGATGAAGGATTACGATGGAGCAATTTTCACGAATGCAAAAAAGATATACCAAAAACAAAAGATATAAAAAATCATGTGTAGATGATGCGAAAAGTTTTAAGTACCTTGAGGTCTCTGTGGTAAACACCCCTGCTATGGCAATAATCAACAGTATTAATCAGCTGCTGGAAATATCTTCGTGCCTCATCTTCTCTCATTCGCCCATGATTTACCTTCACCATTGAAAGAAATTCTTACATAAAGACATGGCATGTAGTACAAAATCACATGAAAGAAAAAGAAGTTTGAAGCCATTTCAATGGCATAATCCAATCAACACAGGACTGGATTCATTTAAGCAACAATGATCCATGCCGATCAAATCACATGGCCAATTATAAAAATTAAAGCCTACACATAGGATTAAATTTACAAGAAATATAAAGCCTTATGGGATCTACAACCATTGACTCACAATTTTGTCAAAGAGCTCTCCCCCAGTAACAAACTCCAAAACAATAAATATCTTTGTCTTGCTTCCCATCACCTGAAAAGAAATAGAAGTATTTAATAATTGTCACAATTGACGAAAGAACTCAAAAAAATTTTACAAGTTTATTTCCCATGCCTGAAAGATCGATTTATATGTTACAGCAAATATGATTAAACATGATTTAAATCACGGGGCTGTTGTGTGGCTCTTTAGAAGTGATATCCAAGCAGAACCATAAGGCCTCATGCAATTTCAAATGAAAGTGAGCCCGATTATACATATAATGCAAAAAGTGGTGATTCAATAAGCGGTTTGCAGAATACTTATTTGCTCATTTCTTTTGCAAAGACTGGATCAGTTTGGGATATTTCTAAACCTAATGATATGTCATGCAGAAGCTGACATAAAGAACAGACACAACTTCGAACGTGCGTGAGAACAGAAATAAATTTCATGGGTAAATGCCGTAAAACTAAATTATCTAGAGAATAAAATAATGTAAGTTTCGATTTACGTGCGAGAAAACAATCAAGACCATTTGCAAGTTGAAACCAACACTTCAAAGAGGACCAATTCTTGGAAATAAATACGTGAGAGCAGAGATTAATGCATCTCAAGATTGAACTGAAGCTAAATATTCTATTGCTGTCATTGCTACTAGAGAACATGCAATAAGCAGAAGGCTCAAAAGTGGTTTACAACAAATGCATTACATGAGAAAAGAAAGCAACATAGTACCTTACAAGGTTATAAAACCAAATGTTCAAGATGAACTTTGGACTTGGAATGGTTTACGAGCCCCTAATGAGTAGAAAAAGACTCTTTGATTACCTTTTCTATTTTTTGGCTTGTGTAGAATGAGAGAAATATGAGGGCCTTTAACAATGAAGAAAGGTCCTTCGAGGCAATTAGGGATACTTGGTTCAATACTCTTAAGATTTTAGTTTAGGGGTCCTTTTGTAAATGAGAAAGAACTAGTAGAGTTTGTTGAGCTTCTTTCTTGTAGATAATTTTGAAAATGGGTTGCACCCCCTTGGTGCTTTTCAATTATATACTTATCCAAAAAAAAATGAATGTTCAAAAACTACATGTCCCAGCTGATAAGAGTCAATGAGTCATAAATATTACTGTGATCTAAGTAACATCAATCGCTGTTCAATATCGCTACAGCAATACTTGATATACAGTGGTGCATATGGTGATTACAAAAGAACAAAAGGTCACTTTAAATCAGAAACTAGTGCTATCATTTAGGAAATCAAGAAGCTCCAATTATCCTTTTACAAGCCTCCATTTTTTTTGGTCAACTTCTTAATAACCTACTTAACTACTCTTTCTACATGTAGAATCCTTTTAGAAATCTTTTGAAGGATGCCAAAGCATAATTCTTTTTTGACTGACATCAAATTTTTTCCCCACTTCCCCTTGAGCCCTCACCAAAGGGTCAGAACTTATATCAAAGATCAGCTAGGATGCAAGGAACCAGGTTAAAGTAATTTTCTAAGGTTAACAAGAATGCGAACTTGAAAAGAAGCTACAAAACGAAAAAGGCTAAACAATGATTACATCTAAAATAATAGTAAATAAAATCTGCTTATAAAGGGTGTACAAGAAAATACAAGAATATAGAAGGGACAAAAGTATAAAACTAACAAACAAGGATATTAAAGCACACACAGAGAGAGGGAGAGGGAGAGACCTCGTATAATTGAATAACATTTGGATGCTTTATCAACTTCATTGTTGCAATTTCCCTCTTGATCTGTAAAAGTAATTAGACACAAAGCAACTAAGAAACTTAATATCATCATGAAAATAGGCCACATTGATGTAAGTACAAATGAGCTTTCTTTGACTATAGCAGCTAGCTAATTATGAAAATTCCTTTAGTAAATAAATCATACATCATCTAGAGACTGATTCCAAAAGTGAAATTAGGTCTCATAGACCATGACTGAATCTGCATATAGAGGGTTTTTTAGTGTAATATGGGTAATAGGCTAAAACAAAAAGTACATCCGCATAAAATTATTACTCACTTCAGATTCATGAAAAAACACGAGAATAAAAGGAAACCAGAAAGAAGAAATATTCACAAATAGAAATGACCATAAAGATACCTGTTCCGCCATCTTGTGCTTGAGAACTTTCGGTTTATCAAGGATCTTCAGGGCCACAGGTTCCCCTGTCAAAGAATTCCGTGCAAACTTCACTTTGGCAAATGTTCCTTCACCAATTGTTCTTCCTACCTCGTATTTACCCACTAGGCGCTTAACTTTAGATTGACTCATGCTTTTATTATTCTTGCAGTTCTGCAAGCTTCTCAAAACTCTTCCTGAAATGCATATCAAGAAATAAGTAAATTGATACCACAGAATTTACACGGAAAATAACATGAGCTTAATCGCCAGACTCACAATATATATATATATATATATATATATATATATATATATGTTTGCCATAAATTCAGAGAAGCCTCACTTTATGTTTTAACCAAAAAACTAAAAGAAAAGTACAATATGTAAAAACAGTCATTAAAATGAGCACAGATTAAATTTGAACCATGGCAAACTTCTTGGAATCTGCGAAAGCAATACAAGAGAATACAAAACATTATTTCAAACAATGAATTTAGATGAAAAGAGTGGCTCTAGATGAGAATAACTTCATTTCAGCTTACATCATACTAATATTTCTTGAGGACCAAACAAGCCTACATCATTTACAGCACAAACATTAAGAGTTTACTGGGGAATATATTCTTAGCAACCGCTACACTAAAGAGATCTATAACGTTGCAACTTGATGACAGTCAAGGGAACGAACTTAGAAAAATAACCATATGAGAAGCTAACTTCTTTGGCAATGCAACCAACAAACGAAACAGATCAAACAGAAAAAGTAACTCAGAAATTGAAATTCATAAAACCTCAAACCTTTTCCTCAAAAGGACAAAAAAAAAGTAAAGAAAAGAGCCCATGGAGTCCAGTCGCACAGCAACTGGGTAAGAAAATAGCAGTAAAAAGCCCTACATATTCAAAACAAGTAGCCAGTCATATAATTCAACTACGTGCAAAAAAAATGAGGTCCGAGATGTTTTTGATGCGTGAACATGCAACAGAGAGAGCGAGGGACAGGGAAAGATTAGTAACCTCAAAATCCAAAAGTACTTCCAGTATCAATTCGCCCACACAATCGAAATTCAGACCGATTTATATCCAAGCAAAGCTACCAACCCCATAAAGAGTATTATAAAATCAGTAATAAAACAAAATAAAGTGACATCGAACTTAAAATAGTTCTAAGAAGAATCTTTTTCTGCAATTCTAAAACTAAACCGACTCGACAAGCAGCTAAAAATTGTCATAAAATAGAAGGGAAATTTACAACTAAGAAAGTTCAACAGAAGCTACAGCTCAAAGTTTGCAAAAACCTCACCAAAAAAAATTACAAAGACTGAATAGAACATTCGCAGATACTCTTCACAAATCCAATACCCATCAAATCATCCAACTCACAAATTTGCGAAACTGGTTTTAATAATGAATGTAACTAGAAAAGAGTGAGCTAAATTTCAAAGACTGGTACCGTGTAAAGCACCATGCACTACTAGCAAGAATCAATAGACAGTCAAAAGGAAGAAATTCAAGGCAAATTAAACAACAGAACCCAAATCTATTTATATGTAGAAAAATATTAAACTATTTAATTAAATAATAATAAAACAATTCAAACTCTAAGACAGTGATTTTAAGAAAGAGGATATACTTGAAACAACTTTATGAAGAGAATACGAATAAGAAGAAACGCTGGTGATTTAAGCAGTTTTGCTTTTGAAATTGCAGTTGGCTTTTGAGCTAACTCAAAGGACAGCAGAGATTTTTTTGTTGTTGATTATTGATAGACGATGGTGATTATAATAACCTCTCTCTGCGCTTGCTACAAGACAAGAATCTCCACTACTGCCTACTGGAAACTACTACAAATTACTGGTGCATTTTCCTCTTCCTTTTTACATGAAAAAATAGAATAAAAAAATAATACGGTAAAAGGAAAATAATGGTGGAGAAGATCCTGTAGAAATTCTGGTCCATGAGTTTCTGTTGAGCTTTCTTGTACAGTGGCCCCATCTTTTCGTATGAGAAAATGGCGACAAACAACAAATCTTGCCCTCTTTCTCTCCCTTTGATATTTTTTTCCCTATCCTCTCTCTCACACACTCTTTCGAGAAATTAACCCTTTGGGTAACTGAAATTCTCGGAATGGAATAACATGCAATTATTTTAAGGAAATTTCTCTGGGTTTATTACAAAAAGTACCCATCTATTTTCATTTATGTATCAGTCTGTACATTGTGTTTTTTATTGTAGTTGTTTGAATCTCTAGCTTCAAATTAGATACAGAACAGTCCGTCCGTAAAGTTTATTGATAACATTCATAATTCGTAATTCGTTAATAGTTTTAGAAAATTTCATTAATAATATGGAGGGATTCAAAAAAATTCTCATTTTGTGTTTGCATGTTACGTTATTATTGGCTGAGCGAAAAGATGTTAAACATGATGTCGATAATTTTTATCAGCACTCGATGTAAAAGATCATTTTTACATCAGATGAAAATTTTATTAGTAATTATTTGGTAATTTTATTAGTAACATGAATAGTTATTGTATAGACATTACCAATAAAGTTATCTAACAATTATCAGTAAAAATTTCATCCGATACAAAAATGATATTTTAAATCGAGTTCAGGTAATAATTCCTCTATAATGTCATTGGGGCTGTTTCTTTATATTTATCCACTTCAAATAGATTCATATGTTAAAGAATCAATTAATTAGAAACTAAATATTCTGTTAGAAATAATTTTTTATTTGATTTTTCATGCTACTATTATTTTATTTATTTTTTTGATAAAGACATATACCACTATTAATTAAATATATAATTTTCTCAATTTTTATAGATTTTTATAAAGTCTAAAAACTAAGGTTATAGTCCACATCACTTGGGGAAAGACACATAAAATTCATTTTCTTCCTTTTTAAAATATAATCTATAAATTTAATTTATTTTGGATCTAATTTAGGTTAGTTTAATACCTAATTTAATTTATTCTAAAAAATACAATTTCATTAAAATTTACTTTTATTTAATTTAATAAAAAAACATCATATGTTACAATCTTCTTTTAATTTGTAACATAATAATTAAGGGTTTGGATGATTTTAACTTTGGATCTCCAATTTTAGATAGGAAAGGTGACTGTCAACAGGGTTATTGTGAACCTATTTGTTTATAAAGTAAGTATTAGTTAGTTTATTTTATGGTTTTAAATTAATGTCACATGATTTTGACCAGTGTCAAAGTATCTATATCCGATCAACTCTTTTAATAAATCACAATTTGTTAGCTCAAAAGCTTCGCATAGTATTTTTTGGAGGAAAATTTCATTGCAATTTTTGTTTTAGAATTATAAATGAATCCCTATTGACTTAAGAGAAATCCAAGAGAAGAAAAAAAAAACTAATATTTCCAATTTTATGTGATATTATCTTACAAACATATTTCAATAGTAGGGATGGTCCAAACCCCAAACCGAAGATTCAACACTACTTGACTCGACGAGAATAAATAGAATGTGATTTTATTTCAACAAGAATGAAAACGAGAAGGGGAAGAAAGAGGCGGTCTTTGTCTCTTTGATCTGATTAGTTATCTTACCTAACCTTAATGTCCAATTAGATTTTTATGTATTATAAATATATAAAATAAGATTGATCATAATTGCACAATTGCCTTTAGCTATGTAAATATGCAATTAAGGAAGAAACTCACTTTACTAATTTGTATTATGATGCTGTGATTTATCATATATCTAGTGATGTTGTGAAATAATTTTTTTTTTAATTTAGTATAATTTTGTTTTCTTTTATAAAAAAATAGGGTTGATGAAGAATTTTCGATTTTTTTTTCTGAAGAGTCCTCGTTTCCATTTATAAATGGAATGGAGACAAAAATTGAAATCTCTTCAAAAATCTCTAATGGGGACGAGGACAAAAGGTAAAACGAATTTTTTTATCGAAAATGAAAACAAAGAGTGTTTTTTGTAAATGGAGACAAGAACGAAAATACACTCTATTCAAGAGATATTACGATTATGATAGTATAATACATTTATTAATATTATTTTAATCATTTATAATTTATTGCGAATAATATATATATATATATATATATATATATATATTAGTTTTTTCAGAGGTGAAAGCATTAAGGCTTTTTAAAATTTTAAGAAAATAATAATAAGTAACTAATTAAAATAATGTAAACGATAAAAATAAAAAATAACTAAAATTTCAATAAATTAATTTTTAACAGATTTTAATACTTTTATTAACTCCAAAGCATATAAATTATAATTATAATTTTACAAATATTTATATATACATTCTATATATTTTTATTTTTATATTATTGTAACTTATAATTTTACAAATTATAATCATAATTTTACAAATATTTATATACACACTATTCAAGAGATTTTACGATTACGATAGTATAATACATTTATTAATATTATTTTAATCGTTTATAATTTATTTCGAATAATATATATATCAGTTTTTTCAGAGGCGAAAGCGTTAGGACTTTTCAAAATTTTAATAAAATAATAATAAGTAACTAATTAAAATAATATAAATGATAAAAATAAAAAAAATAATAACTAAAATTTAAATAAATTAATTTTTAACAAATTTTAATACTTTTATTAACTCCAAAGCATATAAATTATAATAATAATTTTATAAATATTTATATATACATTCTATATATTTTTATTTTTATATTATTGTAATTTGTAAGTGATTAATTGAATAATTTGTAGTTATTATTAAACCAGATATCATATAATAAATATTTATGAAGTGCAATAATATTCAACAAGAACAATTAGATCAATAGTTAAGATTTGTATTTATACTCACTTAGTTATGGGTTTGAGTTTTAGACTTGATTTTTTTATTTTATTTTTAAGGTTTTATTAAAAACTTCAACAAGGTGTAGAGCAAAAGACGTACGCCTAAAAAGTTGTGCCTCGAAGCGTTTTGCTTACGCCCCGCCTTTGGACGAGCTCTAGACCAATCCAGAAAACACATTTGAAAATACTGATATATATATATATATATATATATATATATATATATATATATTGTACAATTAATAAAGTCAATTTAATAAAAAAAATATATCTCTAAATAATCAAATAGTCTTCATATATTATTTTTAATAATTTATAAAAATAATTTTACAACTTATTTATAAAACATATCAATAAATTTGATAACATATTTTACACATTCTTTGCAAAATATCAAACAACTTTTGATTTACAATACTTTTATCTAAAACTGTTTTAAAAGTACTTTTAAATTATTAGCGCAAAATTAGAAACTAAGCCAAAACTGTACTGATGCCTAATATATAGATCCGTACCAACACATGAAAGTAAGCTCTATATTAAAACCACATATTCCTTTAAAAAGAAAAAAAAAAGGAACATCACATGACGACCATAAGTAAGCAAAGTCGTTCATCATATTATAAAATCTACAACGGTCAATACTGATAGGCAAACGAACTCCTTTTTTTTTTCTTTTCTTCCAAAAGTCCATCATATTGAGACAAAGTGATAAGAACACACAAAAAATGTGTTGTGATGGATAAACTTAATTGAAAGCTTATTAGGAAAGCAAAATAGTCTACAAACCTGTTAATGTCGAAATATGGACGATTGCATGAACACCTGCGAACAAGAAAAACCTTAAAAATAGTTTGAGTTTTGATCAATTGAGAGACTTTTTTTATGCTTAAGTTAACGAGTTCAACAAAAGATTTGAGGGTTAAAAAAGAATGAGATATTTGTTTATTGAGTTTTGACTCTTTTAAAAATTCTTTTTTAAGCAGGAAAATCTCATTGGATTTGATTTCCTTGTAAGAGTATAACCAAAATTTATATTTTGCCTAAGGTTTTAGGACCCAATTACCCTTTCTTCTTGAACAAAATTTACTCTTTTGACCCTAAGCAGGAAATTTACTATGGAGATGTTTAGAACCCATTTTAAGTGGGATTAAAAGCACATTTTTCTAAAAAAATATGTGCTTTATTTCTATTTAAAGTGAGTTCCTAAACAAGCCTTATGTGCCAATTAGATGCCACACATATGGAAATATAACTGACTGATGGTCATTTAGGCGGAAAATCAAATAATTTGTCCTTCGATAATGTGTCAACTCTTGATTAACGAGTGAATTTTAACCTACATCAGAACCAAATGCTTCATCTCTAGATACTTTAGCCTCCTGTTTATTTTGTTGATTTATGGGTCTTAAAGTGTCAATAAAACCTATAAACATGTTTGGCTACATAAAACTGGACTTACAGTCTTCTTACTTATATAAGTCTGAAAGTGGAACAATTTACTTCTTTTTTTTCTTTTTTTTTTGGATTATCCCATATCACAAGTCCCTAAATACAGACTTATAAACTCAGTTCTCTCACTCCTGTCATTTCTCTCTCCTCATCCTAGAACTCTGCGACCTTCTCTCTCTCACTCATTCTTCATCATAGAAATCATTTTGCGTTTCTTAATTTTAAAAAATATCTTATGGTTTACCCACTTTCTATTTTATCCTCTTTAATTTATTTCGTAATAAATTGAACATTATGCTTTGTTCCGTTATTTAGTGGGTGATGGACGTTAATGTATACACTTGTGAACCACTTTTTATGAATTAATTTCATAAAATCATGTGATTTATCTCAATTTTCATTTTATACCTTGTGGATTTTTTTTTTGTTGAATTGGGCTTTCTACTTTGCTCGTCGACAAAGGTAAAATTATAATTTATTTAAAACTAATCTTAGGTTTTTTTAGCTTTTTTGTTATTCTTTTTAAGATATTTTTTATTTTAAAAAATACACTTTAGTACATGCTTTTTGTTGGGATTTTACTCCTAAAATCTACTTACTCAAATTTCAGGTAATAAACAAACAAATATCAAGCACAAAATTATTTAATTTGGTTCGACAACCTCTTTGCCTATGCCACCAACAAACTCACAGTTTTATTAATCTTTAACAAAAACTTTAGGAAAAAACAAAATTATTACCCTCACAAGCCAAAATCCCCAATACAACTAAAATGTTTCACCTAGCTTTAGTAATAATATTGGAATTATGAGTATATCTCAAATCTTATATAATGCTATTTTATATATAGGATATTTTCCTAATACTATTAGGAAAATAATAATAACATAATAAACTATTACTATTATTCCTACTAGAATAAGTAACTATAAAATATGAAACCACTTTCTTAAACCAGTTGAAGTCTTTCTTGTGGAAAATTAAGTCAAAATCCTAACAAATCTCCAGTTTGGCTCAAATTCTCTACACCTCATTAACAAATCGAACTTTCTAATTGGTTGATGCGATCCTTCCTTTTGATCCTTTCATATCTGCTTCACTTATTTTTTCAAGCAAAAAATTTCCAACCAGCACACACAACCCTTTCTTATTCATAGTAGCCTTCAACACTATATTTAATCCATTAAGAACTTGTAACTCTCCATTGCCCGCAGTCCATGTGTATCTCATCTTATCGAACTCCTCTAAAAAGATGATATTTGTAGTGAGAGTGGAAACAAACTTTACTTTCTCAAGTGTCTTCACGCTTCCATCATGGAGCTTCAACCTTAGGCTTCATTCACCATTAATTGCTTTATGTTTCCCACATATGGTAGCAACTTGATATTGATAGTTTCTTTCATACAATCAAAGCACTTCTTTTTATTGAATATGTGAATGGAGGACGCCGAATCAAGTAGCATCATTTTACTCTTATCAACTTTTTCTTCGTGCTCAATAGCTAGCACATCTTCTTCACTTCCACCATCACTTCTTTTCACATTTATCCTTCTCAACTCTTTTAAATCATTCTTCAAGGCCTCACAATAATATTGTATGTGTCCTATTTCTCCACAATAGAAACACTCATTCTCATTGTCATCTCTAGGCCTAAATTTAAATCTCTACCTTGAGCCACTGTTTGCTCTCCGTTAGCTCATCCCTCGATTAGAACTCTCCACAACAAGTGTTTGACTACCACTAAACAAGTTTTTGTTTCCTATCAACCTTTCATTCTCACGCAAGAGCGCGATCACATCATCTAAGCTCAATGTCGACTTGCCCACCAACAATGTTTACACCAATGGTTTGTAAGATTTTGGTAAATATGATAACAAGAGTAATGATTTCTCCTCATCCTTTAATGTTTCATCTGCATTTACCAATTGAGACACTAACTTATTAAATTCATTCAAGTGATCATGAAGACTGTGTTTCCTTCAACACAGTATACTTGATCTCGAGAGCAAGAGCAAACCTGATTGTACTTACAACCTCTCTCTAAATTGATTACCACTTTCTATCAGTCACCTCTTCTGGCTTTTCTTCATCTAAAACCTGATCAAAATCTTGTTGCACTAGAAGATCTTGAACTGTGCTCTACCACAGAGTAAAATTATTGCTTCCATTAAATAAAGAAAACTCAAATTTAGGTATACCTGTCGACATGGTGGCGCAGACGCAACAAATAGCAACAAACAGCTTCTTCAAATAGATAACTAGACTCTGATACCACTTGTTGGGATTTTACTCCTAAAATCTACTTACTCAAATTTCAAGTAATAAACAAACAAATATCAAACACAAAATTATTTAATATGGTTCAACAACCTCCTTGTCTATGACACCAACAAACTCACAATTTTATTAATCTTTAACAACTTTAGGAAAAAATAAAATTATTACTCTCACACTCTCACAATCCAAAATCCCCGATACAACCAAAGTATTCCACTTAACTCTAGTAATAATATTGGAATTATGAGTATATCTCAAACCTTATCTAATGTCCCTTTATATAGAGGATATTTTCCTAATACTATTAGGAAAAGAATAACAACATAATAAAAACTACTACTACTATTCCTACTATAATAATCAACTATAAAATAGGAAATCACTTTTTTAAATCAATTAGAAATCTACCTTGTGGGGAACTGAGTCAAAATCCTAACACTTTTTTAAAATTAATTTCATTAATCAATATTTATAGATTTTGTTTATAAGTTATGGATTTTATAAATATTTATGATATATATATGGTATTTTAATTTCATACATAAATTTTGTTTTATGAAAAATTTAATTTTTTTTTAATTTTTAATTATTTATGATATTTAAATTGTAAATTAATTTAAAACAAACAGTATTGGATGGCTTGAACTTAATTCGTCTCTGTCAAGCCAAACTTAAACCGAGTTTCAAACTGTTCATCAATAACTCGGTGTGTTTGCAGCCGTAAGAGCGGGTCGTAGAATATTGCATGATAATACTGACAGATGGATAAGAGGATGTGTATAGAAGTATTGGCATTATTTCTACTATGTTGAAGTTGACACAATGGCCAACATAAATTAGATTAGTGTAGTTAAAAATTTCAACGACGAAGACAAGTGACAGCATGGAAAATGAACACAACGGGCCATGTTGTCTTGTTTTAACCAAACATATTCTTGACTAAATTTCTTCATTATCGTTCTTTAACTACCACAAAAAAGGTTAAGAGCGGCCAAAAAAAAAAAACCTTGTGGTAACATAGTATAGCTATAAGACAGAGCAAGATGAAGGGGATTTGTCTTTGCAAGGCAAGGATGGGATTGGAGTTTAATTTCCTGGCGGGTTTGGGAATTGTATTCTCCACCTTGATTATTTCTCAAGCGCGATATATATTTTATATTAAATTATATATATATATATATATATATATATATATATATGTGTGATTATGATGAAGTTTATAGTTACTTGAGAAAAAAAAATACAATTTGTTTTACTTATATATTTTGTAATAAAACATGTATTTTTTATTATAAATTTATATTTTTACCACATGGTAAATTATCTTTCTTTTTTTCGCAAAAGCACACCTAATTGCAATTATGAAATCATGTATGAACTTATTCATTTATGTTGTGTTATACATAGTTTTTAATTAAAGTAATCGTGATAGAAAAAAAAAAGAGTTGATAATATCATGGGAAATCTCTAAATATGTAAACGGAGAATCCCATCTACAACGGGTGAAGGGGACAAAGATGCGGACGAGAGATAAGCAAAAATTCCAGTTAAATAATTGAGACGGGAGCATAGAAAAGTTTTTGTTATAATGGGAAGAAATCCATTTTCCAGCCCAAACTTGCCCCATTGCCAATTCATCTTTTTTCTAGTCGCGCGACTTCTTCTTCTCTTCTCAACGTGACCTTTCCTGAAGGGCAAAAAAGCACAAGAAATTCGAAAGATTACATTAACCTCATCTTCGGGAGACAAAAGAGATTTAAATTGATTATTCTTTTTTAGGCTGAAAAATAAGTCTTGATGAGGACATTGCCACTCGAGCTAGCTACCAGCCTGCATATCTACTAAAGTAGTGCCTAATTTTTGGGTTCTACAACTTTTCAAGTGCCATGAATGTATAGTTGTGCACTGTTCCATTCTCGCTCAACGCCTCTTTGGGCATTAAAGACAAAAAAGTTGATGAATTAATTGTAAGACCGATCGTGGAAATCCATTGTGCACAAACATTTACCATGTTTTGTATGTTTTGAATTTGGTCAATACGTTATTTGCCTTTGTGGTTATTTCACACCACCGACCACCGAGTCACAAGAAAAAAAAGAGAGAAAGAAAGCAGGAAAAAAAAGAGAAAAAAAGAAAGCATAGGCTGCAGCAGCATTCGTAGGGTCAACACAAACTAAAAATTGTTCATTTGATAAAACAGCTGCTAAATTGGATTTTAGATTAAATTCAACATTTAAAAAAAAAACACAGCCTTTTGTTTCTGTAAACAAAAAACATTATATAAACTGGGCAAAACAATAAAACAAGTCCCTAAGTTAGCAATGCTCACCATTTTGAACATTTAAAATCGACACAAGCATATTTTGAAGCCTCAGACTTGTTAAATTCTCCAACGAACAAGATCCTTAAAAATGGTATAATAAATATCTATTCATTGCAAATATAAAAAGTTCAACCAAGGAAACATACAACATGTTGATCAAAGGCAAAACTTGTATTTGCAGTTTGTCTGAAATTGTACTTGGGACACAAAATCCCATCTTATAAAATTAAATGAAAAGAGCACTTTGTCCAACAAAAAGCATAAGCCCCTTCCTCTATGCTATCTATCTCAACACACTCGGTTGCCGATGGTTTGATAAAGGGACCTAAGCTGTGTGTTCCATTTATCTATAGCAGTATACTTCTTCATTCCCTTAGACCTGCATGAGCATAAAATTCTATTTTCATTCAAATTCTGTGCCCACCAATGAGTGAACCTCAGTGGAAAGTCGGATAAGGATGAAAGAAAGGCTGACCTGTCACTGCGCTCTAATAGCCGGTTCACTTGATCAATATGTCCATCAATACGATTATCCAAGATTAGTGAAACCAACAACTGCTCAACATCCTTCTCTGGAACATTGAGTTCCTGAATTTCAACCAGGCTAAGTCAATTCACAAAAAAAAAAAAAAAAAATTTAAAAGCCATTTTATCATTAGTAAAATTTTCAATGTAAGAAAAGAAAAAGAGAACCCAGATGCACACTTACATATATGTCAATCTAAATATTTTACTTCTCTATATTCATCACTTATTTACACGACAAATATCTGTCACCATTTTTCTCATGTCAGGCGTAAATTATAATATGTGGCAAATTCTCCCAATTTTTGTCCTACCATATAAACAAGGCAAGTATTTCCTTCCATTATAAATAGCAATAGTATGGCTAATCATTGTGGGTATAATGGTAGATGCCGGGGACCAAGTTATTATTACTATTTCTTATTCTGCCTTTGTATTAAGTTTATAGTTTTTCTTAATAAATGGCTTGCAACAAAAGGATTTCAAACATAACCTAGCAACGATAAAAAAAATGACAGCACCGATGCGATAATGAATAAATAGAGAAACTTTGAGTAATATAGTCTCACCTTTGAAATGAAAGGAATCCTGATTCTCGTATAAGGCTTGATAAGCTTAAGCAACACTTGAGTTCTGACATTCTTCAATAAATCTTCAATATAATTACGTATAAATGGATCATCCATTATTGTCCTCCTGTTACTCTGAAAAAATTCCCAACAGCAACTTATTGGGGCCGCAGAATTTTTTTAACAAAAAATTTCAGACAGGAAAACATCATCTTGTAAACAGATAATATGAGCAGAAAAGTGCACTATATACACCTTAAGGATTTTTTCAAACTCTAAAATCTCATTTCGCTGATACGCTGCGATCAGATTTGTCATTGCCAAAATCTCAGGGTCATTTTTATATCTGCAGAGCAGCAATCAGAGGAGAGTAAAAGACCGAGAGAAAGAAAAGACCTAAATTAAACTTAAGGCAGAGTATATTTAAAAGACTTACGGCTTTGCCTCTTGACCGTCAAATGGATTAACTTCGGATTCCATCAGCATATTAGCCAGAACTAGGTATCTTTTAAAAAGCCACAATGAAGATGAAGAAATGAGATAATCTTTCTTGTTTTTCCCCATAATTGGTAAAAAGATACTTGGATGACAAATTATTTAAAGATATTAAAAAAAGGGGTTTAAAGGACGGCAAGAGAGGAAAGTAAATTTAGCTTAGAAATTAGATATTTGTACATGCAAAGCCTATCACAATACACCTTTACTAGAATTTCCTTCAAAAGAAAAGGTAATTATCATAAGGTTGTGATGGAAGTCCATCAAGAGAAAACCGTTGAGGCACACCACAAAAGAAAAATAAGAAAACTAGAAAAGGAATCGCTCTCTTTCGTTCTGTGGGCTGCAGAGCCTCAAGAAAGTGGAGAGCGGAAGTAGGGAGGAAACAAGAGAAGGGACAATCTGAGCTTAGAAATTTTGCCAAAGACTTTTTCACTAATCTTCGAGACCAATACAGAATTACAAGGTCTCATGAGACCTCAGTTTTTCTAATTTTAGCTAAATATTTGCTTTCAATTTTCTTGCTTTTCAATTAAAATAGAAGAAAGGGGGGAAGGTGCTTGGGTTTTTTTGTCAAAACCCACACCCACACCCACACCTCGAACCCCTGTCCACTAAGTGGACAAGAGATGTCCTTACCAATGCTCCAAAGCAGCCACAACGGGGAAGGTGTTTGTTAATTAGGTGTTGCATGTGTAAAGTTTGCACCGAGTCCGTGTTTCAACTTTTATTGGAAGTTTATTGGCAAGAAGTTTGTGGGAGATGGCTTATAGCTTGTTGGGTGTTTATTGGATAGTTGCTGGCTCCGTGGTTGATGAAGTGTGAGCTTGGAGTGGGTTTCGCGCTTCTGAGGACTTAAAAAGAAGCACTCTTTTGATTCTCTTCTCTATTTTTTGGCTTGTTTTGATGAGAGAAATAGAAGGTGTTTTGATGGTGAGGAAAGGTCTTTAGAAGTGATTAGAAATACATAATTCAACACCCTTAGTTTTGGGTTTAAGGGTAAATTTTTTTAGTGAAGGAGATCTTATAGATTTTGTGGATTTACCATAGCGTAGATAGTCCTTGTAAATGGGTTGCACCCCCTTGTCTTTTTATATAATTTTTACTTATGAAAAAAATAGAAGAAAGATATGAACAGAGATAGCAACCATACTTTAGACATTGTATGCGCCTTTGGTTCCCAGCTTCATCATAGTTCTTAAAAGCTTCAAAGAAATCTGTGGCTGCATCTGCCCACTGACGCTCTGCCATATGCATCTTTCCACCACATTCACGAATTATTCCCATGATCCTCGGATGGGGTATAGCTGACTTGATAGCAAGTGCTTTCAGGTATAGTTGCTGCATTAATAAAATACGCCAGATGCAGCTCATTCACAACAGAAAACTTAGATCAGAGAAAGCAATATCACTCCTAAAAAATTATCATGCTAAGTCGAGAAAGGCTTGGAGCCTTCATGAAAACTACACGGCCATTTCATGCAGATTAGCTGTATTGCAATAATTAAAATATGACAATCCCAAGGCCGCCATTTATTTTCATTGATCAATTTGGCAGTTCCCATCACAAATTTTTATAAGCAAAATATAATTATCACAGTGGAAACACATATGAAGGATATCAGATCTAATGATATTCCACTTTCCTTTTCTGGATGACTTGGTTGAAGAGGAATAAGAGAGCTTTTGATGGGATGGAAAGATCAACTAATTCACTTAAAGATTGGTGGCTTAATGCTCTCAATTTTTGGCTGGAGGGGATTTTTTTTGTAAATGAGATTCACCTTATAGATTTCATAGAAGCCCTATCTTGTAGACAGTTTTTTGTACTTGGACGGCACCCCCTGGATGCCCTATATATAATAGATAGATATATAGATATAGGGGAATCCTGACTTGCCACACTTCATGCACAAGTTAGCATTGTGTCCTAATTATTTTGGACAAAATTACCCCGCAAGATTTAAGAAACAAAATAGGAATAAAAGGGCATATTGGTAAGCTACATTTCATCTTCTTTCCTCTTTCCCTCCTCACAATTCTACTACCAGGTTTCAGATTTCACCCTTCCAGTTTATCGCTCTCCAAAAAAATTTGGAAGTCCCTAATAAATTCCATTAAAAGAAAAAAATTACGTAAATCTTATCTTCAGCACAACCTACAATGAGAAAATTTCAGAGACTTCTCCATCAAAAACCCCAAATCTCAAATCTCTTAACTGCCACAACAATCAAACCTGCAAATTCACTCCCATTTTCAAGCCCTCTATATATATATATATATATATATACCAGCACCACCATCAGTCAAAGCCAAAAAGTTAAAAACCTAAAATATGAAAGATCAAGCAAATGAAAGGGGAGAGAGAGAGAGAGATAGATCATCACCATTATCAGTCGTCTAATAAGAAAGAGAAAGCAGATAGAGGATAAACATTAAGATTTATTTTGGAATTTAGAAAATTACTTCAATATCCATGCTTAAATGAGGTGTCAAGTACAATTTTGGTCCAATTTAATTTGGGCACAATGCTACTTTTGCCTGAAAAGTTAGCATTCCCCATATATATATATATATATATATACACACACACACACACTTTACACTTCTTATAAAAAAAATCTAAGGTTTAAACAAAGAAGCATCAGTATTTTACCTTTAAGTTTTTCAGTCATCTCATTTCAGTACAAAAGTTGAAAGAAAAAGCATATACTGGAAAATCCTTAAGTTTTTTATTGTTCTTAGCTTTACTACACATTAGAATCCCAATTGCATATATCTCCAGAAGTTGACTTCTGAAGGTATATGGTACAGTCATATCTCATTTCAATACAAAATTTAAAAGAAAAGGCACATACTGGAAAAGTCCTACCTTAAGCTTTTTATTGTTCTTAGTTTCAGTGTACATCTGAATCTCAATTGCATACACCTCCAAAAGTTGACTTCCTTTCTTTTGATCATCGGTACCATCTTCTCTTTGACAAGATTTATGGAGTTCCTTCAAAATCTGGTTGAGTATAACATATTATTCTCCTAATTATCATTTAAAACACTTATCCGAAAAGAAAAAAAAAAAAGAACTATCAATTGAATCAGAAAAATATGATGCTTAAAGGTATTCAGAAAAGGATACCTTACTCATTCGCCCATATTCACCCATATCGAACCAAATCTTGCAGAGCTTAAGATTTGTCTTGAACCAAAGTCTCTGCACAAGAGATCAATAAATCGCATCTCAACACTAAAGGCACTATTACCATTTACCAGTTTAAAAAAAAGAAGAAAAAAAAGGCAATACTATGATTTATGAAAGTATAGATTGAGTAATCAATCGAATAATAGTATGACCTCATTCTTTGCCTCTTCGAGGGCCTTAAGAGTTGTCTGATAAAATTCTTGCAGCAAACCAAAATTCTGACTAGCTGACCCGGAAACAAAATCCATAATATTATTTATACATTTTTCACTGTAATTACGCGTTACCGCTGATTTGATGTATGTTAGCATCTCTCTGTATGCATCCATCATATCTCTATACCTCCCCAAGCGATAATAGAGCTTGACAGTTTGCTTCAGAGCTTTGAATCCCCTGGTTACAAGGAGAGAACAATAATCATTTAACTCCAAGAAAGAAAGGTCTAACACCAATTCAATAAATTTTGGTAATTAATATACAGAGGCCAAGTAATCTATTTAACACTTAAGAATAAATATAAAGGAAGTACAACGTGTCAAATAGGAAATTATTCTAATGTACACATCCTCATAAGTCATATCTTGTTACATGTTTTACATGCTATGGACCACCACTTGATGCCAGTGCACATGATAGAACATAAATGACACTCCAACCCAACCCCCCCCCCCCTCCCCGGGTCAAAAAAAAAAAAGAAACTAACTGTCTCTAGAAGTCATTCAACAACTCACAAAATGTAAAACAAATAATAAAAATGCAAAATGAATAAAGCATATGCACACATACGTTCATATATTTGCACGCTCCTTGGATATATCACTTGAAACTAATCAAAGATCCCTTAATCATTCCTTCAAAATCAAGGATGATACATTCATAAAAATAAAAAATTAAAAAATCAAGGGTGATGCAGTAGTTTCATGTCAAGTTTTGCGAAGACATCCATCTCTGCATGGGGAAAAACCAAACCACCAACCAATTTCTCCTAAAACAGTAACATAAATGTCATGTTAGGAGGAAAACATGGAAGTCCAAACCAAAGGTTTCCAGCCAATACAATGGCTATATTTTCAAAATTCATTTTCCATTTTCGTTTTCCTTGGTGAGGGGGTATAGAACAGCAAATTTGCAGTGAGTGTTTTGCGAGAACAGATAAAAGTATTTGAAAAATGAAAAATGAAAACAATCTCCCTGTCAACAGTTTGAAACTACTAGGTCCTATTTTAATTCCTATTTAAACTTCAAAATCTCCTAAGCCATCCCCCGCCCAAGAGAGAAGAGAGATAAGTAAAAAGATCCAAAATGAAATTAAAACCAAAACTAAAACAACCAAATCATAAAGACTGAAACTTAGACAGTTGAATGTTGTTCAAATTTGTTATCATGCCTCCATGTGTTTGGTTTAAAAGGATATTATATTTTCAACGAAACTGGTTTTTTATATAAGAACATAACTGATTTTATTCAATCCATTATACAGGTGTTCCTTATGGGTAAATTCTTTTTGACATCATGTCTCTCAATGACTGAGATAGGCATTCATTCCGCACAAAGAGAACCATTCCTCGGTGGGGTCATGCTAAATGACATCCTCAGTGGGGTCATGCTAAATGACATCCTCAGTGGGGTCATACTAAATGGCACCCTCAGTGTTATCAAGCTAAATGACATCCTCAGTGCGTTTATAATAGTGTTGCAAGTTGCAACATATATAACTGAAGGAATTGTGAAGCCTTTGATCCTTCTCCCTTTGATCCTTCTGTGTGGTGAGATACCATACTTCCTCATGTGGTGAAACACCACTAGCTTTAGGTTCCTCAATTTGTGAGATTCCATATACCTTGTAATGAGCTACACAAAGCCTTAGGAAATAAGTTAAGACTTTTCTTGTTTAAGTGAGGTGTTAAAGCAAAGTGAATGAAATAGAGTAAAAAAAAAAAAGAGAATGGTCTTCCATACCACACACAATACCCGAGAGAAGTTTAACTTTGTCTTGACAAAATGTGAGGACTGTTACAATCTTAATGAAGATCAAGCTATTTAAGGAAAATCCTTACAAGACTAAATATTAGTTGAAGTCAATGATCGTTTAGTTAAGGAAAATCCTTGATGGATGCTAAGTGACGGGAAATAAGTTAAGACTTTTCTTGTTTAAGTGAGGTGTTAAAGCAAAGTGAATGAAATAGAATAAAAAAAAAAGATAATGGTCTTCCATACCACATACAATACCTGAGAGAAGTTTAACTTTGTCTTGACAAAATGTGAGGACTGTTACAATCTTAATGAAGATCAAGCTATTTAAGGAAAATCCTTACAAGACTAAATATTTGTTGAAGTCAATGATCGTTTAGTTAAGGAAAATCCTTGATGGATGCTAAGGATCTTACTATGCCATCAAAAGCTCTCCAATTCCTTTCATGCCAAACAACCCAAAAAATAGTGAGGGAAATTAACACAAAAGTTCATTCATCATTGAGTGAGTATCTATGCGGAAAGCTGAAAAAACGCGCAACAAAATGGCAAAAAAAATGTTTGCCAGCCAAAAGATTGTTTATCAAGAAGCATTACTATCAGTAATAGATTAGAATGTTAACAAACTACCACCTTTTGTTGAACAAGCTTCCCTCCCTCGCTCTCTCTCTCAATAGCAAAAAAAAAAAAGGATTCTTACTCAGTACAAAAAGAGAAGTTTGATTCAAATAAACCTCTGAACTATCCCTTCATTTTTTGTGGGCATTTCATTTCATCAGCCTTGTTTCTATGATAAAAAAATATATTATTCATGTCCACCTCCTAACCCTCTTTTTTCTTCATTAAGAAACTTAATCAACATTGTCCCATCCATTAAAAGTAACAAAATAAGATGCTTTCTTCCCCACCCCCACCCCTTTTCTCTTGGAAAACACGTTTCAAAGCCAAATGGTGAAACAGGTATATAGTTTTGTTGAAATCTTTCGATAAGTTTTATTTAATTTTTTTGATAAGTAGTTTTGCTGGAATCTTGAAAATTCGAAATTTAAATTTCGAATTTTGAAGCATAACAAAATAAAACTGAACTTTCATATCGCTTAAACATGATTTCTCAAAAATCTCTAGAAATAACGTCAGACTTAAAATAATGAGAAAATGACAAAACTATGAATAAAAATCTCATCAATTTCTCAGAAATGATGAAAATGGCTCTTTAGCCATTTAGTTCGATAAATCCTTTAAATAATTTCTTCCTCCTAATTTTTATCTCATCTTTTGCTCAAATCAAAAGGTATGTTCTCTACTCAATTTCATGTCTTTGTTTTGTTAAGCTTGATTTCATTTAACATTATGCTAGGATGACAATATTTCAACTAATCATATGAGTCATGCTCAAACAAAGAAAAAAATTACTACCTCCGTCCCATAACTAAGCCACACAACTTAGTAGTACATAATACATGACTTTGTACATTCTACACACTAAATATGACAAGGCTATAATGCTAAAAGATAGATAAATAAATGGAAAAATGCATCAATTAAAATTTCCTAAAGTTTCGTTGAAAACATTCAAATTTTGCTATATAACTTTCATAATTTTTTTTCAAATTAAAATCGAAATCGAAATTTAAATATCCATTGAAATTTCTGTCTAAATTTTCGTATCTTTTTAGTCTTGAAATCCTTGTCGAAATCAAAATTATAAACCTTGGATGTAAGCACTCTTAATAGTTCATTTTTACAGGCCATATTCCATAGAAAATAAACAATCCTACTCTATTCTGCAGCAAATACAAAAAAAATCTACAATACTCCTTTAGTGATAAGGAAAAACCTATAAAACTCACCACTCAGCCTTCTCAGGTTCCATGCTAACTACTTCAGCAAAGCCAGCAAGTGCCCCTTCTGGATCAGTTTCCACCAAACCTTTAAAGGAAAAAAGAAAACATATTAGTTTATTACATAAATAACAAAGCCAATAGGAAAATGCATATGCATGTGTGTGCGTGCAAGACAGAAAGAGAGAGATCATGAAACAAAGGTGGAAGTTCAAAGGGATATTTTGAGCATAAATCAACTCCAGAATAGTTCCCACCTAAGCATTAATCAAGGCATTAACAGAAAATGAAATCAGCATGAGAGAGAAATGAGGAGATATACAAGATGAAAATAAAGAAGAAAAATGGTCTTTAGCATAGTTTCAAATTGATGCCATTAAAACTGCACTGTAGAATTAGCATAAAAAATAATGCCTACACTCGCAACCTCTGTCCATATCATTCATGACAAAGAAACTAAGCAAATTGATCGCTTCAACCTAATCAACAAGTTATAGGAAAAAATCAACACAAGGCCTCCTTATTTGAAACAAAGCGCACAGCAAGAAGAAACTCATCAACCATACATTTACTTGTATGGTGTGTTTGTGTGTCTGCATGCAAATAAACCCACAAAAATTAATGAAAGAAAGCAGGACAATTCACATAAAAAGATATGAGATAAAGCTCAAACAAATCACGACAATAATCATTGGCAAAGGGAGAGGGGGCCGAGACCTTTCCCTTCCCAAATTTGCACTGGTATAGTGGTATTACAAATCTATGCATCTCTTTATTAGTTTGATAAATAAAAGAGACCAACTTTTGTAGTTTGAATAAAATAAAGGATTGCTTAAAAAGAAAATAATATAACTACCAAAGAGGCATCCGTTTTTGTTTCTTGACTATTTTCTATAACTCGTTAAATTTCTCTTCAACAAAAAAGAAATACGGACCACATGTGGTCTCTTAAGCTTAGAGAAAAGAAAATGTTACTGTTTCATCAATTTATAAACAAAAGTTTGGAACCCGTAATTATTTAAATTTACGATATAGAGTATGTAAGAATCTTGCCCCACAATCCTGGCTCCGCCAATGCCAATAACCATATAAGAAATTTAGAAAAATTAAACGAAATACCTTTTGAGTTGTAGTATTGATTCTCAATGTCAACATCCTGTTCCTCGGGCTCCTCATCCGAGTACTCAAACCCATAATCCTCCATATCCGCGTCTGCAAATGCTCAAAACAAATCACAAATTAAAAAAAAAAAAAAAAAAAGTGAAATACGAAGTATATATAATATAGTTCAACCAATTTTAGGCTTTAGAGTTATTTCCGCATTCTATTTGGTAGATAGTGTGGAAAGAGAGGAATCAGAGAGAATTTCTTTATAAATAAAAAATATCTTCTAGATTTTGTGGATTTCTTGCTTTATAATTAGCCTTTGGTTTTTTTGACTCACCTTCTTGCTTTTTAATAAAAAATTAATTATAAAAAAAAAATAGTTCAACCAAATTTTCTTTTGGAACCCTAATAATTGTATACACGTATCAACATTGAATATGATAGTTTGATAAGTAAAAGATGATCACACCTTAGATAGATAGCTAGAGAGAGAAGCACCTGAACCCATGATGATTGCTCAAGGAAAAGTATGGATTGAAGCTAAATTGAAGTGTGGATTTGCAGAAGAAAATGGCCGAACCAACTGGAACCCACGCCGGTTGAAATCTTTGTTAGGGCTTTGCACAGAAGTGTGCCAAAAAAAAAAAAAAAAAAAATCGGTCACCGCTTGGTACAAAATACTACACTAGCATAAATAGGCACCTGAACCAGTTTCATGGATAATCTGTGATACCCAGGCCAGGTTAGCAATCAAGACAACCTTTTGGTATTGGGCTTTTGGCTCGCTTAGGTGCCTTTTTTAATTTGTTTTTTCAAATCCATTACATTTTTTTTTTTTGCAATGATGGATCAATTTCTTCCAATTTTTTATAAAAATCTATTTAGTATTATTCTCGGAGTGTTGATACCACAAACCCGTTTTTGTGAGAATTACTATGAAATCGAGAAACTTCATTAGTAATTACGAAGAAATTAAATAACAACTTCGATATTTAATTTTTTATTTTTTTGAAACAATTACCATTTAATTTTCTTATGATTATTAATAAAATTTCTTGATTCCGTGCGTGGAATCACCACTCATTGTTGTCGTTTTCTTTTATTTTGTTTTCAAAAAAAATTTGTATAGTTCTTTTTTTTTTTTTTTTTTACGAAATTTTAGTCTTGGGATGAACCTAATAAGGCTTAGGTAATTACTAAAACTCGAGATCGACTTCCTCACATAAGTGTGTTTCATTTGTTTAAGCTCATTTATAATATAAGCGATACTTTAAATTGATTTAAATGCTTATTTACTTATAAAAGTATTATTACTTAAAGCACTTACAATTTAAAAATAAACTGTTGAAACATAGAAGTAAACAATTTCAAATGAAGACATGACCATTGAGTTAAGAGTGATGACCCCATGAAATCGAAAAAATTTATTAGTAATTATAAAATATTGAGTAGTAATTTTGATATTTAATTTTTTTTAAAACAAGCTATTTAATTTTCACATAATTACTTATAGATTTTTTCGATTTTGTGAAAAATACTACGAAATCGGGTCCGTGATATCACCACTTTTGAGTTGATGTATATTGATAACAACTTCAACTTAAGAGTTGATTGATTATTACTCTTGTTACCAAGAATGTGTTTTATTTTCAAAATTCTTTCTTTTTCGTAGTAAAAATGGATAAGCATATAGCTATTTCGCATACCCATCCGTTATTTCACATACCCGTCAGGGAGTATTGGGTCCAGCACACAAAGTAAATCTGAAGTAATCCTAACAATACTTATGTCATGACCGAATTTAAAGACCACACTACACACTCTATGCGATTTTCAAAATTCTTTTTTAAACAAGTAACAAAATACATATTTGTCTATGTTAAGCTTAAATATTGCTTGCTTTCTTTTTTTGTTGTTTCTAAAATAATTTGTTTTGTTTTTTAATTTGAACATAAAAGGTACTTTTGATAACTAAAAGTGTTTCTAAATTTAAAACCATAAGAATATACTCAATCAATACATGCAAACGGAACCATTTAATATCACAGTGATAAGTGTTTTCAGATGCGAAGGCATTGAATGAGGTGTTAGTCTTTTGAATACGATGAAACATTTCAAAATTTTTAAAAAAAATATTAATTAATTAATTAGAATAATAAAAATAATTATAATTAATTAATTTTTATCAAAATTTAATACTTTACTAACTCTCTATAGTGTGATAATTATAATTTTATAAATATTAATATATATTTATATATAAATTACATGAAGTATAACTTATATTTTTATATTATTGTAACTTGTAAGTGATTAATTAAATAGTTTATAATTATTATTAAACTATATAACATGTATTATTTTATGAAGTGTAACAGTGTCACAACAATAACAACAGTTTAGTGGTTAAGACCTATATATGACACTTATTAGGTCATAGGGTTAAGTCTTTAACTTGCATTCTTTTCCTAAATTTTAAGCTTTTTAAAAAACCTTCATGGAACGTACGCCCGAGCCTGGGGCAGCGCCTAACTTCAAGTGCCCCGGGCGTTTTTGCTTCACCCCACCCCTGAACGCACCCCGGGCGAGTCCCAGGAATGCCAATGAAAACACCAATAATGATATAATTTATAAGAATATGTAATATAATTAAAAATAATATATTAATTAATCATATAAAGTAGGAGTAGATAATATATTATTGGATGTATAATTACATAAAGCTCATAAAAATTATCAAAAAAAGCAAAAAAAAATTACAAAGTTAAGACAATATATATATATATATATATATATATTGTTAGGAATATCATATGTTTTCTTCCCGTGTTAAGATCACTATATCAAATCTTTTGTACCTTAAAAATAAATCAATTGGGTTCCTATGTCATATCATAGAGTTGTATGGAACTGCTTTCTACATATCACATTTTCATTCAAATAATAAACTAATAAGCGTGCATGCAACTAAAAGAAACACTTTGAGATTTGAGTAAAATGTTGTTGGATGGGTAATTTGATACACCACTATACAGTTGGTATATAATTGATTTATTTTAAAATTAAATGCCATATTTGATACAATAACCTAAACTCAAAAGAAAAACCGATAATATCTCGGTTTCTACTTGTACAAGTGCTCCCACATTTACGAGTAGAAACTACATATCGATGACTATATATGCTATCAAATGAGAATAATTCTTATATTTCTGTTGTGGTTACGTGTTGCTGCTTTCATCCTGTCCCTAGGCGCGCCCTGGACGAGCCCATGAAAGCACTGATAATGATATAATTTATAAGAATATGTAATATAATTATAAATAATATATTAATTAATCATATAAAGTAGGAGTAGATAATATATTATTGGTTGTATAATTATGTAAAGCTCATAAAAATTATAAATAAAAAATAAAAAATACAAAGTTAAGACAATATATATATATATATAATTGTTAGGAATATTATATACTTTCTTCCCGTGTTAAGATCACTATATCAAATCTTTAGTACTTTTAGAATAAATCAATTGGGTTCTTATATCATATCATAGAGGTGTATCGAATTGCTTTTACATATCACATTTTCCTTCGAATCGTAAACTAAAAAGTGTGCATGCATCTAAAGGAAACGCTTTGAGATTTGAATAAAATGTTGTTGAAGGGATAATTTGATACACCCTATAAAGTTGGTATATAATTGATTTATTTTAAAATTAAATGCCAGATTTGATACAGTAACCTAAACTCAAAAGAAAAACTGATAATATCTCCGTTTATGCTCGTACAAGTGCTCCCACATTTACGAGCAGAAACTACATATCGATGACTATATATGCTATCAGATGAGAATAATTCTTATAGTTCTATTGTGGTTACTTGTTGCTACTTCCATCCCGCTCTTAGGCGCGCCCCGGAGCGAGTCCTATGAACGGTCATGAAAGCACTAATAATGATATAATTTATAAGAATATGTAATATAATTATAAATAATATATTAATTAATCATATAAAGTAGGAGTAGATAATATATTATTGGTTGTATAATTACGTAAAGCTCATAAAAATTATAAAAAAACAAACAAAAATTACAAAGTTAAGACAATACATATAATTGTTAGGAATATTATATGTTTTTTTCCCGTGTTAAGATCACTATATCAAATCTTTAGTACTTTTAGAATAAATCATTTGGTTCCTATATCATATCATAAAGGTGTATCAAATTGCTTCCTACATATCACATTTTCATTCAAATCGTAAACTAAAAAGCGTGCATGCGACTAAAGGAAACACTTTGAGATTTGAATAAAATGTTGTTGGAGGGATAATTTGATACACCCCTATAAAGTTGGTATTTAATTGATTTATTTTAAAATTAAAAGTGAGATTTGATACAATGACCTAAACTCAAAAGAAAAACTTATAATATCTAGGTTTCTGCTCGTACAAGTGCTACTACATATCAATGACTATTTATGCTATCAGATGAGAATAATTTTTATAGTTCTGTTGTGGCTGTTGCTGCTTCCATCAAAACTGGAAGACCCCAGATTGCAAGGATGGCTCTTGAGCTAGCTGAGCGGAGACTTTCAAAGGATACAACAACTTACTACAGGAGGAGGAAAGTTTAATGTATGATACAAGAAATTACGTGGACATATGCCTATGTTGGACAGGAAGGGGAAAAAGTAAAAAGAAGGCACTTGTTTCTGCACTCTTAAGAGAGAAGAAAACTTACTCAAAAAAAAGGAGAAAAGAAACGGGTTTAACTTATGTACATAGACTGATAAAAAAGAAGGCACTTGTTTCTGCACTCTTAAGAGAAAAGAAAACTTACTCATAAAAAAATAAAAAAAAGAGAGAGAAGAGAAAAAGGTTTAACTTGCGTACACAGAATGATAACTTGCTCCAATGAATTTTAAGACAGCCAATAATCACATGGCACAAAGTGGTATACAATGTTTCTTGTATAGTTCCTTTTGGGGTATTCAGACACTAAGAGGATGTTTGGCCTAAGCTTATTAAGCTGATCAAACCAGCTTATAAATTACTTAAGAGGAGTGACTGAAGTGTTTGACAAAGATTAGAGGAACATGGCTTAAAGCTGGAAATCAGCTTCCATCTCTACTACTCAACTTGCTCTGCAAATCAACAAAACTACATCTGCATATGAGGGGGAAAAACAGTTCAGTAAGATTTTGAAACTGCATTGCTGGTCTTGTGAGGGCTATTCATATGCTTAAACCCACGATGATCCAGTTTAGCTGGTGGGGGTGTCCTCGTTCCATCCCTTGATGTGTGGAGTCGTTCCAATTCAGATAGAACATCAACCATGGATGGCCTGTTCTTAGGATCTGAGTGGAGACATTGCAACGCAAGTGCGGCTGCAGATTGAGCGCCTTTCTTGGAGTACTGACCCCCCAACCTCGTGTCCATGATTCTCAGTACTCGCCTGCTGTCGCTGAGGAATGGCTTTGCCCAATCCACCAGGGTTTCTTCAACAAATCCCCCTCTCCCGTCATCCATTGCCCGTCTTCCTGATAGTAACTCCAACAAGACTACACCAAAGCTGTAAACATCGCTCTTTGGGGTCAAGCGACCTAACATTTCATTCATAGCAAAGGATATTTTGAAGTTAAAATCTCACTTATGCATAATTCTGTGTTATATTTTTACTTTTGAAAAAGAAGAAGACAGAACAAACAGAAAAAACAAGTAACATCAAGCTACCAAAATTTTGGTCGGTATTCATTTGAATCATTCTCTTTTTAAGGAGAAAAAAAAGAGAATCTCTTTGAAAAAACAGCTGAGCAAGCCACATTTACTAAGACTATTTCATTTTACTTATTATTTTTATTTTTTCTTCATTTAGTTTAATTGAAAGTATTAGAATTGAGCCTAAGTAAACATTTCAGTGTTAGTTGTTCATTTTTCCTCCTCTTGAAGATGGGTTAAATTACAAGTTTACAAGAAAGCTCCCGGAAAATTCCAAGTTGGGATACTCATTCAAGCTCATTTAACCCACAAACCCTCCCCACCCCCCCCCCCCCCCCCGAAAAAAAAAAAAAAACTCTTTTTCCAGCGGACTGATTGACAAAATTTTAAATGAAGCAGCATATGCTTTGGCCCAGAAAAGATTGGTATCAGTTAGTTTATCAAGATCACTTGATCTCTTCCATTTTTAACCCTCTCTAAGAGACAGCTATCCTGGATAGCTGTGGTGACAGATCTTCTATGTGCCTATTTTGCTTTTGTTTTCTTTCCTCTTGTGCCCATTATAGTATATAGTATTTAAATAAAGGTAATACAAACCTGTTGCTACATATTCTGGGGCAGCATAACCACGAGTTCCAACAACTTTGGTGGAAACATGAGTGTTATCTCCAGTAGGACCATCCCTTGCTAAGCCAAAGTCTGAAAGCTTAGCATTGTAATCCTACATGAAATTTATCACAACTCCATCAGCATCGAAACTTATAATACAGTTTCAGCAACAGTGTTAGTCTATAGCAAACCACGAATTAGAACTTTCAGTGTTTAAGCTTACTGAGTCAAGCAGAATGTTGGAAGCTTTTAAATCACGGTAGATTACATTGGCATCTAAGCTATGTAAGAAGGAAACTCCCTTTGCAACACCAATTGCAATATTTATCCGTGTATCCCAAGTGATCGGTTGAACACCTTCTGCACAAAGAAAGAAGCAACACTTATAGTATTATTACCCAGCAAAAGAAGCAAAAAATTGGTTGCAATAATATATTAATATAATACAGTGCACTCTATTGTATACAATGCAAATGCAAATAATTTTGAAGAATGGATATAAATGATTACTTATGCTTTCCTGATGAGAAAAATATACTACAGTCAAAATTGATTTTTTTTTGTTGATAAAAACAAAGAAATTGGGTAACTGATATATACATAAAATGCGACCATCAAAGAGCTAAAATCACACCACTCACAACTAGTCAACTACCCTGCATAAATGCACTGCCAAGTAGGATTGTCAGGGCATATTATGGATACATTCCCGCAAATAACAGCACTGTTGTCTGTTCTAGAATCTTCAAAAGATAGAAAAGGTATGGAACACTTGTTTGGGAAGCATTTTCAGAATCTATTCTCTGAAATTTTTTCGAAAAACTACCCATTTTGCAGAAGAGCAAAAGATGTTCTGCATTTTTATGCTTTTCTTCTCAGCTAAGAAGGACAAAATAACTGAAAGAACAGCATGTTTCCTGAAAGTGGTGCAATTTTCTGGAAACACCCAGAACTACAGTCCATCTCACTTAAAGAAATACAAAAAAAGCTGCAAGGTTGGCTATAGAGATCCTAGGTTCCACTGTCCCAAACAGAAGCATAGGATCATTTATATCAATGTTGATATGGTTGAAGATGAAGCAATAATTAACTAGCTATTATTTAGAAATATCTTGACAAAAGAATAGACAATTTCTCTTGTTTTCAAAAAGGTTCCTTAGTTGACTAAGTGCATTATACTCGAAGGAACAGTGGTTATGGTCAACTGTTTTCCTTGTTGGAACAAGTTAATTTTAGTCTATAGGGGTTTGTACTTGGCGATAACCTGTCTAGCCGTCTAGCCATATGTCATGCGCTTTAGGTTGAGAATCAATAAACACTTTCTGTCATTCTCCCTAAGCAGTGACACTAGACAGAGCCGTCCAAGGAAAAGGGCTACTGTCTACTTTATCAAGCATGTAAAAATCTTATGCGAAGCACTTAAAGTTCATTAAGTGGATTTGTAGGTGATTTATAAGAGGTTCACCAAAATATTAGGTAGAAATGTTATTGATTGGTTTGAACACAGACGATAGATACCAAAGATAGAAAGTATCAGAGAAAGCTTATAATTCTTAAATAGTTTGGCAATCACAAAAGATAGCCAGTCAATGGCAACAGAAGTGGCAAGTAACCACTATTTCAACAGGCAACAAAATTATTATTCTAGTTTTCTCTTTGGAAGGAGATTAAGAAGTTGACCAGGAAGTTATTACTTTTATAGGAATAATCTACAAACATCTATAGGAAAGATCAAGCAATGAAAATGACACGAGATCCCCATTTTTTTCCCTTTACAAATTAACTTTTCGTCTGTAATTCGTCTGTTTTATATCCAATTGACAATGGTACTGCCATTTGTACCCGACATATATAAAACTCGCATACTTCTTGAAAAGAGTATCTACCTATCAGTAATGTTTAAGTAGCAGCAGAAAATAAGAAAGCAAGTCCTGTTTAAATAAATAAAAAAAGAACATGGAAATGGATTTCAGCCTGCAGAATGAAATATACTTACTTCTAAATAAATGATTCTCCAAACTTCCCTTCGGCATATACTCGTAAACTAGAAGTCTGTTTTCATATTCTGCGCAATATCCGATGAGTTTCACGAGATTTTCATGGCGAAGCTGACTCAAATAGTTAACTTCTGCCTGCCAAGTTGAAAGGGCCAAATCAGAGTTATTTCATATAAGGACTAGAAAGGTTGAAAAGGATAAATGAGCTTAGTAGGGTCTTCATGGCACATACAAGCCACTCCTTGTGGCCCTGAAAACTTTCTGCTTTGAGTCTCTTGATGGCTACAACAAGTCCAGTTCCCGGTTTAGTAGGTGCTAAAGTGTTCTCATCTAACCATCCTTTGAAGACCCACCCGAACCCTCCCTCTCCAAGTAGAGTTTCTGAGCGGAAATTCTTGGTGGCAGTCTTGAGATCACTGAGAGTGAAGGACTTGAGACTGCTGGAGAGAGATGTATCAACTTTGGATTTTGTGAAAGGTTTATTCAAACTTTCCAAAGGTGCATTCTGGGTAGAAGACGAAGAATTCTGCTTTGCCTTACTTTGAGACTTTGTAATTCCTGGAAAGAGATAGTATAAGTGGATTGCAGTAAAAAGATCTACCCTCATAATTACAGTAAAATTGAGAAACTTGTCTTGAAGCCATTCATTATTAATTTTTACATAATCTAAATGGAACATTAAAAAGAATAGAAAGCTGAAAAATAGTTTCTAAGAAATTAAATTCGCATTAAAAAAACTGTTTTCACTGATGTTTTTAACAATGATGTTTTATCAGAAAATTATTTCAAAAATCAATTTGTAAACCATAAATTGAATCTACTACATGGCTAAACGATACCTTAAATAGTTTTTTACTCCATTGTTGTTTTACCAAAAACTGTTTCAAAAGCCTTTTTGTAAACCATAAACCGAAACTACTGTTTAGGCCATAAATTATTGTTTGGCCTAGTTTCTAATCATAGAAAACATAAATCATTTTATAAATTCTCCAGATCGGTAGTGTTTGGTAAAAGGCAGCCTAGGAAACAGAAACCATTTCATAGACTCTCCCAAACCGAATCCATGGCTCCTAGACCATTACATGTGGAAATTAATTGAAATTTGAACCACCCTCTCCCAGACAGAAATTTTTTATCATTGTAAGTGTCAATAAATCTCCAATGAAAATGTAGTACCCAAATAAATTCTTAGTCATAATTGATTTATTTGATGGCTAATTTTTAAACGTTTGTTCAATCAACCGACCCCGTAAGACCCAAGTACCATCATTTGGTTTCCAGTCTGGTTGGGTTGATTTATTATAAAATAAGCTAAAAAGAACAGAAGAAAACTGAAAATGAAGCACAGAGGAATAGATGATAATGAAGCGTTAACACACAAAAAGTGCAAAAAAATTAACTTACTCATATAACTCAGTAGAACAAAATCAAAAGAGGAAATAAATGACCAATAAAAACGATGATGAATATTAGAAGAATGAGAAGAGACTAACCAGGAAAAATATTAGAAGAAGCGTGAGCACACTTAGCAGGCTTTCTCCAGCAATTCCCCATAATGAACGAACCCTTGTAGAAGAATGAGCCGTCCTTAACTCACATGGAAGAAGAAGAACTGGAGACAAGACTCTTGAAATGGGAACCCATTTAAAAGGCCAAAGACGAAAAATAGGAATTGTGTGAAGGTCCATTCCACGTAAGAAGATCGGGGGCGGAGACGCAGGCAGCCTGGTCAAAGAAGAAACCTAGTTGAAAAAAATGAATAACTGTTATTAAAATCAATGCAATGGCCATGGTCCCGCTATTATTATTGTTATTTGACTATTTTGGCAAAGACCGTTTCTCTTTGGTTCAAATTTTCAGAAAATGGCCTTTTTCACGTTTTAAATATTTGAGGAGAAGAATGTATTAGATAAGCTAAACTTTTTATCAATGATTCAATGAAGTATTTTTAATTAATTTATCAATTAAAGATAATAAAAATACCCCGTCAATATTAATATTTATCTTTTTTTTTAAATATACTATACAATCAGAGGTAATTTTTTTCATCATTTTTTTTTGTGTGAGTAAAATTTGATTATTAATTTTTTGCACAATAACAAATAACTTTAACAATTGTTATTGCTGTTATCCATAGATTAAACTCATTTGATACGAAAATTAATTACGTAGTTAACAAATAAAGAAAAAAGTAAGTTAATATATTTTCATATTCCTCTTAAATATCTCTCTCAAAATTTTAAAACTATTTTCTCTCCCCATTTTGAGCTATTGTCTTCAAAATCTAATATATTTGAGAAAAAAAAACTCAAACAATTGGTTGTATTGTCATGTTATATAGCCTTCTAGCTTAAAACACATGCATGACCATAAAGTTTAACCCACTTTCATAATAAATATTGAGTTTTTTTCAGTTTATAATTAGTTGAGCTTTTTTCAACTAATTATAATGTAAACCTTTAATTAAGTATTATTTATAAATAAAATTATCTTAAAAATTTAAAAGTACAAAGAATTTAATCATGTTTTTTTTTTATATAAATGTAAAGATAAAGGTGATGTACCATGAGAAAAAATTATAAGGATTTTTTACAATTTAAAGTATTTTTACTGATAAATTTTGAAAACCACAAAAAAAAAATTCTTGAGTGAAAAATTATTAAATATTGTTAGATGATCTCGAAATAATTTATAAAAATCATTGGATGTCAAAATGAGTCAATCTTGCATCCAAATGAGTACAGATAAATAGTAAAATTAATAAAAATCTATCTTATATATGTAATAATGTAACTCATAAAATTTGTTATTTATCGAAAAAAAATTCAAATTTTGTTATGAAAAATGAGTCAAATCATGTGACCATACAAGTTTTTTACCATATATTTTTCATTAACAATAACACAATTTGCAAAAAGGAGAAACTTGTAGCACAATAACTCTAGTTTCTCGACTTATCGATCTATAAAAGAAAAGTTAGCTATGATTTTCTTCTACTAATGGTAAGAAAAAATTAAAAAAAAAAAAAAACTTCTAACGTGATCATCATTGAATTTGTTGTAATTTGCAATCAACGTTTTTACAATTAAATTCACATTACAAGAAAAAAAATTGGTAGGAAAACTTCAACCCATCTGAAATGTGTCAATTGATGAGTGGTAAAACATGCAATAACAAAAATCTTTGACAAACACGAGCCGTGCACACGCTTTCAAAACAATTCTATTTATACAAAGAAGGGGTCTCGTTTGTTATGCATTAGTAATTGTAAAAAATAGTGTCTTTATCGTTTTAGTCTCAGAATCTGTATAAGAAACATACTCCGTACGTACAGCAAGAGACAGATGGATGAAAAAAAAAATTATTAGGGGAAAATAGGAAGGCCAATTATGTTGACCAGGAACCATTATCTTTCTTTATTTAATGATTTTTAATAAATATTAAATCTTGTATTCATTTTCAAAGACTCTTTCTTTGAAAGAAAAAAAAACTATTAAAAGAAATAAATTTATATTTTTTAATGTGTACGGACAATACGTCAAATATAAATGACGCACTCCTTGTAGTCATGTTGCTGTGACATGCGTAATAGATAATGCAGTAAAATTGTACTTTTTAGCGTTTTGGGATAAAATCAGTAAATCATGCGCGGACTCGAGCTATAGGACTTGGGGGCGGGTCTTTTGTCGAATTGGAGTGACCTTATTTTTATTTTAATTTCATATTTATTGTTAATTCCTTTTTACATATGGTATTAGTATTTTCGATCCGAATCAGCATAATTTTTTTACGCCCGTAACTTTTTCTCAGCTAGGCTTGGGCAGAATAGTAGAGCAAATACAAATATTAATAACATAGCAAAAATGTGTTATTCTTCGTTAAATTAATATGTTTACTCGTGATAATTATGATTTATTAGGAGAAGTGATGACTGCATCTTTGATGCATTTGTTAGTATTAATACATTTGAGAATTTTTAATTGACTAATTGTAAATAGTCCCAAGCTATGGAACAAAGGATATCTCAACCCGGGCATGCTAATGTGCCTTGGATGATCCACATTTTAGGTCAGGCGTTGATGAGCACATTGAACTATTCACGTGAGATTTTTATTTGTAATAAATGTAAAATTTATATTTACAATTAATTAAAATTTTGATTGATAATTTTTAATTTTTTTTTGATAATATTAATTGAGATAGTTTAATTTTTTTAATATTTCTTTAAAATATTTTTTAATATTAAGTCAAAATGTCAAATTGTATGTCTTTTTCATAATGTTTGTGTTGTTATTTACTTATTTAAGTTAATTTGTTTTTAAATTAGTTTAAATAACAATCCAAACATATTAATCGTGGGTTTATCATTTTTTAGAGATAATTTATTTAATTCGATTTCGTTAACGATTTTTACTTGAGGTATGTATCGATGTATCAGATTAAAGATCAATTCTAACTTAATTATTGTATTATGTTTCCAATCAATCTAATAAATTTCAACCTCAATCTAACCTACAAAAAAATCAGATTGAGCTAAAGTTAGATTCAAGTTGACTTATAAAATGAAAATCGAGCTCATTGTATTGGATTAGATCAAGTTTGATAGGGTAGGATTATAAAATAAATAAGAGTTAGATCAGATGGGCTCCGACCAATCTAGATTCTTGAATTATATTATTTTATTTCAAATGCTAAACATTACAAATAAAATGTTAAAACCTCAAATTAATATATTCAAATTTAAATATTAAATTTCTAAATGTTCAAAACATCTCATAGAAATTTATAATTATTTTATTTCAGTTATAACAGTGTAATACCAATAAAGTATATAATTTAAACACTATAATAAAGTATATATATATATATATATATATATATATATAATAATAATTTATTACAAACCCATTGGTGTATAAGTTAGGATAGAAGTGAGAAAACTTCGCTGTTAATCCAGTTTAAATTTAATGTGAGTTGAGATTTTTTAACCCTAACATAATTTAAAAATTTTTATTTTTATCTTATCAGGAGTTCGGGTTAGGCCGAATTAGCTTGTCTAAGTTACACTCTTAATTTCTTGTAAAATTTAAGTTATACGATTTTATCTCGTAGATTTTGTTTGTCAAAAAAGTTATTTGTAATAAAATTTTAATAGATGCATAAATTACATATAAATTTTTAAAATGTGGTTATTGTAAATTCAATTTTGACTATGCCTATTTCGGTAAAGTAAAACTAAAAATGGTGATCCTATTTTTCCTCCTCCTTCTGTTTGCATGAATCATCGTCATCACCCCCAACAGATCCTTCTCTCATAATCTCTTTCTCAATCTCTCTGAACCAACAATGTCTGACACCTCACCAGAAGAACCTCCCACCACCACCACCATCACCACTGAATCGCCACCGTCCAATTCCACCTCGAAAGCCCAATCAGCTATCGAATCGCTCTCTTCAATCCTCAACACCACAATCCCTCCTTCCATCACCTCCTCCATTAACCCTTCCAACGCCCTCCTCCACGACACAAACATCTCCTCCCAAATCTCCTCCCTCCTCCGCCTCCAAGATTCCGGCGCCGGCGACAATAACCTCTGCCGTTGGCTTTACGATACCTTCCAATCCACCGACTCTTCCCTTCAACTCGTCGTCCTCCGTTTCCTCCCAATCATCGCCGGCATATACCTCTCTCGCGTCCCTCTCCGTAAACCCCAAGCTGGCTTCGAAGCCGTCCTCTTAGCCCTTTACGCCCACGAAACCACCTCTCGTGGAGGGCAATCCCTAACCGTCAACGTCCCTGATTTATCGCACCCTAGCATTTATCACGAATCCAAGGCCCCCGTCAAGAACAACTCCACGGAATTAAACATAGCGGTGATTTCTCCGAGTTTGGAGCCTCACGGGACAGTGAGATCCACAAAGAGGGCGAGAATTGTTGGGATTGCTTTGGAATTGTATTACAATAAAATATCGGAAATGCCCTTGGGTTCTAAAATCGATTTCTGTGAGTTTTGTGAGGTTTGGTCTGGGCAAGATGGGGATATGTACAAGGAAAGGGAAAGTAATGAAAATGATGGAGGGGGTTACAATACCGGAGGGAAAGAAGGGAGGATTCCTTTGCCATGGGAACTTTTGCAACCTGTTTTGAGGATTCTAGGAAATTGCCTTTTGGGTGTAAATAATGATAAGGACCTGTTTGGCGCGGCGAGTGCAGCGTGTAGGAGCTTATATGCGAGGTCTTTGCATGATATTAATCCTAAGGCGATTTTAGCAACCGGAAGTCTTCTCAAGCTTGGGAAAATGGCTTTGGATAAAAAGAATGATATTGATTACACTGAGATACCATACACTGCCGTGATCAACATTTGAACTCATCATGTCAAGTACTCTCTTTTTACTCCCTAGTTTTCATTTGTATTTATTTATTTATTTAATTATAATTTCAATTTTGCTGGTTTCTCATTGTCAAGCATCTGTAAATGTTGATGCCTTGTTTGCTTTGACTGAAAATTTGATTATAGTAATCATAACCAACATGTAATCTTTAGTAAAATGCGTTTCACTCTTTTAATTAAACTGTGGAAATAGTCATCAGCCATGCATATTTGAAGAAGATATAGCCTAGTACAGGTTTTGATGGATGGTTTTCTCTAGCAGGGACTTGCAGTGAGGGTAGACTTATCTTTTTTCTTTTATAGTAATTTTCCCCATTGATTTCCAGTAAAAAAAATCTTCATAGATTTTGTGTTTTCTTGGCATTTCTATTTCTGGGATCAAGATTGTCATGCCGTATTTTGGGTCTGCTTCAATTTTTTACCTCTCAATTTTTTTTTTCTTTCTGTTTAAAGCTCTATCTTCCCTTGCATAAGGAGATTTTGGGGTCTCTCTCTCAAGCTATATCTTGCTTAAGTTGTGGTGGATATATATTTTATAGTCCTGCTATGGTTTTCGCATGTAGCTTAATCTTTTCTCTATATGAGTTTTTTTAGGTAAATGATCAATACTACTGAAATAGAAACCAAAAAGTACAAGCATTAGTACTGTAGAAGTGATAACAATTAGCAAACTAAACACAAGACCATGAGCAAAACATAGTGTAAAACATGGAGCGAAACATAGTAAAAAAGAAAATTATGGTGACCGTGCAGAAATCCATGGCCATGAGCATTGTGATCTCAATCCCTACGCTGCAAGATGCTTGTCTTCAAGTAGATCAGATACACAAGTATGTTAGAATGTGAGATGCCGCAGTTCCTTCACTTTGCTCCGATCTGTCCTCGAATTGTTTGATTTGATATTTTCAAAAAAATTTCTCTCTTTTTTCAATTTTCTATGGATGATTTTTGTGCTTGAAGATTTGGAAGTTGGAACCTATCATGTTTTCTACTTTCTATGCCAAACAATAGACTCACCCTCAGATTCATCAACCCCAAACAATGGAACAGAACCAAGTAACTAAGAAGCCTGAAAAACTCAGTCTAACGTGGTCAAGGCATACTTTTATTGGTTGTCACGTTTCTTTACAGTAGTAGATATGTCATGAGCTTGAATTCCCCCTGGTTTTAACCGGAGTTTTTTGGTCTAGTAATTACTTTTGAGTATTTCTTGTTAAAGATACGGTTCATTTTTCTTCTCTTTCTTCCTACTTTTTTCTTATCAATCATAACCTTGGAATCTGCCTTTGTAATGTAAGAAATTCAGGACTCTATAAAATGATGTATCAGGCCCTTGGTGGCCAAGGTTTTAGTTTCTCGACCAAACACCTAGTTTGTAAGAGATATATACCCTTTATTTTTGGGCCAAAAGAGAAAGGAAGAAGGAACAATAAGAATCCACTAGAATGACTTTCAATACAAATGCTACACATATTATTGGTGTAGCTGGTAATAGAATATCTGGTCATATCACATGATCAATTAGGAAATAACGGACAATTAGAGGAAAAAATTTAAATTTAGAAGAAAGTGGTAAGCAGTGCAACGGCTAGACCTAAAAGGGAAGTTAGAGCAGAGCCTGCAATGTATGAAGCTCCATTGTCTTTGTTTCCTGTTGAAGGGTTGCCAGCTTCTGGCGGCTGCGCACCTGAAATTATTTTTATTCCAATAAAATATATTCAGCCCAACAACAAAAAGGCAGATTGCTTATGTATACGCACAGAAGGGAGGAGGCAACATCAATTCAATCAATTAAAACTTGGAGTGTCCAAGGAGATTGGGCCACATTAAAGATCAATCCTAACTCAATTCATGAAATAATATTTTCAACCCTACCTCAATCCAATTTATAATAAGTTACATAAATTCAATCCCAACTCAATCTACAAAAACTCGGATTGAGTTCGAGTTGAGTTCGGATTGACTTGTGAAATTAAATCGAGTTCAAATAGATTGGATTAGATTATATAATTGAATTTTATTTTTCCATATTGTATGCTAAATACTACTAATATAATTTTAAATGCATAAAATTAAATCATTCAAAAATTTTAATATCTCCCTCACATTCAAATTTTAAAGGTTTAAATATCTTATATAAATTTAAATCGCTATTTAGTATTACTTGTTACATAATTAAATTTGGATTGTAATTTTTCAACTCTAACTTAACTCAACCCAAAAAAAGCATAACCCTAACTTATCCAAAATCAAATCTGAATTGAACTCGGGTTGGGTTGAGGTAGCTTCTCCAAGTTCCACCTCTAATTAAAACTTAATAGAATTGTTTTTTCTTTTTTGTCGGTGGAATTGAAATTTTGAAACCCTACCATTTCAAATAGCAATTTAACTCCAAATCTAAACTTAAATAAGATATATGAATAATAAATTTGGAATTGAATTTTAATTTTAAATTCATGCATTCAAACAGACATCTAAAGAAATGTAAAAATACCTGGCGATATAGACCCATCATTTGCCATTGGAACTCCTACTGGAACACCCAGTACCATAAATACAAAAGAAGACTTGGTAAGTTCCTTTAATTCGTAGAAAATCTAACAATAATATAGCTATCCAAATTTAATGTGAAAATAACCAGCTTTAAGCCTTTAAGTTCATAACATAAACCAACTTGAGATAATTTGGCAGGAGCTTTTTTTTTACTTCTTTTGCCTTTAGCCTATTGTGATTTGTGAAATCTAGTTGTATGCCTTGTTATTTTGCCACACACGAAATATTTAACGTGGGCGGATTCATAAGAGAATCTTTTTATTTATTTATAAGCAATTATAATTCAGAGAAGTTAATAGTAAAATTTGTCTGACCCAATATAAAACTAAAGAATTTTGAATCTTTACAGCGGCAGGTCCACACCTAAGAGCACGTCAATCTTTTTTGTCCTTTGATTTCTTTCCCCTTTTTTCAAAACGCAGTCACAGACCCCGTGATTTGGTGAGAGAAAACCCAGATCTTTAAATTACTTTTTTTTTTCAAATAATTTTTTTTTGAAAGTTTGAAAAACCTTTCCCTCAAAAGTCCTTGAGAAGGAATTGACCTTGCCATTGATCAAAATTATTTAATCTTGTACCTCTTAAATACAAAACTAAATATTTTTTTCTAAGCTATCTCATTTTCTTTAAAAAAAAATATATATATAAGTTATTTAATAAAATACTTAAAATGTAAAATAAATCAAACTGTACTACTGGATCGGAAAGGAAGTATACCTGAGCACAAGGTGGGAGGGGGAGTAGTAACGCCACAGACAGAAGGAAGCTTGAGAGCTTTACTCATATCAATCTTTATCCCAAATTGCTCAGCTGTGTTACCACCGAGCAGAATACACAAGCACTGCGGTGCGCTGTCCACAAGCCCCGCCAGCTCTGGACAACAAGCCTTGTCCGGCTTCGTCGTCTTACTTCCGGCCTCCACGTACGTCAAGCAGTCCGACATGTTCAACAGATTCGTCACACAGTCCGGCGTCGGGGCAGATGCCGGTGCTTGCGCCGATACTCCGTCGCACAGTATTGCTGCGATGAAGATAGTGGCGACAAAAACGGTGATGGTTTGAATGGTCGCCATTTTTGAGTTGTTGATCTGAAGATTTTGCTAGCTAAGTGGTTAGTATTTAAATGGGGAGAAGAGAAAGGGGTGTATAGTAAAGTATAAAAACTAACTAGGAGTTATATATTAGGAGTAGAGTGTGAAACGAAAATTTAAAAAAAAAAAAAAAAACACACTAAGAAGTGGAAAAAGGAAGTGCCTAATTTTTGCTTGCTAAGCTGAACTTCTAAATTAAAGTAACAAATATTTCCAACCAGCGATTTGTTTTTCAATTTTAACTTTTTTTTTAATGAGCGGTGATTTTACATGCTCGATTTCAAATAAAAGAAATCCACTAGCAATTAGTGACTTCAATATTTAAGATTTAAAAAAAAATTGAAACAATTACTATTCAATTTTCTCGTATTACTAGTGAATTTTCTCAATTCCGTAATAACTGCCACGAAACTGGGTCGGTGGAATCACTGTTATTTTTTTCTTCCAACTGTCCGAAGGTTTGCTGTTTATTACTCCACAAATCAATGGTAAATATTTTTTTTTTATAAAAACTCAAAAAAAAAACTTATGATTTATTATGAAAATGGATTAAACCACAGAGTTATATATATATTTTAGTCTTGATGAAATGAGAGTATATTTTTATTGATTAAATATGCTCGCTTGTGTCCAATAAAAAAATAAAAATATTATTTTAAAATTGATAATTCAATCTCTCTTCGTTTGACTTGATATCATTTTAAGTATTATACTTTTTAACAGTAAAAATAAAATTTTATTAAAAATGTAACAGAAGAAACCGGGAATTGTTGGCATTTGATAACATATATGAAGAATGCGTTGTCATTTTTTACTCATGAAAATAGAGAGGGGATGAAACAATAAGATGATTGATGTATTTTATCTTCTGTTTGATAAATATGATGAAAAAATAAAATTAAAAAATACAAGTAGTTTATTTTAATTTTTATTTTCCAATCTTCCAAATTTAAAAGTATTGTGAGAAAAAAAACAATCATCTCACTTTTATTTTTATTATTTTTTTCAAATTAACGATAAAAAGATCATTATTTTCTCTTATTTCCTCTTACTTTTCTTCTTTGCCATTCATAACTTAAATGAAATGACCAACTCTTCTTTGCATCATTTTTGGGATGCGGGCATTTCCATTAAATATGAATTATGAAAGAAATTTAAGCATTTATAAAGTAACTCTACTCTTTTTCATACATGCTGTGAACGAAATTTAATCTACGTGCTTTTACACGACAACAATAGCAACTAAGTTGATCGGTACCCACTCTACTTACATAAATTAGACAAGTGTCCAATATAAACCAAGTGTAAATAGAGATCTTGTCAAGTGTAACTTAGTTACTTGTTAAAATCAGAAATATATACATTGCATATGCTACAAGAAAGCTTTAATTTTTCATTATTCTTTGTGTTCAAACATTGGTCACGAGAAAAACTTGGAACAAGTGTAACACTATGCATTTTATTTATTTCTCCTTGCATTCTTAAAAGACTTTCTTTTATGCCAAAAATAGTTTTTCCTTGCCAAACTTGGAGGAAGAGAGTCTGAGGTCCCTGTTAAAGCTAAGTTAGGGTTTCAACCCCAAGTATTGAATTGTTGATTAATGTTTAAGGGGTATCGGATCCAAAATTTTATTTTTGTATTGAGTAAAAATTTAATTGGTAATTTTTTAAAACTTTATTGATAACGTTTGTACATGCTCAATTAATGTTACTATTGAAATTATTCAAAATTATTAATCAAATTTTTATCTAGTACAAAAATAACGCTTTACACGTAAAAATTACTCTTTGTCTCACTTTATTTTAATAAAATAACTCGAACTTTATTATTTTTTATGAAGAAAAAAAATCTCAACAACCCCGTTAAAATATTTATGAGATTATCGGTGGATGTTAAGAAGGAAACAAACATGATGATCATACAAGTCGATCCATCACGCAAGTGAAGAGAGGGGCCCCGCAAGCATGTTGTCCACAAGGTTTTGCAAAGTACAGTAGTTGCATACTTCACATGATTGTCTTCCATCCATTGGGAGTTGGATGTTGATATGCTTTGAAAAACGTTGAAATGGCATTTATTGGGTATTTATCAATTAGAGCAAGGTATGCTGTTGTTGACAGCCATCAACATCAGATGCATGAGCTGTTCTTGTTTGTTCATTTTTATTTTACAGGCTGTTTGGTAGAGCTGGCAATCTTGTTTAGGGTATAACACTTCGGATCCGGTCAATATCAGCGAAATGAGAATTGCCGGATGCAAATCAAGATTATTGATATAGTTTCTAAAATTAATAAGTGATTGGGAACAAATTCTAAAATTAATAAGTAAGGATTTATATACTTCACACCCAAGAATATTGATGTATCAATGTATACTTCTGTAATTTTTTTCCACAAATAAATCGTTGAATTTAAGTTTTTATTCATACGCGATAAATTTTATATCGATCAAAAACTTATAAGTATTTCTCTCATATATATATATATATATATAACAAACAACATGAATAAACATTTGATCGATTTGAAAATTAAGTATGCATAATCTATATAAATAAAAAATTAAAATGTAACAAAAAAATTAAATCCAATTGTCTATATTGTAAAAAAAAAATTACATAGTAATGTAAAAGGTTATTATTCTTACACCAAAATCCCGTTTAGTTTGTACAAAAAAATAAAATGTGAATGAAATAAGATTAATACTTAATTAAAAGTGATTGTTGAAGGGAAGTGTTAAGTTAGTTATAAGTAATGTTTTCAGTAGAGAAGACGTGTTGTCCTACCAAGGCAAGACGTAAGATCCAAGACGTTGGGGTATAAGGTTTTTGAAACGTTGGGACGTTTTGAAATTATGATAAAATAATATTAAAAAATAATAATAATTTAAAATAATTAATTTTCAACAAAATTTAATACTTTGACTAACTCTCTAGAGCATATAAATTATAATTATAATTTTGTATTGTTGTAACTTGCAAGTGATTAATTAAATATTTTATAATTATTATTAAACCAGATAAACTGTAATATATATTTATGAAGCACAATGATATCACAACAAGAATAACTAACTCAACGGTTAAGGGTTGTATTCTTACTCATTTAAGCATGAGTTATTTGACTTGCATTTTTTTTGCCTCATAGTAAAAGCATGCGCCCAACGAAAAAAACGTCCCTGAAAACACTAATACTGCACATGTTAAATTCAACCAAATTAAAACTGGTGCACACGTCTAGCCTACACGTTCACCTAATTTGAACATAAAAAGATAACTCTGCCACCTCTTTTTTTTCCCAGCAAATCTCATATCTTTCTTATCTTCTTCAATCTCAAAATCTTTAACTCTCCCATATGCAATTCTCGAAGACAACTTTGAGAAAATACTATCAAAATTATCTTTTCGTATTTAAATAAGGCGTTTGTGTGAGTCACACATGTGCATTGATTCTAATTTGACCGAAATTTTTATCATAATGGACCATTGAATACCTATATAGCGTAAAATATAAATTGATCGAATTTAAAATATAAAAAGATATTAAAACATAGGACAAAATGTAAAAATGTTTCATGCTAATAACCTTATTTTATAAACAAAGAGAGTTGATGTTATGTATAAAGAGAGATGAACAGAGGTTATATGGATAACCTGTTCTTAATGCAATATCCGTAGTTTGTTCTTTCGCAATTTTAGCATTGTATGCAAGCCGAATACCAGCTACATATCAAGGAGGATATAGGAGTATCATTCTTAGCATCTTCTATATGCTTGGCATTCCCAAGATGTGTAATCATACATTTTAAACGTCTATTTTATCTTGTAAGTTAGCAGCTCCTAGGATCAAACCCACTGCTATGATCTTCCTTTAAATAGTGTACATTTTCCTTTTATCTCTTCACTTCAGGAGGAAAATTTTATCTTTCTTTTTCGTGCTCCATCGTCGAGGGTGATCAGAAGTTTTTCCATTGCCAAGTGTTTCTATAAAAATATCCTAAATTTGGTAAGATACTATTTGTCTTAACAATAGTTTCGTTTTATAATTATTAATATAAAATTTGAAATAATTTTTAATAAAATATGTGTGAAGTTAAAACCTGTTTTATGCTTGGTAAACAACGGTGAAAAAAAATGTTTTTAACTCAAATATCAATTTATTCGAAATTCACTGAAGCCTTAATTAGTTTCTTCTTAATATCAATATTGGAAATCTGACCACTCAAGATCAACATTAAGCAGTTTAATATTCTTGTGTCCAAATTTTGAGATGAGATTTTGACAATAATATACAAATTGTTCAAATGAAGTAACTGTAACCAAAGTTTCACCTAGAAAGAGAAATCAATATCGATAATGGCATTCTAATGAAGAGTAGACATGACTTTTTCCCTGCTTTTATCCTTCTTCATACTCTTTTTTTCATTTTTTTTGTCTTTTCATAAAAACAGAACCCTATTTTATGTAATATATCTGAATATATTGGAGGAAAATTGGAAGCAGCTTTTAGTAACTATACACAAGGTTCAATCTGTACCCTATATATAAAGTTTTTTTCACTTTGGAGGGCGATGGACCCCCACTCTAACACACAGCTCTGCCCGTGGACACAAGTGTTTATTCATACTACATCACTTGGCAATGCCTACCTCATCACACCGTAACAGAAACACTCTTGACATCAAGAGAGCGAGCTTCCACCGGCGCTCTAAAGCTTCTGTGATCAAATATATTAATTCTCATTTTACCATTTCAAATATTATGATTGATGTTATACATTAACCTATCAAATTCAAGGTCACCAACCACGAAAAATGATCAGCATATAAAAAGAGAAGGAAAGGCAATACAGTCATACAGCCTTTGGCATCCTGACAAGATGATACTAGAAATTGAGACTATATCTTAAACTATAAAATTGATCTAAGTCATTAATTGTATGATTAATATAAAATTAACTCGAAATAGTTGAGGGATAAACAAACCAGTAATACCTCAGAAGTTAGGTCAGCTCATGTATATACTCTCAATATCTAAATAAAAGTAAGTGTCTAACCCTTCAAAGATTTAATTTCTTTATAAGGATTCTAATGCTCACTTATTGAACTTACAGAGGTTAACAGGTTCAGCATGCAAGTTGATCACAACGAACCAAGAAAAAGTATTCAATCTCCCAATTAATCATTGCAGCAATGGAAATCAATAGAAAACATGCAATAGAGAGGTAAACATCTACATAATCCGTTATTATTCCAAAATCGAAAACTTCTTGTATAAATTCTCTGCTTTCCAAGTGTATTATAGACTAGATCAACCAATCTTGTTTCCATCACGTAAAAGATTTGCAGATTTCAAGATCTTATACAACCGTTTGGTTTTAGCTTTCAAAACGGTTTTAGTTTCTGAAAAACAGAAGTTAGGCCAAACATTTCAAAAAAAAAATCTTGAAAAACATTCTCCAAAAAGAATCCAAAACTGAAAGATAGATTTAAATAACTGAATTTGTCTTAGATGCAAAAGCTCCACAATTATGTCAAACAATTTTTAACTCCATAATCGTTTTATCTAAAACTAAAAGTACTGCGAGGTCAAATGGTACCAACTCGAATGACAAAAATAATTTAATATATTAAGAAAAGTTTATACAAGAAAGTATCAATTTCCTTGACAAGCACCGGGTTCCTTGTAGTAAAAGTTTGAATTTCATGTGTGTTGTTGTTTGGTTGGTTTGATTTTTATTTCCCCTAGGTATGCAGTGGTTACCGGAGCAAACAAGGGCATTGGCTATGAAACAGTGCGACAACTTGCGTCTCAAGGCATCACAGTCTTGTTAACAGCAAGAAATGAGAAGAGAGGAATGGATGCAACTTCAAAACTCCATGATTTGGGTTTGATGAATATAATTTTCCATCAACTTGATGTTTTGGATCCAGTTAGCATCAATTACTTGGTCGAATTCATCCACCAAAAATTTGGAAGGCTTGATATATTGGTAAGGTTGATTTTTCCTATTTTCGCCTTTTTGATAAACAGAGTATGTGCGCCCAAAAAGTTGTGGTGATTCAACTTAAGCTATAATTGATAGATAGAAAAAATAAGAAAAAAAAAAGTAGAATGAAAAATGAGAAAAGAGAAAATGAGATGATTGATATTTTCTTTTTACATGTAGAAATCACAATCTTCTCAATTTTAAATGATTGAAAAATAAAAGCTGAAATAAGTTAAGATACCATTAGAAAAAGTTTATAAAATGGTTTCCGTTTCTTATGCAGAAGGTAGGCAAAACACTTCTAAAAAAGATTTATGAAAACTATAAACTGAAACTCTTGCAAGGCCAAACAGTACCTTAATACCGTTTTTGTCTTTTATTTTTTATTTTCATTTTTTCATTCTCTACCAAACAAATTATTGAAAGATCAATGTTCTTTTTTCCCCTCACTTTTCATTCCTTCCACTATTCTTTCCTCTCGTATTTCTCTTTTGCTAATCATAGCCAAATATCTAAGTGACTAGAGAAGTGCGACATACTTATCTTTACACAAACGAATCCAATTGGCATAAATGGAGCAACCTAACTTGTGCAGGTGAATAATGCCGGAACTGGCGGGGTTACAGTTGATGTGGATTACCTAAGAGCCCTAAATATAGATCCTAAAGCTTGGGTACGTAACTTGAAGCCTTAGATTATGCAATAATTTCGTCAATGAACATGAACCAAAAATAAGCATCTTTAACTAAGATAATTATTTCTTAATGCAGCTCTCTGGCAAGGTAGCTCGCATAGTTCAAGGAGGGTTAAAACAAAGTTATGAGCAAGTAGAAGAATGCATAAATACCAACTATTACGGCGTCAAGAAAGTAACAGAAGCTCTCCTCTCATTGTTGCAGCTTTCCCCTTCAGGAGCAAGGATAGTTATTGTCTCCTCTCTAAGGGGTGAGCTAAGAGTAAGTCAGACTTCCTTTCTTCTTTTCCCTGCCATCATTAACCATAAATATCATAATGATCTGTATTCATTAGCTCCATGAACCAGTTGGCACATTCATGCTTAAAATTTATTCTAGTAATGGAAAAGGAAAAAAGAGAGCACCTAGCTATCATAAGATTCTATCATCATCTGCTATTGACATCAGAAAAGGGTGCCTAAGACCTTCGCTTGGACTTCAATTTTCTACAAAACTCAGAAAGAGCTTCTCTATACAGCGAAATCATCCTGACTCTCGTGATTTATCTGCTGTTTGATTGAATTTTTTCACTATGACAGCAATGGACAGAAATCACATGATTGTGTGACCATTTGCAAGGACCTTTTAACCGAAAAATCATCACTCACCTTTTTCAACATCCCAGTCTCAACTACTAGCTAGTTATTAGTTTAACGCAATGCCATACTTAAATTGTCTAACAGAATCAATCACTATATGCAGAGGATTCCAAGTGTGTGCATAAGAAATGAACTTGGGGATGTACAGACTCTGACAGAAGAAAAACTGGATGCGGTATTAAGAAGATTTTTGCGTGATTTTAAAGAAAATGCAATTGAAGCCAATGGATGGCCGATTATGCTGCCTTCTTATAGCATCTCCAAGGCCACCCTCAACGCCTACACTAGAATTCTTGCTAAGAAGTATCCAAATATGTGCATCAACTGTGTTCATCCAGGCTATGTTGATACAGATCTGAATTGTCATACAGGGACAATGACTGTGGAAGAAGGTGCTAAAGGCCCAGTGAATTGTGCTCTTTTACCAGATGGAGGCGCTACAGGCTGCTATTTTGATCAGACTGATGTGGCTGAGTTTTGACTTACCCCTTAATTTCCACTTGCAACCAGTTGAAACTAATTACTTAAATAAGGAAAGCAAGCCAGCCTTCAAGAAAACTACACTATGTATACCACCTCCGTTCAGACAAGGAAACCCTGCCTATTTGGTTTCAAGCAAAAATGAATCTGTTCTTGATACAATCTTACATATCATAAATTAGAAGGCGAAAGAATGTTATACCAGTAAAAAAGAAACCAACTAGAAACATAAACGTTTTGGGGAAAACATTTTTCGTTTTCTATCTCACATTTTTCTTAACATTTTCTATCTCACATAATGTTGGAAAAGATGAAAAACAAAAAAAAAATTATTGTTTCCAAATTGTTGAAAGGATGAAAACAAAAAAAAAGTGTTTTTTAAATTATGTTAAGAATGTATAAATTGTTGAGTGAAATGTTAAGAAAAAGTGGAGGTAGAAAATAAGAAATGTTTTCCACAACTAAACAGATGTTCAAGAAAAAAAATAAATTAATTTTCTAAAAGTAAGAAACTATGATGGACTACAAATTTCAAGTTGAAGAATAGCACCTGCCAATGATTCATCAACTTACAGGCTCATTCATTATTTCCTGGTGTCGTGGATAAGGTATGATATTTCTCCTGTCAGAGAGGAGAGGAGAAAAGAACACAGTTAGGTTAGGACACATGATTAGCCCAAAGAAGTTCGCATTAAGTGGTTTTCTCCTAAGCAAACAAATCAAAATATGGTTCAGTTGCCAGACAACTAACAGACATCATCAACTGCAATTCCTGCATCAGTACAAAAATTCAAGTCTTTAAACACGATTTCTGGGATACATATGTCCTTAAATTCTAAGTACCCAATCGCATTAGTGGCTTCATTGACAAAATTACCACCATAGATTTTCAAAAAGTATCTCTTTCTTGCATGAAAACTTGGATTTCAGAGCTTCAACCTAAGGGATACAATTTTTTTCAAGGAAATAAATCCTGAATATTAATAATATCAGGAAGAACATAGCCGCTGTTGTACCATTCCTGGCTCCAGCACCTTGAATAACTAATGGTTGTTCATTAATCATTATAACACCGAGTGTCATCTCCCATAAACTTCTAGCCAAAGAACACTCCAACAAAAAATGAGACACGGACTAGAGGTAATCTTTGCAAATGTAACACCTATTCATAAACACTTTCCCCCTTTTTTCGTAAGTTGTCAATAGTAAGAATCTCCTTCCAAGTGGCTTCCCACACTTGCATACTAAATAAGACAAAACCTTAAAAGACTAGAGTAAATCAAACACCTCAAGATTCCAAAATACACTACAAGATAATTGACATTTGCCGGTGTTTTATCAAAACACCGCAATATAATACCCGCCGACGCTTTTTTTGTGGAACTTTCCCAAAGTGCCGCAATATTCAAAGAACCTATTCCGGCGCTTGAAAGCGCCGGTATATGCTCGAGACCCATATCATATACCGGCGCTTTAAAACGCCAAAATATGCTAGAAACCCATATCATATACTGGCGCTTTAAAGCGCTGAAATATTTAGAGGAGCATATTTCGGCGCTTTAAAGCGCCAGTATATTGACGCCGGGAAGAATAGCGATTATTCTGCAGGCTAGTCGAACAAATAGTTCATAAGGAGTAACACAAGAAAAACCTTAAAACAATACAGAGAAACTACTCTGATGCTTTATTTTAATTTATTCCAAAAATACAATTATAATATTACGAAACTCTAAGACCTTATTTATAAGGTCTAAACAAAATAGGAAAATAAAATTAAGACTGAAATTAAAATAACTAAAATAAAAAGTTTCCTAAAAACTAAAAACTGCCAATTTGAAGATTTAAACTTCGTTTTTTGGCTTAAAAATGATAAGGCTTAGTATATAATACTAAGTTTTTCCCGAAAGCTCGTTTCCAATCAGATTAGGTCTTCGGAGCCTAATCCGAGCCCGTGGCCCGCTAAACGATGTAAACCGGTTTAGACAGTCCACTTGCCATCTGACAACTCAACATCATCTGACTCGGATCTTCCTGCATCAGTCGCCCCAGGTTGGAAAGAACTCGTCCCCGAGTTCACAATAGCCACATCGGAATCCCCAAAACAAGGACTCAAGTGTTTCACATTAAAGACCTCAAGCGGCAACCCAGGAGGAAGATCCTCTGGTATCAGGTCAAAAAACTCTGCTAACAGCGGCAAACCCACTCTGAAACCGAGATCTCCATAACGATCCTCCCGACCACGGCGTTCCCCGAATCGAGCAGGATTGTAATACGGGTTTTCGAAACTGGAATCGGAATTGTGATCTTTCATCTCACGATCACCGAAATTCTGCGTCGTTAGACGCTGGGTTAACTTTGCAACCTGCCGCTGTATATCCTCAATCATCGTATCCTGAACGTTTCGATCACGGCGTGGGGCTTCCTCGTTCAGAACCTGCCCTCGACGACCACGACCACGGCGTGGGGCTTCTTCGTTCGGAACCTGCCCGCGACGACCACGACCACGATCACCAGCACCAGCCATAGAAACTGATGAAATCTCACCCCAGGAAGATGTTGAAGCTCTGATACCAACTGATGCCGGGCAGAATAGTGATTATTCTGCAGGCTAGTCGAACAGATAGTTCACAGAGAGTAACACAAGAAAAACCCTAAAACAATACAGAGAAACTACTCTGATACTTTATTTTAATTTATTCCAAAAATACAATTATAATATTACGAAACCTTAAGACCTTATTTATAAGGTCGAAACAAAATAAGAAAATAAAATTAAGACTGAAATTAAAATAACTAAAATAAAAAATTTCCTAAAAACTAAAAACTGCTAATTTGAAGGTCTAAACTTCATTTTTTTGGCTTAAAAACGATAAGACTTAGTATATAATACTAAGTTTTTCCCGAAAGCTCGTTTCCAATCAGACTAGGGTCTTCAGGGCCTAATCCGAGCCCGTGGCCTGCTAAACAATGTAAACCGGTTTAGGTAGCCCACTTGCCATCTGACAACTCAGCATCATCTGACTCGGATCCTCCTGCATCATATATGCTCGAGACCCATTTCATATACTAGCGCTTTAAAGCGCTGGAATATGCTCGAAACTCATTTCATATTCCGGCGCTTTAAAGCCCCAGAATATGGAGTGGGCATATTATGGCGCTTTAAAGCGCCAGTATATACTACATTACATATTCTGGCACTTTGAAGCACCAGAATATACTAAAAATTTCTCATATATAAAGCTTGCCGCGCCGTTTTTCCCGTTATTTTTTCCCCAAATTTTTTTCCCTGCTCCACCATGCCAAACCCAAAAAAATTTTCCGGCTCTACCTCCACCGCACCGTTTCCCCCATAGTAATTTTTCTTGGTGCTTCATTTTGACTGTCGCCCTCAGCTTCTCACTGTAAGTCCATTGAACACAACAACAACAAAATGATGGATTTTTTTAGGGGTATCTTCGATTTTTCGTTGTAACTGCTTTTGTTTGATTTTTGAGGTTGATGGATCTAATTTAGATGACAATGAGTGATTGTTTTCGGTGCGAGTTATGCTTGAAAAGTTAGATTTTGAATGTATTAAACTGATTTTATATTAAGAATTTCGACTTTGGTGGCTTTTACAATGGTAGTTTGTTCTATCAGCTGGCGTGGAGTTGTATTCATCAGGCTTTGATTCCAGTGATCCCTTGACTTTTCTGCACAGCTATCCCATTGTTTTGACTGGTATGTCCTTCCATTCTATGAAATTCTTGTACGAAATAGCTGCAAGTATTTATATACACATTGCTAGTAATTTTCTGTTTCTCTTGTCATGAGAATGTGAAGAATACAATGTTTGTTTTACGGTTGCACATAATGTTTTGCATGTATTAGCTCATCTTTTCACCTTGAGTTTGCCTTAATTTAGCTCATCACCAACTGCTTTCATTTCGATTTAGAACTTCTCATTCACTACTAAGTATGTACCATAAGCAATTTTTCTCATTGATTGTTAAAACCCACTCACGCATCGAACCACTGTCTAGGCAGGGAAATGTATTTACCAACGCTTTAAAACAGGCATGACATGTACTAAAAGTAATTAAACATCCCTTTTCCATAGGTACCTTCAATTGCCCCTCCATTCCCTGCAAAAATCCCAGGATTAAGTAACTACGCTTGAACTGTGTTAGAAGTCCTTTTCTGTTACCTTTGTTATGAAAATTGAAGGGCCCCAATATTGTTTTCCATGAAATATAAACTGGTAAGGTGGTGTTTTTTTATTAGTAAATTATGATTGAGAAAATAAAAATCTTAAAAGAATAGAAAAACTCTTTAGTGCTTGCCTAATGTTTTGATTTAGTTTTTTTAATGTTTTGTAGGAGTACTATATGTTGTTATGATTAATTTTTGTCTGAATAAGAAATATTTGTCTGAACTAGGAGTACTATACTGTAAGCCTTCTCTAATTATTATGAACTAGGAGCTTATCTTGATATTATATGGAAAGAATGAAAGATTGACATCTATATTATAGTAACGAGCTTTATTTCACTTAATTGGGTATTCTCGAGAAACGGATTGACATGTTTTGAATATAAATCTTATCCAATTCTGTTTTTCAGTTTTATGACTCTTTATTTTGTATTATGTTTTTCGAAGTAGTTGAAGATTCACATATTTTCTTACTTCCAATTTATTCACATATTTTGAATTCTTTATCTATGCTATGGAAAATTAGAGATTTAGCACTTGATGGTGATACGTAGGGATGCATCATTTCATCCATGCTTGTTGTGACTTGCCTGAAACATTGTCATTTACTTTAATTTTTTGTGATGCCACAGATCCGGATGGGTACTATTTTGTTTCCACTAGTATTGGGTTACACATCCTTATTTTTAATACTTTCATCACATAGCTGTTTAATGTTCAGTTCTTTTGTTTCAGCCCTCAAACTTAATTTCTGCTTGATATTTGTTGCATTATGATTTTACTGATTTAGTAAAATCACCTTACTATTTTAATATTTATTGCATTATGATGTATGCATGCACCGAAACACTTGTTAACGTTCATAAATCGATAACATTCTGTTGCTTTGAGCTGTAGATTAATGTTTTCAATTTTTCATTTAGTGTAATATTTTATGTATGTGAGTTTCGTTATTGCTAATTATCATTCATCAAGAGCGATGGATATTCTGATGGTGAATATCAAACTCTTCCATATACACTCCTACTATAATTTCTGCAGTACATAGCTCAAAGTGAATGGTTTCTTATACAATTTGATAACCTGTTCCATTCTAACCGCCTATCTTTGTTCGTGACAGAATATAGTTTCAGTTTAGGGAAAAATTATTGAGGTTCTTCCAGTTTTAGTATGTTCCCCGGATGCAATATCTATATGACCTACTATTTAGCATACATGCACATTGTTTTGAACATTGTTTTCAATGTATAGATTCTGAAGGGAGGGTGAGGAAGCAAACATGTGTCTTGAGAACCTCACAAGTGTGGTCCCTTGAACATGGGGAAAAAGTTGTGGTCCACTTCAATGCATGTAATCAACCAATTAAAAAGGGTGGCCAAATATTAAGTAGTTGGTTGGGCAAGGTTGCAAAGAGAGGGAATCTTTGTCTGCTTAATTACACGGATTGGAAGAAGGTCCCTTCTAACTACAAGAAGAACCTTGTTGTATTGATTCGGGTAAGTAACAACTTAATTTTAGGTTTTTAGCCAAATTTTTTTTTTGTTTTTCGGTTTCTGTGGTGTTGTACATGCATAATCCCTAACACCAATAATACTTATTTGATATCGATTTCTTTTCTTTGTGGTAGAGGAAGTTTCATTACCCTATGATTGAGGCGATAGACAAAATTTTATTGAGGATGATAGGGAAAAAATGGAAGGACTACCGATATGTGCTTAAAAGGGACCACGTGAGGAACAGAACAAAACAACAAGTTCTGAGCAACAATGTCCCAAAAGGAGTAGATCAAGACCATTGGAAGCAACTGGTGAACTACTGCTTCTCTGAGCAGAGTGAGGTTGTTTTAAGATAATTATGTTAATTTGGATTCTCATTGTTTCTATTTTTCTAATAATGACTTATTATTCAATTGATTTATTATTGGTGTAAAAATATTCTACTATAGGGACAGCGGCACGTGAAAGACAACATTGTCTTCACATGACCGGTTCAAAGAGTTTTGCTAGAAGAAGAGATGAATATGTGAGTTCATTTGCTCCATTCGTCCATACTTTCATTGAGATGTAGTGTATTTAGTCACTGTTTGAACTCTGTTCATAAATGGTAGGAGATAACACATGGAAATGAGCCCGGGCGCATAGAGTTTTTTGTTGAAACTCATAAACGCAAGGATGAGACTTTTATTGATGAAGCATCACGACAATTTGTGGTAAGTACACTTACATATATGATGGTTGATCAAAGAAGAAAATTGCATTTATTTGTCATGGTTGATCTTGTAAAGCTGAGGTAATCTTTTATGCATTAATTTTGATTCTTTTACTGAAATCAGTATGTATATATTGCTACTTAAACTGTGCATCTTGTTCTGATAATTATGTTTATAATCTCCTATAATAATATTGAAACCAAACTTTATGTTTATAAAATAGAAATATTGATACCAATGTTTGTACTTATGTTGATAAGCTCCATTATCTTTGTTGTTTGATGATTTGTTTGAGAATTTGGTAATGCGTTCCTGTTGGGGGTCATAAAAAATTTCCAGTTTTTGGAAGGTGGTGTTGGCGGTTGATGCAAGTTGGGGAGTGGCTAGTCTATATTTGGGTCTGTTTGTTAAATCATGACAGCAAGTTTCATCGAAATTAATTATTCAACTTGAAAAGTGAAGAAAAAGTGTCTTTGGTTATTGAAAAATTTACATGTTCTCTTTGTCTATTTTCAAGTCAAGAGAATATTAGTGGGGTAGGTGTCTACAGTATTAGATTCTCTTTATATATTTTCCATTTACAGCCAACCAAATGTGTTTTGTAGCTTGTCTTCCATTTCGTAATAAAAGAGAAATATTATCAATAGCCAACCATGCCATTAAAGTGATATATTCTGCTCTACTTCTTTCTTTGGTCTGCTGTATTCACAGACCTGTACAGCAGCCTGTCTAGAGATGAAAAATACTTGACCTTGGCTGGTATGCCCAAAGCCAAAAGTTAAGTACTTCTGGCCATAAGTCAAGTTACTTCTGGCCATGATGCCATGTCAGTTTCTGAAACAGAAAATGGTAGTAAAAGAACTGATTTATACTTTTTTTTATAAGTACATTGGCTTATGCTTTTTATAATTGTAAGTTCAATTATGATTGTTCTCAAAAATTTTAAGACCTCCCTGAATGAGGGCTCCTCACAGACCATAAGAGTGCACTTTAACAGAACACTCCACCCTTAATAGAGTTACTGTTACCTAATGTCAGAGACGACTTTCTCTGTCCGTCTTTCTAACTGTTGGGAATTGATGAGGAGACGGTCACATCTGAAGTGTGATATGGAAACACACTTTGCATTTATAGTGTATTTTACAAGCATACTTGTAAGGTCAACAAATAATACAATGAAAGTTTGCAGCGAAAAAATTTCATTGTTTAGAGGGTATGTAGGAAGCATCTTCCGGGAACATGCTTTCAGAAGTTCAAAGTGTTTAAGAAAAAGTTCATTTAATCCCCACTTAAATTGATTCTCAAACCACGCCTCAGAAACACACTTCTTTTCACCTGATACCCACAATTTATTAAGGTGCATATGTGGACAAAAAGAGTACTTGAATTGCATAAAGTCCAAACCTATTTGTGTCCTGGAAATAAGCTTCCCAGCTACTTGGGTGTTTTACTGGAAATTCTCAATACATAGAAATTGACCCAGAAAGAAGTAAGAAGGAAGAGAAGAGCAAAAAAGACTGTTTGGAGAATTTAATTTCGATGATTTTAACTCTTGGATTAGTTTCCTTTCTTGTGCAAAATTGTGATTAAATTCGATGAATAAATACATGAACCTGGATATTAATTCTTAAACTTGAAAATGATATGGCTTATGGTTATGTTTTTAGTTAGGAATTACGGGAGTTAATTTCTGTTCTTTGCTGTTATAAATCTTGGATATATTTGGCTGATTAAGACTCTACTTGATTACATTGAGGGATTCAATCTATGTAATGAGTTTTTGTGCATATAATGTTTTGATTATGAAAGCATCTTGGTAAAAATCCTTTGATTGATTAATGTTCATTTTGATATCTTGTTATATAATTCTTGTTTTTGTGCTTGAACCTCAATGTGTGATACTAATTCTTCAATCAGTGTTTCAGAACATTACTTTTTTCATCAATTTAGTTCATGATTTTTGAACTTTGACTTCTGAATTGAAATTAAGGGTTTGATTCGTTGAATTTAATTTTGAGTTGTTCAAGATAAATAGTATTATTTCAAATCCATCATTGAGAGAGGATAACTGTTTCTAGTTAGCTTACTTGTTTGAGGAACATGAATAACAAGAATATTTTGTATATGTTTGTGAGGTATCCAAAATCTACTTGGCAGGGGACAACAATTAGAATCACTTTCTTGTCTAAGCAACAAAACCATTAATCAGAATTGACAATCAACATAGTACTTAATGAAAACAATCTATCAAAAGAACCAAAAATACCAAAAATTACATCTTCTTTTCTGTTACTTTTCTCTCTGGTTGGTTTAATTACTATTCAGATATGTTTCACATCTTCTTTATTGTTTCGTAATTGTAGGTGACAGCTGAAGCTCGTGTTGCTGAACTTGTTGCAGCTTCAGGATCCTCTGATGCTAGCAATAATTTAGCAATACAAAATGAAGTCTTCATCGAGCTTATGGGTGAAGAGAGTTCTGGTCGTGTTCAAGGTCACAGGTTTGGAGTTACACCCTCTGCCGTGTACGGACTTTCAACTCAAATGAGGAATGATATGGGATACTATGAGGCTTATGCTGAAGAGATAAATAGTCTGAGAGCACAAATGGAAGAAAACAATCAACAGTATGCGCATCAGATTGAACAGTATGCGCATCAGATTGAATAGCAGTTGCATCAGATTCAAGAAATAACAGCTAAGCACGATGATCAAATGAATAGTATGAAATCCCAAATGAATGAGTTGAAGTCTTTACTATAGCATTTGGTTAATAGAGGACCTTAAAATTGATGTCAAGTGTGATGGTAAAATAATTTTCTAGACTCTTTTCACTCATTATTTTGTTTTGTATGAATTTTATATGTTAATTATGATTGTTTTTTTGTTGCTACATGAGACGACTTTTGTATTGAGTATAGGAATTTTTATGGATATTTGATGGTACATTTTATATATTGAAGAACATTTGAAATTTTATGGATTTGATGATACATTTTATTTATTGAAGGGTATTAGTGTTGATATTTAAACCAAAATAATGTAAAGATTTGATGGTATATTTTATTTATCGAAGGGTATTAGTGTTGATATTTAAACCAAATTAATATAAAAAAAACACAATTAAAGCACTTTTAGCGGCGCTTAAAAATGCCGCAATATGCGTAATGTCACCTATATATAGCGGCGCTTCTAAGTGCCCGTATATTTTGGAAAAAGGGTCGAAATATACCGACTGCGGTGCTTCTAAGCGCCGAAAAAATATGCACATTGCGGTACTTATAGAAAGCACTGGTATTTGCGCTTCGATACTACACATACCGGCGCTTCATCCGGTGTTTCGAATAAGCGCCAAAAATTCATATTCTGACACTTTAAAACGCCGGCGATTACCTTTTTTCTTGTAGTGACAATTACTCCGTATTTTAAATGCTAGTTTGCCCCTAGAAAAAACTATGAAGAAGGTCTATCATTAATGCAATCACATTTTCTTACGACTCCTACTCATCTTCTCCTTCCACATAAAATTCCGTTTATTTCTTTTTTTCTTTGGAATGGCAGGTAATTGTAACACGAACTTCAATAGATAGCACTATTAGCTTCGTCAAGAACAACTTCACCTACAGTTGACTCATTCCAAATGCGCCGTGGATATGAGACCTATTTATCATAATCCTCCCGAGTAAAAGGAAAACAAAAATGAGAGGTATCTCACGTGTATGAGGCAAGTAACCAAAAAAAATTAATGGGCATGAACGGTGAACAACACATTTTGGCATACTAGGAGACACCAATGAGAGCTTTTTACTCGACAGAATATTTATAAACGCTCTCTTGATTGAGTTGATTCCTTTTTCTGTATACAATAGATGAAGTAAAGAGGACAGAACTATAGCATCTATGGAAATATCATTTCATTGCCAGCATAATCTGCAAAAAAAGCATGTATGATCACTACAAACTAAAATTGGATCCGAAAGCATTAACAATCATGAATAACACCATGAAAGAAAATGAGAACTGTCACCCAGACCGATGGAATGGGATCACCATAATCATTATGCCACTATGCCAAGTTGCTAACCAACACTGTTCGTGATTACCATTTCAAAAGACACAATTCACATTGATGAAATTTGCACACAAAAGAATTCCTAAATGGAACAAAATACAACAATCATGGAATGTCCAAATGTGCCGTTGTCTTTTGGATGTGCGAAGTAATAAGAAAGCTTACTCGAGTATATTACCATTGTAGAAGTAAGACTCTTCTTATTTTCCAGGACAATACAACAACCCAAATCAACCACCTGGATTAGCACTTCAATAGTCTCAGAACTTGCAGAAACAATCTACAACGGCCAAACCTGTTGCAAAATATTTATTAAAAGAAACAAAAATAAGATCATATGTGAAATCAGAACGGTCAGTTGCAATGCTTGATCATATACCATATATGAATCTTATGCTCAAGTTACATGAGGCCAAGGCATTGTTATATTGTAAAATAACAACTGCTTTAATTGATGAAACATTGTGCTCCAGTGATCACAATGCAATAGAAGGTGAAGTCTTAAAGTTTGATTACTTCGAAAGGATGCTCATGTAAAAGCAAAATTACCTCGTATAAAGCACAAACCTGTTGATTTGCCCAGAAGTTTTACAATGCCCATGACTTTTGTTCTTGATTCTGAATTCGTGAATACTTGGCATTCACCTTCGTAATAGGAACAACAAGGACGCATAAGTAAGACACAAAACCGTAATTATTCCCATCAGCACAGCGAGGATATGGTGGAATTACCTAAACCACCAAGTTTTGACAAAGATCATTTAACACGCCCTTGTGAGCACATCCGACGTGATAACTAATGATTTACTATCACAAACTCCCACAACTTGCAAATGGACTCCCCGCCACACAGAAACGATACGAGCATGTATCTATACATAGACAACATGTGATGCGTGTTGTATGCCTATGTGCATTGCCAAAAAACATAAAAGAAAAAAGGAAACTGTATATGCATGAGGAATTTTTTATTGTAGATCTCTACACTATGGGACGAGTCATTCCATTGTTTGGCCATCTAAGTGGTAAGTGATAACCGATAAGGTCAGCTGAATCTCAATTAAGTTAATTTAATTTCAAGCAAGTCCATGATCTAACCAAACCATTCAAATCAAATTCAAAAACAATAAAAGAATCAAAATGTAGTTCTTCAAGCAACATCAAACTTCACCACCAATAAATATAAAATTTTACAAAAATCAATGAAATGATCATTAAATGCTTTTTCATAAAAAATAAAAAAATGGACACATCTCGATTGCAATATATATATATATATATATATAAGAAATTAAATCGGCTGCATTTACATCGGATCATCCAGAGACACCCCATAAACAGGAAAAAAAATGTTTTAAAAAAAGCACCAGTATAGCGTGAAGGGATCTGCAAGAGACAATATGTTGGAGGAGATGGCGGGCAACGCCCCCGCAACCCATTAGAATCAGAGGGATACTCTTCATCCTTTGCTTCTTATTCTTCTACTGGTTTTGGGTTTTTCAGAAACTGACGAGTCTCTCACTCTCTTGCTTTGTGGGTTTTGGCCTTTTTTACTCAAAGGTTTTAGAGGTAAGGTACTGTATTTTCGAGTTGGGATCCGTTTGGCACCAGTGAAAATACTGTCACTACCTTAACAAAAAATTGTTATACGACATTTTGTTTTGAATGGATACAAAAGAATATAATAGTCAGTAGTCACTACATTCCAAATTTAAAGTCACTTCTCTTTCCTCCTTTCATATCATACCATACCTTAACTTTTCCCTCCCCATTCAACAGCCTATCTCCAACCGAGAAAATTTACCATTTACCCATCAGAAAGAAATAGAACGACAAATCATAATCGACTAGACGTCGAATTTGTCTAGACGGATCATTGGTTTATTGTGACAACAACTATAGCTGATTCAAAAAAATAATTAGAAAAAAATATAATAATGTTAATTCTATATACTAGTAAACTTATAAAATCATTATTGAATACTAACTCAAATGTGTGGGTATGAATCGGTTTGAATTGAGTTTGTCCAAAAAATTAACTGAACCTAATTACAGAGTTGAAAAATCTCGATCCATGAACTTATTCAAATTCAATCCAACTCAATCCATTTAAATCCATTTGGATCACTGATATAGTATTTTTCATTTAAAAATTAATACAAACATGTTAAGTAAAAAAAATATTTTACTAAAACTATTCATCATTAATCATTAGATCCAAAATCAAATTCATACAAGAATTTATTAAATCTTACAAACAATCAGTTACAAATTAAGTACTTTAAATTACTTCACACAAAGTTCAAACGACTTTAATTTAATACAAACCATACAAAAGTAAATAAAAGTTAGATTTTAAATATGTTTTATCCATCAAATTATTCAAGACTTCAACACTAGTATACATTTGGTCATAGAATCTCTATAACCAAGTTTCATCGTATAAAAAACACAAAGTGAATGAATATAAGATAAACAAATTAATTCAATAAGTTTTTGGAAAACATATTGAATGTATGAAATAAACACTTTCACAAGAATAAACGTTTATTTTTTAAAATTGAAGAGTATTAAAAGAAACATTTTCTCATGTATTTAAATTCTAATTGATTTTTTTGAAAGCTAGCATTTTTTGTTGGAAGATTTCCAAGAAGAAAAAAAAATTAAATAAGAATATATATATATATATATATACACACACACACACACATATACAAGCACAGAAAAAATATATATATTGCAATCAAAACTAACTTAATAAAATATTAATGTAGTCTATCAATTATAAAAGCAAGTATATTTTAAATATATATATAATATAATTAAATAATGATCGGGTTATCGGTTTGGATCGGGTTGAAAGTTTTAAACCCATGACCCAACCCACGAGTTCAAAAATTTCTCAACCCATTAGATCCGTTTTTGTTCAGGTTCATGAGTCCATTGATTTTCATGCTGACCCCTACTTGTATTAATGTAAAGTTTGATTTAAATTTATAAATATATCTTTATATATAATTAATATATACATTAATAAATGAAAGATAAATTTTGTAATAAATACATTATTAAATGTTAACAAGTGGTCATAGCCACCCACTAACTGAACACTTTGTGAAAATACTCGGGATCAAATTTTAGTTTTAGAGGTTTATTGATTTATTCTCTTTACACTAAATAAAGATAAAAAAACACAGTAGCAATTAAAAGTCTTTGGTTCATTGGTTTTGCTTCTGATAGTTTTTTTTATTGATTAAAAGAGTTGTTGTTACGTAGATTGAATAAAATAAGATATGATAGATCACCGGAAAAAAGTGGGATAAGTTAAATTTTCGTTATAATACAAAAAATAAAAAATAAAGGAAAATAGACCTCCATCAGCGGTCAGATGGACCGGGTAGGATTGGGTTAGACCCGAGTAACAATCCTAGACTCATATAAGCCTTTTGGAACTCCCAGTCTGACAGCTTCACTTTGGTAGTTTGGCTGTTTAATTTCTAATAATTATTTAATTATTTTCATTTTCTAAGGGATGTCTTTGTAAATTTAAAAACTTTAAACGGCCACAGTTAGGGTTTCTCACTCAAAATTCCTCCCCAAATCAAATGATCAAACAACACTCCCACTCTAATACCTATCTGATAATTCCTATAATTTTCACGTCATAATCTCGCTTCAATTTTGCAAGTTTACGTTTCCAGGTACCCTATCTCTTTCTCTCTACAGATGTGTATGTATTGAATTATGAATTAGTCTCTCTTTCCTCCTTGCCACTTCTGATTCTGAGTGTTCTCTGTGACGTTGAGTTATGGGTTTTATTCAGTTGAAGTTTTGCCATAGTTATGATTCTTGGGGATTGTATTCGTCATCCTGGTTTTAGTGTTTTACTTTCTTGCTCTGTATGTACTCGAACATGTGTGCTTGTTTATATATGTATTTTTGGGTGTACGTGGTTTTGTAGATATCTCAGAACCTCAATCATATCTGACAGTTTGGTTGCATTCTAATTGAGTTCCCATTTCAGTGTCAATGTCATTTCTATATTAGTTTCCGTCCTTTTTGTTCCATTAAATTGCCCAATAAGATGTTAGAATATTTATACTTATTTTACTATCACAAGGTGAACTAGAATCCTAAAACAGGTTTTGTTTGGGGTCGCAATTGAATTCTTCAGGCCGTTTTAATTGACATATTTGCTAATTAATTTTTGAATTTATTCAGTTGTTTCTAAATTTATTTCTGCAATAGATCATATTTTTCCAGGTTTTATTTTATTTCTTTTTATGTTTTGATAGTGAATTGGTTCTTATTGTTTCGTTGAAACTATGCGCAGTTTGCACCAGGTTTAGTTCAGTAGAGTAGAAGAATAAGATGCAGAGCACGCTCTATAATTGGTGTACAAAGTAGGAAACTTAATATCACAGTATTGTACTGTATTGTTATGGATGTTCATTTGATTGATGTGGAAGCGGGAATGGGACATCGTGGGATGGAAAATGATGGAGATGCTGAACCCAATGAAGGCGGAGACATAAATAATGCTGAGAATTCCTCAACTCAGGATGAGGATGGGATTGCGGAGCCATATGTGGGTATGGAATTTGATTCTGAAGATGCTGCCAAGACTTTCTATGATGAGTATGCTAGGCATGTAGGTTTTAGCTCCAAATTTGGTAACTGTAGCCGTTCTAAAACTGATGGGACAGTCATTGTTCGTGAGTTTGTATGTAGCAGAGATGGGTGGAAAAGAAGGTCCGCTGATAGTTGTGACGCGATGCTTAGGGTAGAATTAAAGGGCCAGGAAAAATGGATTATCACAAAATTTGTGAAGGAGCATAGCCATTCTATGGTGAGTCCCAGCAAGGTTCATTACCTTAGACCCCGCCGGCATTTTGCTGGTGCTGGGAAGACCATGGCTGAGACTTGTCAAGGAGTAGGAATTGTACCCAGTGGTGTGATGTATGTCTCCATGGATGGAAACCGTGCCTCTTTTGAAACAAATAATCGCGGAGTTAGGAACGCTCCTTTAGAATCAAATCGCCCGGTTAAGAGCGTGGGAACAATGAATTATGCTATTAGGCCTGCTAATAGAAAGAGGACACTAGGGAGGGATGCCCAGAATCTGCTGGACTATTTCAAGAAAATGCAGGCTGAGAACTCTGGTTTCTTTTATGCAATACAACTTGATGAAGATAATAGAATGGCTAATGTATTCTGGGCTGATGCAAGGTCAAGGACTGCTTACAGTCATTTTGGTGACGCGGTTACACTGGACACACTATATAGATTAAATCAGTATAGAGTGCCATTTGCTCCATTTACAGGGGTGAACCATCATGGTCAGACAATTTTGTTTGGTTGCGCGTTGCTACTAGACGAATCTGAGGCGTCTTTTATTTGGCTGTTCAAAACATTTCTTACTGCGATGAATGATTGCCAACCTGTCTCCATCATAACAGATCAAGACAGAGCCATACAGACAGCGGTTGCTCAGGTGTTTCCGGAAGCCCGGCACTGTATTAATAAGTGGCATGTCTTAAGAGAAGGACAGGAAAAATTAGCTCATGTATGTCATGCAAATCTTAATTTTCAGGTAGAACTGTATAATTGTATCAACTTGACTGAAACTATAGAGGAGTTTGAATCATCTTGGAATTATATCCTAGATAAGTATGATCTGAGAGGACATGATTGGCTTCAATCCTTATATAATGCTCGTGCTCAATGGGTCCCAGTGTACTTTCGGGATTCCTTTTTTGCTGCAATATCTCTGAGTCAAGGATTTGTTGGTTCCTTTTTCGATGGCTATGTGAATCAACAGACCACAATTCCAATGTTCTTTAGGCAGTATGAAAGAGCTATAGAGGATTGGTTTGAAAGGGAGATAGAAGCAGATTTTGACACAATTTGCACCACACCACTCTTGAAGACACCATCGCCTATGGAGAAACAGGCAGCGAATCTTTATACAAGGAAAATATTTGCGAAATTCCAAGAAGAGCTAGTTGAAACTTTTGTTTACACTGCAAATAGGATTGAAGGTGATGGAGCTATCAGCACATTCAGGGTTGCAAAATTCGAAGATGACAACAAGGCATACATTGTTACATTAAACTACCCTGAAATGAGAGCAAACTGTAGCTGCCAAATGTTTGAGTACTCGGGCATCTTGTGTAGACATGTTTTGACGGTTTTCACTGTGACAAATGTACTTACACTACCATCTCATTATATCTTGAACCGATGGACAAGAAAGGCCAAGAGTGGGGTTGGAACAGATGAGCGAGTTTGCGAATTACATGGCCAAGAGTCTCTGACATTGCGCTATAACAATCTTTGTCGGGAAGCCATCAAATATGCAGAGGAAGGGGCAATAGCTGCAGAGACTTACAATGTTGCATTGAGTGGTCTTAGAGAAGGCGGGAAGAAGGTTGCTCTTGTGAAGAAAAATGTTGCCAAAGTTGCGCCTCCCAGCTCACAGGTTAGTGGTATTGGCTATGATGATGGGAAGACCTCTGCATCTGCTTCGGATACAACCCCTTTGTTGTGGCCACGTCAAGATGAAATGACACAAAGATTCAATCTTAATGATGGTGGCACTCCAGCTCAATCTGTCGCTGATTTGAATCTGCCACTTATGGCCCTTCACCGAGATGATGGCCCTCCTGATAACATGGTATCGAAGATAAAACTTTGTTTTTCTTTCCTTCCATTTCATTTAGGGAAAATTACCTTTTAGCCATTTTAGTTTGGTGAAATGTATGAAAATTACCTTTTACCCATTGTAGTTTGGTGAAATGTAGAGATGAGGACCCATAGTTTCAAAACCTACAGAGTTGGGTTGAACATTAGAATTTTGTTGTCTTAATGGAAAATATTAAAAGACTAAAATACCCTTTATAAAAACCCTGTTAACTAACTCAGATTGTAGGTCAAACACTTTTTCTTTCTCTTCCCATCCGTGTTTCTTGAAAATCCCTCAACTTTAATCAACTCCTAATCCCATTAAATTCATCTCCTGAAACATTTTTTTTCTCACTCTTCTTCTTTTCATTGGTAGATCTATTTTTTCATAATAAAAAAATCAAAATTTGGAGTGAAAACAATAACAAAACCCAGAAAAGCAACGATAGTCCCTGAAAACGTAAAATTATTTTATTTTAATTTTTAATAGAACTCCCCGGGCTTCCACGAGGCATTCACTGTGGGCTGGTTTCTTTCTTCCTCGTGCTAGTCTGGTGTGGCAAATATTGTTTCTAAAGAATTTGTGTTTTTTTTTCCAGTTTCAAAGATGCTAAATTAGTCAAATATGATTTAGAGCTTATGATATTCCATAGTTAGTCCATTGGGAATTACATGTTCCCAACTTTTTAGACCCACGCATGTGAAGAAGTAGAGGGAATTTTTCTTTGCCACATTTTTTTATTCTAGATCTTTCAGAGATGTTAGTTCCAATAAGAGTTTTGAAAGAGAACCTAATTGAATAGAACAAGCTGAAACCAAGAGACTGAGACTTGAGATTCGCTATTAAATAGATCTTCATGTTTGCAAGAGATGAGGACTTCACAATTCTGAGATGGGAAGGAATGGATCTAAGAAGTGGTATTGTTTGGAAGAGATAACTAGAGTGACGCAGAAGAGAATCTATCTCTTGTTCAAAATCTTATAAGCAGTGATCCCTTTTTTCTAATTTGATCTTCACTTTATTTTACTGTAAATGCTCACTTAAAATTTTCTGATTTTTTTTTATTGATACTTCCATTCAAATTATTATAACCCCTTGCTTTGAAATTGAGTAAATTGTTCTTGTAGCTTCTATTACTCATCTAGGCTCTATACTTACAGTTGCATGCTTCTCGTCCACCCAGCTTCTCTTTAATCATTTTTTGTAAACCTTCTCCGCCTCTCAAAAAACAAGGATGACTAATAGGCTGTCAAGCAAGCAATGCAACCTTCCAAAAAGTTCTGCGGATTCCTGCCCTGATTCATCTGCATCAGTACTACTTTGGTGTAAATAAATATAAATTAAATCTCATGTCACCTTTGCTGAAGAACAATATTTTCCAATCACTTTTAGCAAAACTTCATGCATTACCTAAACTAGGAGCATAAAGTGCCTGATGGATTTTCCTTGGAAATTTTATTTTTTCTTAAGCTCCTACAATTGTGTTTTGGAACTTAACAGAGCATGAGAGATGGAGATAAGAAAGGTATCTTTCAAAAATCTTAAATGCAAAGGATAAGAATGAGACAAGGGGCATTTCTGTTTTTTCATAAAGTATTTGCTGACTTTCATGTCTTTTTGACCAACTTTAACAGGTTTGACTAACGAAAACTTAACAATAAGGTTTAAGTGTCACATAAAATGAAACTATGGATACGACAAGTGGGTATCATTAGGTTTTGAACTACAGGTCCTCATCTGTACATTTTACCAAACTACAGTGGGTAAAAGGTAATTTTTCCTTTCATTTATCCTTTGGATATGGCCCTTATATTTTGTTCTTTTGTACAGGTAGTTCTTCCTTGTCTGAAGTCAATGACTTGGGTGATGGAGAGTAAGAATTCAACACCAGCAAATAGAGTTGCTGTAATTAACCTCAAGGTATGCATATATGAAACGAAACATTAATAGCTAGTGGGAACTGTTATCTTATGAACTGCCTCAATTTGAAAAATGGTTCATTTGGCAACTGACAACACAATGTCACTGCATTAGGCTATTTATGCATTGAGTCCTTTTAAAATATGCTTTACTTACGCCATTTTGTTGATTTCATTCTAGGTTTTGTAGAAATTGTTGTGTAAATTATAATGTAGGTGAGTGGAGTACTTGACTATTATTGTATTCTTTCCACCTATATGATATCTGATTGAATCTTATTTTAAATAATATTTACAGTTGCAAGATTATAGCAAGACTCCATCGGCAGACACGGAGGTAAAATTTCAGCTTTCAAGGATCACACTGGAACCCATGTTAAGGTCTATGGCTTATATTAGTGAGCAACTTTCTACCCCAGCTAACAGGGTTGCTGTTATCAATTTGAAGGTATGCAAATCTAATTTCTAGACCTATGCAGTGCAAATTGACCATATGATATTGGGAGTACCTAGAACTATGATGTATTGTTGAAAGATGCTTTGCATCATGTCACAAGAAGCTGATTAGTTTATGTTCTAGAAGATGATCATTCTATGTCTCTTTGTGTGTTGGTGTTGATCTGCCAACTATGTTCTGCTACCTCCATTTATGTAGGACTAGCTGGGAAGGGATAGTTGAGAGACTGCCAGTCTGGCTTGTTGTCGGCTTTGGGCTAGGTTACGTGTCGGATCATATTGAACCCTAGTTTTTTAGAGATGGGCTCAGGCCTAAGAGTTTAAGTGGCTATTTAGAAAAGCTTGATATATACCTTTAGTAATGTATTAATATTATTATCAGACTAAGTTTTAACATCTAGCTATTGTTTAGAATAGTATTTTCTCTGCAGAGAAGAATTTGATATCTTCTTTTATTATTGAAGAATCTATAAAAATCTATATTTTTTCTACATGCAACATTTAATGATCAGACGGTTGGGTATGGTCTTCAAATGTCAAAAAGCACAAATACTTTGGATTTTTTTCCTCATGTTTTTGCATGGCAAGTAATGTATTCATACAAAATGAAACACCAAACCAGAGAATGCATAACCCTACTAGATAGGAAGTATACAAGCCTACTTATAAAAAAAGATTATTGCCCTTAAGTTAGCTAGAGGGTTCTACTAGTGGGCGTATTTTGGCTCCCTACTAGACTTGCCTCTCACCTTGTGGGAATTTTATTGTAAGCTCTGTCAAGTATTTAGGTGACCTTGTAATCATACTTCTTACCCTTTTAGAAGTTTAGAGGTAGTTTGTGGGTTGGAGTGCTCAATGTGTATGTGTGCATGCATACATGTGCGTGCTTAAATTTGAAATTTGGTTACCTCATGTCACCTGAATGGATAATTCAACATGCACTTGGAGCTTGACAGTTCCTAATGTGTGTGCGCGCGCATGCACATGAGTGTTTCTGTTGTAAAACTCCTCTGTTTTTGTCCTGCTCACTTTGGAGCGTTCGTAAGGGCATTTCTAACCCCAATACCTCATTGAAGTATCTACTAGATGCTTGGACATATCGCTATCGGTCCTGCATATCCATTTGTCATAGTCTGTCCTTTTAGTCACTTCCGCTGTTAAGTTTTTGGTTTCTCATTCCAACTGAAATCTCTTAGTGGTTAAGAAATTTATCCAGCAACTGTTCTCTCCATTAGCTGTTGTTATCTTCATTATTGCTATATCCTGTGAATCCTCAATGTATATTTACCCTGAACTTCTTTTGTTGCCATATCTTAAAGTCCTATCTCTCAAGTTCCTTTAGTGTTTGTTTTCTGTAACCCAAAAAATAAACTAGATATATATCAAGACTTAAATGCATTTCAAATAAATTTAACTTTCCCCTCTCTCTCTATTGATATTGGAAGATAGAGGAGCGAAACAATCAACCTATTGATATTGGAAGGCCTAAAAGATTCTTCCAATGTATCATTTATGGATTCAATGGAATTCATAGGCATAGGAAGACCCTATCAAATAGAGATTTTTTTCTTTCGACCATATTTAGATTGTTAATACGATATATAAGGAAAGCTACTACAAATAGTACCCCACCCTTGATCGTGAAATGTCTATTGCTTGTTGAACCCTGTGAATTGCGTGTAACATAGGATACTCCATATATATATAATAATTTTTTGTAGCTTATTTATCAAAAAAGAAAAAAATCTGTTGTGAGCTTAGGCTTTTGTTCTGAAAAATTCTTATCTGACTTCTCAATAGAAAAGACAAGGAAAGCTTTTAGATAATTTATGTTTTAAGAATCTAGACTATTTAGCGAAAGGATGGAGATCTTGGTATTCAATATTCATACTCAACCACCATGTCTTCTTTGTGAACACACTTATGGCTGTCTTTCTGAAATTGTTATTATAAATGCTTACCTTTTGAATGGAAGGGCTCACGGCTTCTCCTTATGCTAACTTAATTATGTCATATACTCTGAGAACAATATTAATGTGAAGCATTGCCAATTAGATGTCTGAACATTGCTGCGTTTAGGATTGTTGGTGGAACCTTTTTTTTGGTAATTAAAGAATGATTACTGAGTTAGGGTTTTATTTTTTTATGTGAGGATGTTAATATGACGGTTCTCAAGATAAAGAAGAAAAGCTAATGGATCTAGAAAATAGAACTTCGTTAAGAAGATAGGAAGTTAAGAGAACGACTTCGAATTGATACTTCTAGATTAAAAAATTTAGGTGCTTTGTCTTTTAGGTCTCGATCGTTTCATATTCTATTATTTTGGTTTGTTGTGTTTTGGTGTAGCTGTTGCTTTCCCTTGTACTAGGATTTTACCTTCCTCGAGTGTTTGTTGAGGGCTGTCTCCTTAGGCAGGTACAGAATTCATGTCCTTGCAAAGAAGTTCACCCTTGACCAGTATTTCTTAATAATTCATAGCCATAATAGGCCAGCAGTTAGCATCATGGGAGGTAAGATCTAAAGAGTAAAATTTTTCCCCAAAAAAAAGATCTAAAGAGTAAAATGTATCCAAAAAAAAGATCTAAAGAGTTAATAAGGAATCGCAAGACACAAAAGGAAGCATAGGAAATTAGATTTGAGCCATCCAATCCCACCTGCAAAGGAAAAGAAAATGTTTACATATTACTTTGTGAAGTTATGATTGGACTTCTGATATCTTAATATGAGGTTGTTGTGTTGCCTCAATCGATGTTTTTCTTTGTAGAAAATTATTATCCGTTCAATGATTAAATTCTTTCTTCTCATTGTTTCAGCTTCAAGATACTGAGACAACTTCAGGAGAGTCAGAGGTTAAATTTCAGGTGTCCAAGGATACATTAGCTGCCATGTTGAGATCAATGGCCTACATTCGTGAACAGCTCTCAAATCCTGTAAGCATTCTATCTTCAATGAATGTGTTCTTTTTAAATTTTCTAAAGTTACTCGATTCATGAACTTGTCAACAGAAAGAGAGATGATTGTCAGTATGAAAGTTATGGGACTGAAGATAGCGGTGGAAACACGTACTTTTTTCTTTTGCTATGTTTATGTCTCATACCATTATTGAGACTACCAAGTCTAGAAGAGATGGATCATGGATGGCATTATGCCGATCTATGTTAGGTAGAACGGGCAACCAGAAAAGAATAAGGAGAAAAAAAAGATAGAAGAAGAAAGAGAGGAGAAGGGGAAACAGAGAGAGAGTAGGGAAGAAGAGGAGAAGAAAGGGAGGAGAAGAAGAATAGAGGGGAGAGGTGAGGGGACAGAACCATGATAGAGAAGGAATTAATTCTGAAATCTTATTGACCAGTGCACTGAAAAAATATAATGAGGTATTTATACAATAATCGCTCCCTACCATAAAATGAAATGGACCAAACCCGAATAAAATAAAACCCTTAATAATTTAAACAAAAATCCCAAATATCAAATAAGTATACCTAGGAACTTTAGGCATCAACCTATCATTCCTGTCATGAATCCATGATGTACAACTCGCCTAGGATTACCTATTGCAGGTTGGTCGTAGATATGTTATCTATGTTTCCGTCTAGACAAAGGCCTAAGTATTTGCCGAGTATCTATGTGGCATCCTCAAAATAAGGAAGATCAGGAAGGGACCAGTCTCTCAATCATGATCTCTCCAAAGTTGTGCAAAATCCTAAGCAGGTCGCTTTATTATACCCTTGGGATTACCTCTTGGGATCGGTCATGTCAATTTGCAAGACTGGAATGTCAATTTGCTTGGTTTAACTTTCTAAAAAAAGTATGCATGGTTTAAATATCAGTTTGTGATGCAGAAATGTTTTTATTTTTCATTATGTGCAGCTATTGTGCAATGCAACAAATTAAAAGATGTTGAGATAACTCAAATTACACACAAAAAATCAGAATCAATTGAGATGTTATGCCAAATTTGAATGCAAATATAGGTGAAGCAAGAAGCAAACAAAAGGCTAAAGTGAATGAAAATTGGAGGAACCAAAACTAAAACAACAAATCATATTTAGAGTATTACTATGTACTGAAACAAAGGCTATAGTGAATGAAATTAGCATGTAATAATATTTGCCTGTGATCTATTCCAATAGCTATTACTATGTCTGTAGTTATTTGACCAATCAAATTTAAAGTCCTGAAGAATTTTATTGTTGATCAAAGTTGGGGTTTCCATGAATGTTGTGTTCATTCTATTCGCTAAATTGGCAATTTTTGACTTTCAGATTTGGTTTTCTGAGGATAGACGTTGTGTAGAATAAATCTCAAATAACTTTTAGTGTTTCTCTCATCATTTGGAATTTGCTATTTTGGCAGGCTGAGCCTCAATCAGAACCTCCACCAAAGAAGCAACGTAAATAAAGGGATTGAAAATATTCGGTGCCAGGGGTGTGCGACTAACTCATGTATGTGGATTTGCTCAACAAATTTTCAATTAGCAATCCAAATGGATTTGGGCATTCTCTTACTCATGTCTCTTGTATTAGCTAGCCTATTCTCTGCGCTATCTTTCCTTTTTTCCTATCTCTAGATAATTTTCTTTCTTGATGTAAGCTTGCTGTGTAACATATGTGTACATGTAACGAACGAGATTCAAAATTTCAAGATATCAAAGAGTTCCATTTTGTGATTCATCTTTCGTCCAAACTTCATCAGCCTGGAAAATAGGTGCTACTGTTTTCGGCATATTCTTCTTCAAAGTGAGAAGTTCTTCCTTGGTACAGTGCCATAAGAGATATATAACATAAGAGTTCATCTCATCGTTAAATGGTATGAGAAGAATAAAAATATGTATATATATATATATTTTATTTTCATTCAAGGGTGAGACTCTTATGTCATGTATCTTTTATGGTACTGTGTTAGGCAAGAATTTTTTTTATTTCACCGTTAAATGGTATGAGAAGAGAGAAATTTTTTTTTTATTTTCATTCAAAAGTTAAATGGGCTTTTGTGTTATGTGTCTCTCATCTCACTGTGTTAGGTAAGAATTTCTCTTAAAAATGCAATGATAAACCTTTTTTATTGTTGGGACTTCCAGACACAAATCATTTTTCGAAAAAGGGGCTTGCTATTAGCAGCTTGACCAACCTTTTTTCAGTATTTTTTCTCTTATTGCTGCATGTTTAACTTATAGGATCACCCATAGGATAAACTTAACGTGGATAGACCATTCTCTCAGCCTTGGGAGGCTCGAAGCTGTTTTACTGAACTTGATCATGTCAGTGGAAATATACAATTTGAACTGGCATGAATAAATGCGGAAAAAGCTTATCAAGATTGGGATTTCTGTATACTTATTTTACTTATACGTAAAAGGGTAATTTTTTAAATTTCAATCTATATAGCTAAAAATCTTACTGCAAAATCAAACACGAGAAACTTTCCTAAGAATTAAAACCAAATCTTGCACGACACATTCCAATCGTTGATTAAAGAGAAACACATTCACGATCAAGTTTTTAGGAATTTAATTCCCCAAAACAGTCACATTCCCTAGCTTGTACACCAAAAACAATAATAATGATGATTTTTTCTTATGATAAAAAATATTATTATAATAATAATGATTATACTAATAAAAGTAATAATAATTACAATTACAATAATAACAAATAATAATCATAAAAAATAAAAATAAAAATATTATTATAACAATAATAATAATAATTAAATTCTAAAGTTTGTGAAAGAAATTAGATATTGTTAAAGATGATAAATAATGCTAAAGTATTTTGATACTTGAACTTATAACAATTTAATCTCAATCCATCAATCTTATGACCCAAACATAAAATTAAGTTATTATCTCTTTAATCCCTTGTTATCTTATCTTATGTTAATTTTAATACTATCTCACTATAATTTTATCGATAAACAAACGGTCACTCAATGCTCAACTAGTTCCCAATGGAGTCTTCAGGACCACAAATATTTTCCAAAAATGCATTGTGTTGTTTGGGAGGTGATTTAAATTCAAATCAACCCAAACAACGCCATGTTTAGTGTTAAAGTTGGATAATGATTTAAATATCACTTAAATCACCAACGTTGAATCTTTACTGGTGTTATAACGTGTCCTCCTTTTGGTAAATTATAGCATCGTACCTCAGGTTTGATAATGGTCTTACATGACATCACATGACAGGCATGTGATAACCAAAATGCCCTTAAAAACTATACTGCCAAGGTTACTACCAGTAATAAAACAATCCACAAGTTTTAACCATTTTATTATCAGAAACAGCAGACACATCTTAGAAGAAAGAAAAAAAAATTAGCAGCTACCTCAATCTATTCTCTAAGAGTCCCATTTTACAGTAGAAGTTTGTCAAACAATGTCCCACCCCAAATTTGTAAACATCTCTTTCAATTCAGTCAAGTGAGTGGAACAAAAAATACAGAACAATAAGAATCACTGATATGTGTCCAGGAAGCATTACCACTAGCACACAGAAGCGACAGTGAGCAACCACCAAGCACCACGTATTTAAATAGAGCGCAGATGCTTATGCCAGATAACAGTTGAACCAGTTGAGGAGTCACTTTCCCTTCAGAAAGAAGTATCTTATATAGTTTTCACCATACTGACAATTTTGTAACCTATAAGCTCCTGTAGTCTATAACAGTGACTTCATCCTCCGGCGCATCTAGGTCTTGATAACTGCACAAAATTGGTATATTGCAACATTAGAATCATGATTCAAGGAGAAATGAAAAACAAAATCAACTCTGCTCTAAGATATAATCAAAAGGCAAATCAACTGTGAAAATTGGTGTCTCTGCACTTAATCGCTACAGAATGTTCAACTTGACAGCCAGATTCCCAAATCCCAAGAGCTTCATATTCAATGAAGGTTTCAAGCAAATATAACATCCAGCAACTCAACTCAACTAAGCATTATCCCCAAAGGCCCAAACTAGTTGGGGTCGTCAGATAACGAGTCCTGTCTCCAATTTGCCTCAACAAACAAGCAAATATAAGTAATTAAACAAATCTAACAACCAAACTTGTAAATAAATATCCCTTGAAATCCCCTTCCAACCTATATTCTAAAGGCAGTGTCTTCTTCAATCATGGCCCAAGAATGACTACTACGTATCAGTGTTCTCTAATCCATCACCCTGTTAACATCTCACGCAGATAAAAGTTGATTCCTGAACTTGCTTGCAAGTGGCTTCTGCATGCACGTTTGCACGTTTGAGCATGTGAATAACTCTAACTTCTCTACATAAAAAAAAAAAAAAAAACAATTCTAACTTTAGTTATATCACTCCACACCTAGGTGCCCTGACCCTAGGGTGGCGGATTAGGTAAAACCTGCAGATTCAGCGGATCTGGAGCGAACACATTACGAATTCATGGTCAAATTATTCAAATCCGCACTTTACTCATGTTTCCGCATTTTTTCTCAAGTTTGAATTGTCTATGCCATCTGAAAGAGAGAGGAAGCAGCAATATGATTTTGCAGGATCCCAACCTATGTACTATAGGTTAGAAAGAAGGGTCCCATCACTCTGTCAATTCGTAAATTGATAGTCAAAATGGTACCTGAGTAGTAGATTTACTATATCTAAAAAAACTCAAAAGAATGCTACCATAAGAACCCAACCTCCCAACATAATCCAACCTACCAAACACTGAAAATAGAAGTATCTGTTAAAATATAAAATACATTATATATCATTTAATAAAAATATGCTCAAGTTAGTTTTTTTTGGATAAGTATAAGAAATGCCCATCCAAGCAAACAAATCACAGACCATGCTAATCTTCTCTATATCATTCCAATTTTACCAGGTGTCCCGGAAAGAACATAAGTTAGTCAATTTTAGTGTTAATTTATAAAATCGTTCGCTTTAATTTTAATTTTACACTTATCAATAATTTTTTTTAAAAAATCATCTATATCATGAATATAAATATAATATACATTCTCAAAGCGGTCTTATCAAATTTTTAAAAGAGACGATTTACGCTCTAGCTTTTGTTTCCAATCCCGCTCCCGCTCCAGAGCACCTAGCTTCACAGTCCACACTAATCACGATATATGCCCATAGCAAGTGTTCCATTGTTCAGTACTTAAAGATTATTAAACAAGCTCATTTTGAGTTTATGTACAGGCGCTCATCTGATTAAATAATCAAGTCATAGAAACAACATTTTTTGCCCTCGTCCCTCACAGATGAAGTGATTCTTTCACTATTTTCTTTAACGCACAAAAAACATGGGTCATCGTATAGTTATTATCTGGAGTCACTCATCGTATGAGAAGGTCAGACAAATAAAAACATAAAAAGATGGGAGAACAAAAAAATGGGGGGATTTCCAGATTTCCCCTTGAATTATCGCATCAACATCCTAAAATTTAAATTTACTTAAATTGTAATTTTCATGAAATAATTTCAGCCAAACAACCAATTCAGATAAGAATGCAACAAACTTGGGCTAAGGAGATCTCAATTTAGAATTTTACCTTCGTAGGCGACGAGGATCCTGCCTAAACGCTGGTGATAAAAGGAAGGGGGCTGGTCCACTTAACTGGGGCCCAGGCCGTCCATTTCTACCACCGCCTTCAAATGAGGGAGGACCACCCTGCTCCCTGAACATCCGCATTGCAACTTCAGGTGGAGCTGGAACAAAGGGCCCCAAAGGACTGCAAGTACAACCATACATGAGATCTCAAGAAAATAGCAAAATAAAACTACTCGCAGTGGTCAGAACAAGAAGAAAACTGGCGCACAAACTGAAAACCTACCCAGCACCCGGAACAGGCATCAATACTGGTGGAGGGGCAATATCTGAAGAAAAGGAAGAAGCAACATGCATTCCTTGTCCACCAAAAGCATCATAGATTGGTTCGTCATGATTCCCCCCATCAGGAGCGTCATTCTTAGATGGAAAATCACCTGACTGTGGATTCTCAGGCCTATCATATCTATCGCTACCATTGGCTCGATTGTCACGTTCTCTACGGTTGCCACGCTCATCTTTCATTCTATTTTCTGGACCTGGTTTACGTCTCTGTGGCCTGTCCTTCTGCCAAGATTTTCTTTTTATAAAACAATAATGTCGATGAATATCAACAAGAACATAATGAAGACATGAAAAAAGAGACTAGTTGAGGGGTGTGATTAAATGTATGGTGTCTGCTTTTATTCAGTCATTCTCCACCACCAATACAATATTTGGTCAGTAAAGTAGGCAATCTAGAGAACAGAAGCAACATTAAATCATGGCTCATGGCGTCCACAAAACCAGTACTATAAGAACTATTCATCAATTATGTAATTCTAGCCTAAGTTGCAAACTATGAATTCCCAACTGATTCTCACAAAGAAACAAGAACACCTAGGCCTAGATGATGAACATGGTTTAAGGGGGAGTATAAAGCAGCTTTAAAGCAACAAATGTAAGCTATTCAAGAATATCCTTTTCCAGCAGGGATGGCATGCCATTCATAAACTTTTCAAACTAATTCAGAATAGCATGGAAGAAAATATTTAATTTTACAGATAGAGAAGGGGGAAATATAATTTAAATAACCTGTATCTACATAACCCCAAGCACGACAGTCAGCACCCCACACAAATTACTAAGGGTGAGCATTGAAACTGGTGGACCCGCGGACCGACCCAAACCGGTGTAATGGGTTGGGTTGGGCTAAGTTTTCAAAAGTTGAGTTAGGTTTGGGTTGAGAAATTTTTTAACCCAGTGGGTTGGGTCACGCGTTAAAAAATTCCAACTCGACCCAAACCAATAACTCGGTCATTATATAATTATATTTAATGTATATTTAAAATATACTTACTTTAAGGATTGATGGACTACATTAACATTTTGGTATATAAGTTAGTTTGGATTGCTATATATATTTTGGGTATACATATTTGATTAACTATATTCATATTTTAATAAATTAGTTTAGAATCCAATATATATTTCATGTATATATATATCTTCTCATTTCTTTCCTTTTTTTCTTCTTAGAAACCTTCAACAAAAATACTAGTTTCGTTTTAATACTTTTTAGTTGAAGAAGACCGTTTGTTCTCGTGAAAATATTTCTTTTGGACTTTCAATATTCTTTTCAAAAGCATGTTGAATTGATTTTCTTATCCTATATTCATTCACTTTATATTTTTGGCATGATGGTACTTGATTATGAAGATTCTAAGACCAAGTCTATAGTAGTGTTGAAGTTTTGAAGAATTTGATTAATCAAATACCTTTAAAATCTAGATTTTATTTAATTTTATATGGTTTATATTACATTAAGGAGTAAATTTCATTTTTAGTCCTTTTAGTTTGTTTCGTGTCCTTATTGGGTCCCTAGAATTTAAAACGTCTCTATTAAATCCTTTAAGTTTGGTTCTCATTTCAATCAAGTCCTTCATCTAAATGACCCAACAATCTTATTCTAGGTGGCATCCTACATAGACTTTGGCGGTAAGAAAAACTGCCAATTTTTATCACATGCATCACTTGACTTCACAAGATCAATCTGAACCCTTTGATCATTACTTTGATCAATAGTCTGATTTAGGGTTCTTCAGTTTGACTTATGGTTGATCATTACTTACAACCAACTAACTCAAATATTAGGTTGATTTTCTTTTTCTTTCAATTATCTAAGAAGTCAATATATTGAAATGGGTTCTTAGGTATAAATGAGTTACAATTTGTTCTGTAACTGTATATATAATCTGACTGATTTTTGGTCCTCTGTGAGAGGTGATTTAAAGTATATAATCTGTAAATGATGATTTGTAAAATTTAATAAATTATTGTATGAATTTAATTTTGGATCTAATGAATGATAAATAATTGTAGTAATTTTTTTCTTACGTAATATGTTTGCATTAATTTTTAAGTGATGTCCTTCTTATGTAATATGTTTACATTAATTTTTAAGTAATATTTTTTCTTACGTAATATATCAGTATTAAGTTTTAAGTGAAAAAATACTAAACAGATGACCCAAACCAGTTTGAATGGGTTGGGTTGGGCTGAGATTGGATGGATTCATAGGTTAGGTTGGACTGAGGTTGGATGAGTTCATGGGTTGGGTTAGGCTGAGGTTGGATGGGTTCATGGGTTGGGCTGAGGTTGAATGGGTTCATGAGTTGGGCTGGGTTGAGGTTGGATGGGTTCATGGGTTGGGTTGGGATTAGATTTTTCCAACCCGATATAATTGGGTTGGGTTGATTTTTTATGTCAACCCGACCCAAACCGACTCATGCTCACCCCTACAAATCACTAGAAGCATTAGAGGATAGTCAGTGAGATAAGATGTAGACAGAAGTACATAACACAAGAACATGAGAATGCCGACAATCAGTAATAAGTTTCTGACCCCATGTTATAGTAGTACTCATCAGATCTTTACAGATCCTCTAATTTATATTTCCAAGTCAACACACGTCTAAACAAAAACATTTTGCGTGGGGGAACACGGCAACATAGTGGAGGGTTGCGGAGGAATCACTTCTCACATGATGCAATCTTCTACTTTCAATACCTATTGACAGCTAAGCCCCACTAACTCCAGTATAAAATTATTGGCTCCAAAGACTGATATTTTTGTGAGAAAGAGAGGTATAGATATTTGAACAATTACTCTAGAAATAAATTTAACTATATTTTATTGATGTTGCCGTATGTGCAATGCTTGGCCCTATTATTGACAGTAAGTGTTCCTGCTGATTGACACCTGCCCCCGGTCTCTCAACTCCTAAGTTATGCAATGGTTCCACTGAACATGTAATCCATCTAGGTCTTAAACTTTTTCTTGAATTTGCCTATCTAATAGAATGATGATGCTCTAGAAAAGATTTTGTGTACACAAAATACAGGCCTGAGGTTGTTCGCGTTTGCGTCTATGTATCTACATTTCTTTTATTAGTTATAAAAAGCACCAAGCAACCCAAATACAAGATCCATATGAAATAGTAAAACCAAAAAATCTATGAGGTCTTTCCACACGATAAAAAAGGCTCAAATTTCTTTCGTTCCAAACTAACTAAAAAATAGAGTGAGGAATCAAAGAATAAGCTCTCTTCAATTCCTTAGAAGCCCATATAGCGCTCCATTTCCAAACTTCATCAGGAATAGTCGACAACCACCCAAGAGGCCAAGTGATACCCAAAACACTTTAAGCCATAACCCAAAGATATCTAGCCAAAGGGCAACCCAGCAATAGGTGGTTCACGGTCTCAACTATTTCCTTGCAAATGTAGCACTGGTTAACAAGCACCTTTCGTTTTCTTTGAAGATCATCAATGATAAGAATTTTCTCCCAAGAAACTTCCCATACAAAGAAACTTACTTTCTTGATGGGGTTATAATACTTCCAAAAAGATTTCCAAGGGAAGTTAGAGCGCCCTTCCAATGGTTGCACATTTAGAAGACCCTTATAAAAGGTCTTAACCTCGAAGCCCTTGTTCGCAACCAATTTCTAACTAGCTAAAATCTTCTCTATTCATATCAACCCTTGTGTTGTACAAAACTTCAGAGAACTTCCCCACTCTCAAGCTCCCAATCATGGACATTACATAGAAAAGGAATGATCCACATAGGTGCTATTGGACAAGGAAATGCAAGACCTAATAAGTGCATCTTATCTCGCACAGAAGCAAGCAAATTTTTGTTAAGAAGCACCAAGAGGGTGCACCAAAAAGCCAAAGGCTATTTACAACAAAAGCAAACAAATTGCTCACTCAAAGAGGTATCCCCACACCAAATATCATACCATAATTGGATTGAACTGCCATTACCAACCGTGAAGGACACAAAGTAAAGAAAAAAAAAAAGAAACCCAAGCTTTTTGGATCCATTTCCACGCCCCCACTTCATAGGACCCTCTCCCCTCTTAAGACATCCACCCAATAAGCTCAAGACCAAACTTAGCACCAATCACCTTTCTCCACAAAAGGTCCCTCTCCACCATAAATCTTCAAGCTTTACTGAACAAAGAAAGGGATTTAAGGCCTAAAACCCCTCTTTCGAATGGTTGTTTGACAATACCCCATTTTACAAAGTGATATTTATACTCATCCCCATATTTCCCCAAAGAAACCTTCTTTTAATGACCTCCAAACGAATAGTAACCAAAGTAAGAATAAGGAAGAGAGACATAAAGTAGATAGAAAGGCTTGAAGGAGTGCTCTTAATGAGTTAATCTTCCCCCTTTAGAAAGGTACTGCTTCTTTCAACCAGCCAACCTTTTATCAAACCATTCAACATCGGAATCCCATATGCTTTTATCTTTGAACTTTGCACCTAAAGGGAGCTTACCCTAAATAAGTGATTGGAAGAGAGACCATATTACAACCCAACACATTTGCTAAGAATTGGCCATCAACATTTAACCAAGAGGAATCAAATCACTCTAGCTAAGATTTATCTTCAAGCTGGAAACCGCTTCAAAACAAACTAGGAAACATCTAAGGTGTGGGATCTGCTCCAACTCCGCACCACATGAAACAATAATGTCCTCGGCAAAGAGAAGATGAGAAACTTTCACAACACCCTCATTCCTTTCAACTTTGAAACCACATAATAGACACACATAACCCACCCTCACAAACCTATGTAATCTACATACACAAGCACATATGCATGCACATACAAACACCCAAGTGCCTGCTTGTTGCTTCAGTGTGAAGTATGCATGCATGTATGTTTCCTATTCATTTCAATTTGATTCTTAAAGACAACTCAAACAGCTCTTCCACCTGCACAAGCAACATGGACAAACCAAGAGCATGTTCATATGATAAAAATATCCTTGCCCAAAGTTTGGAGTCTTGGAAGTTTCCATATTTTTAACCAGTACATATTTCAAAAACGGAAAAAAAAATGAATGACATCTCTACAAAGTTAAGCTTAAATTTATTTCATGAGATCTTAAAAATAATAGGAAAATGTATTTAAATGTACATTATGCTGAACTTCAAACTTGAGTTTATTTTGGCATGCAGCCTATCTCAAGCATATCAGTTGAATTATAATAGCTCTCTTCAAATCATTCTAGATTACTGCTTTCCTATAATTTTCAATTCATGGTGGAAGTTTGTATAAGCATGTTGAGGACTCTTGAGTAATTGCTAACATGTCCGGATGCTATCTTCTCTCTAAATGTTGAACAAAAAAGCCTATGATTATATTGAAAAGAGGAATATTTTAACATTAACACTGTCATTGTACAATGTTATATCCTGAAAAAAGAAACACCATTTAATAGACAAGCAGATGAATGTGATCATGTTAGAGAATCATCTCAAGTATTTTATTGGGCTACCTAGTTTACTCAAAAACCATACGGAAGCTCAATGACACAAGAACAAGATCTAAGATACAAAATTAGCAAATAGATCTACGAGCAGTGAGGAGTCAAAAATGCAGGCAGTGCAGAAATACCCAAAAATCGCAGTTCAATTAATTTTCTTTTTAATAGAAGTTTGACATTGGTTCTTGTACTTTAACACCATCAAAAACTAGTAGGTGCTCCTTCCCCCTCTCCCACATCCCCAAAGAAAGCACTCCATAGACTAACACCCTGCATTGAAAATGAGGGAATAAAAGGAAAACGAAGCTCGATTTTGTAATGTGACCGATTTGTCCCTGAATATTTACCAAAATTTATTGGTATTGATCACATAGCCATAAGAAAATTTGTTCCACATTGACCATTGACAAATACAGATTTAATGAATCATACCGGTACAGATTGCTGCATAACAGGTGTCCCGCCAGGAGCATCGGCATCACTGTGAATGACATTGAAGCATTTTTCATAGTATCTATGAAATCCACAAAGAAAAACAATTAAGTGCAAAAAATCATACGTACTTCATGTAATTCTGGAAATACAGCTCTTCGCGCACTTTGGCAGTCAGCTCCATCACATGTTCAGGGTGTTTCAGTTTAAGATGCTTGTGTACAAACTCAGCAGCATGAAAGAGCTTTGTGCAACCCTTGGCCCCACAACCATACTTCCACCCATACTTCTCATCCCTAATCTTACGGACAAACGGATCCAAACCTTCAACAGCAGCAGCATCTATTTTCTCCTTAGCAGTCATTACTTCCAAGGGATCTTGACCTCTACGTCTCTCTTGCCAGTGGGAGTCGAGTTTTTTTTCCCAATCAGCTGCACTATTAGTTATGTCAGAACTTTTTCCCTCTGCTCTAACATGCCTGAGACCCTTAGCTTCATTTGTTTCAATCTTTCCATAATAATCCACGCCGTGAACTCGCCAAAGGTAAGTAACAAGAGTTTCCAGCAGCTCAACACCCTCCAGGCCCTTCACTGAGGTTAAGCCTCGTATAATAATAACTGGGCCACTGGAGCCACCATGGGATTTATCTCTACTTAATTTTTCATTGTCAGATCCGCATAAAATATTTTCTTCAATTCCTTTTTCAGAGTCTAGCTTACGTACAAGAGACTGTGCTTGTTCAACATCAATTTGGACTCTTCTGGGCTCGAAACTGACTGGATGAGCTTTAGGTGCAGCAGAAAGAAGATCAGTTTCTTTAGCTGGTCCCCTACCATGTCTTCTTCTTTTACCACCAGTGTCAGCTTCATCATCAGAATTTGGGTCACTAGTCTGTCCAGATTTATTAGAAGATATGGCAGTCACCCCAGGACCTCTGCATCACATTATAAAAACAATTAATGAGCTGCCATAACAACAAAAGGTTGGTGGACAGGTTCAAATATGCAAAGGTAAGTACAAAAGCACTGATCTTACAAGTCCAGTGTCCCACTCTGTAGATCAAGCAGAAAATCTTTTGCAACCCTTCGTGCAAGTTCATTTCTCCTAGAAAGAAATTCCAGAAAAGGTAAATCAATACCACTTCATAAAGAGAAAGTTGATTAGAAATCAGAAACTCAAACTAGCAACCAAATATGCACCCAAGATGTTCCACCAGCCTAATTACAGCTTTATGAATTCAATTGCCATAAAATAGTGGAGCTCACCTTTCTATAACAGCAAGTAAATTTGTCGGATGGTATTTGTCTTTCAGCCTACATTTACAAGCAAGTTCGTTTAAAGAATGTACCAAACAGAACCAAATGAATTATGCAAATGATAAGAAGTACCATTCTTCATCTTTATGAGCATCAAAAAAAGCTCGTTTCTGGGTTGAAATATACTCCGACTTGTATTCTTGATATCTGAATTACAGAAAGCTACAGTCACCTCAACTTCCTTTTTTTTCAAGTCACAAAATGATTAACCTCTAGTTCAACTAATAGTCTGTTTCCAGTACCTGCGCTCAGCTTCTGCTGGTAGTATATCATCTTCAAGTTCCTGAATGAATTGCTTGTATGACATCAAGCCTTCCCTGAAAGAATTTACTTGTTATTTTTTTATAAGTAAAAGAATTTACTTGTTATGTTACATTATTAATTCCATGCAGGCAAATAGGCATCCATTAATATGAAGGTAACTCCTCAAGCTCAATAATAGAAACAAAAAATTCGATCATCTTCAGCAACTTGCATATTACTGTAATGTCAACAACTTTTGGCTGCCTTTATAAGTAGCACATGTTATCATACATGCCCAGCTTTGACCACAGTTCTAAAGCTCAGTGTCAATTCTAATAACATTTCAATCTTCTTCAAAAAAATCGGAGACTTAAGCATTGTCTAATTATTGTGCACTTGTGACTGAAGAAAGTTTAACATGAAAAGGCCAACCCAATTAATTACTGTTGCCTAGAGCACAGTCACATTCCACTCTTTCATGCTCTAGTTTATGTTATATGCTAAAATAACACATCTTATGTACCAAAAAGAGCATAAAAATAGCACATATTCTCCTGCTGCATTAACCATAATGATTCTAGTGCTTCCCTTATTCTCAAGGCACTTTAACTTGATGGACATCACTCTTCCTTATATGTTAGGTTATTCATTCTATTTCTTTTCTCTCTTTTTTTGGCTAAGAGATTAATCTTTCAAATTGAACAAGATCAAAACGTCTAGGTGTATTTCTCCAATTTTGTAACGAACTTCCCCAATTGATGCTACTCCCTAGTTTGACTGTCAAGAATCGATTATTAAATGAATCTTTTGCTAGCAAAAAATTCATCAGCTTATTTGTTGGTTTTTTTCCAACCACCTAACACAGGAAAGTTCACACTGGCCTTATTACAGCAATCTCAAAAATGTTTCCATCGAGTATCAATATCTACAATTCATTCCTCTTCATCAACCCTTCAAAAGATTTTTTTAAGTAAAAGTATATTAAAATGGCACCAAGGGGTTGTCATCCCACGTGCAACCTAAAATTTAAAACCCATAAAGCCAATAAACTCAACTAATGTTTCTTCATTAACAAAAACATACTCATTTAGCAAAAATTTAAGGTGTGAAGCAATCTATCCCTAATAAACCCCAATAGTTTTTCCTCTCCATCAAAGGATCTTGTACTTAGTTCAAACATTAAGCCGCATGCTGGATGAAGTTTCTAACAAAGAATCTGGCGCAAAATACATAGATATACCAAATGGTTAGATCTCAATAGGCCCTCCCTATGTTTCCAAGATAAGACATCAAGCACTCCTGCTCAGTTTCTTATGAGACAGTGCCCATTCTTTTCCTATAACACAAGTCTTTCATCAGATTCTAGCTCCTCATGTGCTAACTCTCTCTTTTTCTTTTCTTTTTTCTTTGTTGGGGGGGGGGGGGGGGGGGGGGGGGGATTGCTCCGCAAATAACACTTCACTTTAACATACAGTGATTATAAAATAATAAGCAAATTGTTTGCCCATTATGATACAAACAACGCTTGCATAGTCAGCTAAAATCACAATAAATAGCTGTAAGGGCGAGACATAAAAAAAAGGTTGACATAGAAGAGGCTGGGGGATGATGTGGAGGACAAGGACAGTTGGACTAAAAGTATTAGAAGTAATAATTTAAAATTAGATATAGGAATGCTTTCCATATCATGGAACAGCTGGATCTCACTCCAAACAAGAACAGCCAACATCACTGGCACAAAATTATTACAAACATTAAAAAAATCTCTAATTTCTTTAATACGAAAAGCAATTTTAACAAGAAAAACAGCACCTGCACAAAGAAGTAAAAGGCACCACTCAAACAGAAAGAAGAAGAAAGGGGACACAAGCACCCAGAAAGGGAAAACAAAATCATCTAAAAACATCATACACCTCATAACCACATGAATGACAGTAAAAACAGTTTCTAAATGGTAGTAACTATAATATTTGATTACTCATGCATGTGTGTAAATTTTACTGCTTCTACTTGAAAAAAATGAAGACACAAAGAATGCTCAAAGGTCTCCTAGTCATTGATTGAATATATGCTTTCAGGTTTCTCGATTTTTAACTTGTAATCGTAATCTTGTCAAGTTAGACACTTTAACTACTGAAATGTGTGTTGCTAGGAAGAAGGAAGATGATAAAGGATGGTCAAAAAGGACAAAGTTTACAATCGGCTTTTCCATCCCAATAACACGGTTTGTAAATAATGTGGTAGATTAAATAAAAATTATACTAATTTATTATTTGAGCAGAACTTACAAGAAATTCAAATGTTAAAATACAAGAAAATCACCCAAAAACAATGAACCAGACAACAAATCAAGCCTGACCCAGAACTAAGAGTCCATGAACATGATGGAATGCTAACCTTTGAGTATTCCCACTGTTGGAAGCATCACCATAACCGACACGGCCTGAATCCCAGTCTGCAGGATGTAAAACAGTAAGCTCCAGTTTGCATATACTGTATGACACATTTTCTTACATGATCTATCATTATGAAACTCCCATTAGATGTTAGGAACGATTCCTTCTTGGTAGGCTGTAGCCCAAATTCAATACGATCACAACTACAACAGAAAAATGATGTATATAACCATGAACTGTTTCTAAAATACAAGAGTGTTGTGGATTGAAGGGAATCAGTGGGATATCAAGTGAATTGTGGATTTCCAATTTATAACCGTATTCTAAATTAACTCTCAATGACCATTTAAAATAGCCCAATATGGGTAAGGAGTTTTTTTTGATAAGTCATGTAGATAAGCAATTTTTTTTATAAGTCATATGGATAAGCAATTTTAAGATGTTTCAAATCCTACTAACAGAATGGTGTAACAGTAAGCAAATATAAGGTCCGAAAGAAACTCAAAACCAACTTCCCATTGCAATCATATTTGTCACTACTTATTTGACAAAATACAAGGTAGAGACTGCTCCAACATTTCTTCTCACTCAAAGTAACAATAAAAGCCAAATATTGACCCTTAATATGTAGCAATTGTAAAGTATTTAAGCAGTTACCAGAAGGACCTCCTTGATAGCCACCAGATGAGCGACCAAGATACCGGCCATGAGGCCTTTCTTCAGCATAGCCAGGCCTGCCCCCCATCTCATTTTCATATCCTCCAGCATAATCATACCCAAACCTGTTGCACCAATTGATCAGATTATAATACTGGAGCATTTTTGAGCAAAACAGACCCACTGAAGTCAGAATTGGAGTTTATTGAGTTTCTTTCTTGTAAATGAATTTGTACTTTGGTTGCACCCCTTGATGCTTTTCTAATACAATCTTTTGCTTATCAAGAAAACAAAGTTGCTACACACAAAGATAATGTAGTATGTCAAAACAAGACTAAAAAACTAAGTAAAAAAGGTACCTTCCAATTGTTTAAAGACATTTTAGTATATCCTAAAACAATCCAAGTAACACAAAAGGATTAGCATGGTTGAACTAAGGATGTTAGGATAAACATGTGACAACATGAGAAAAGACAGAATAAGAAATGGACTGATTTGGGAAAAAGAATATGTAGAAGGCCTCGTTAGCGGCCAGATAGAAAGCCATGTTATACAAATTTTAATCAATGGCGCTAGACGTTCCACGTCAGTCACGAACTTCAACAAATAAATAACGCCAGTAACTCAACTATTTCATCTTCTTCTTCTCTGTTCTGTGTATTTCATCCTATCTATGCCTTGATTAATCTCATTCATCACACAGACCTACTCCTTTTCCTCTCAATGGCTCAGTCTCGCGAAATCTGAGCAAACAAAATTTTTTCCCTTTATAAACATATTTCACTGTATTTCTTGTCCATTTTTATTTGGGTTTTCATTTTGTGTGATGAAAAATAGTTTCCTCATCTAGGTATTTTCGATATCTTGGTATCTGTTTGAGCATAAAAGAGAGAAAAAAAAAAGGCTCGATTTGAAGGTGGAACTTACCGTTTGAGAAATTCTGTTTAGAAGAATAATCCAAAAAATCTCTGGGTTATCAAAAAAACAGAATAATCCAAAAAATCTTACTGAATTTTCTATGTTGTTTGCTTTAGTCTCGAGTCTAGTACATCAATTGTATTATTTTGCTTTAATGCCTTTCTCCCACCTAGTTTATATCAAACTCACTTTAATAATCAACCAACACTTGATCTAAGTCCACAGAAAAATTTGAAGCAAAAGAATTGGGGAAAATGACATGATGTAGTTGCAATGTCATTCTCTTTTTCTTGAATAAAAAAGATAACAGAAAAATAAGCAATTGAGAGATTAGAGATATGAAGAGAGAGATAGAGATAGGAAAACAGAGAGAGAAAATCAAACAGAATAAGAGAGAGAGAAGATTAGAGTGAAAATTTTAAAGAGAAAAAAAAAGAGAGAAAGTCTTGCTCACGGTTCTGAGTGAAAAAGAACTCTTTAAAAAATTAGATGATGTAATGAGTTTCTGCCCATCCATTTCGTTTTAACCAATGTGTCACGAATTCAAATTCATAGTGAACTGGGCTTCTCCAATTGGAAACCCAGCTGGAGAAGATCATGGTCCAAAGAACAGGGTAAGAAAAGGTTAAAGGTAGACCATGTTATGAAAAAAAGCTCAAGGTAGACCAAAAATTACAGGGCTGAGACACGATTTCAAAATATCTTACAAAAAGGTACAATATCAAATCAAATAGATAAAAATTAAGACTCATAGTCAACCCAACTAGTTTATAATGTTTAACAAACAACCCTGCCCAATGCATGAGCATATGACGTTATTGAGTTAAGAGTTAAGACAACATATTTAATAAAAATGTTTTTCTACCCCGAATCACAAATCACAATTAGAAAATAACATTAAGCTAACCCCACTTCAGTTATCTTCTTTTAACAATAAAAAAATTAAATGTGCCTGAGTAGCTCTAATGAACCGTAAACCAGGTCGAACAACGGTCTAGCTTCTCATCTATAAGCCTGATCTGATAAGAAGAAAGTCCTTCCAGACTTCGCTTCTAAAAGACAGGATACCAACACAATAAAGTGTAAAACCGTTAACTTCTATTTGCAATATCAGTCAAACAATAGCAAGTTGCTTTCAAAAGCAATCCAAAAAGGGTTTCAATTCCTTACTCCAAAATGACTTATCAAAAAAAAAAAATCCTTACTCCAAAATGAGAAACAAAAGGAAGGCTGCTTGATGTCTGATTACAACAATTAAGGACATGAACTGACTACATATGCAGTAATATTGTATCTGATTATTATCATCTAAAAGGGAGGAAAAAGGTAAATTTTTGGCTTATAACGTATTTGGACTTTCAAAAACATATGCACCCAAGTGGGATCCTACTATCAACCTCCACCCCAATCTTGTGGGGGAAGTAGAGTGCATCTCGCCGAAACACTATAGAAAACAACTCGTAAATTATTAATTGGGGAATACAGAGCTGAAAAAAATAAAATAAAAAATTTAAAAACTAACATGCATGTCTATAAATGTTGATATGGGAAGGAGATTTCATTAACATCTCATTGCATATTTATGCAAAGATTGCACGTAAGTTGGCAATATCATGGAATAATAGGAATACTGCATGAAATTCTTCACCTATGCATTCTGTCTATCAATATTTAGTTTCTTTTCATAAGCTTTAGAGGTGAAAGAAAAAGAAAAAATGCCATGTTCTAGCTAATCAATGGGTTACACATTCACTCTTCCAGAAGTATCTAAGATCCATAATGCCGTCAATCTTGTTCCCTAAAATAAAATTACACACTGAAAGTAATCCTCATGATAACCCAAAACATTGTACTTACTGCATCCGTCGACAGCCAAGAATCTTTCTCCACTTACAGATAATCTCATTCCCAGGTAGGTGCTAAGGAGCTGATAAAATGGCGAAAAAAGGAAATCAAAAGGAACTTCCCCTCAGTACTTATTTCCCGCTTCTTTAATGCGTCAAAATTTTAAAATAAAATCTGAAAAAAGCCTAGCAAAATCCATAAGCTTAATTGTCCTCTACTTCATCTTATTCCATTCCTCCCTCGAGTCCCAAACAGTGAAAAACCCTAAACCCTAAACCTAATTTCCCTTCCTAAGGTCACCTTCTCCCAGTAACCAAACGGAACACATTAAGTAAACCCATCCCAGATCAACCAAATTGTCCCAATACCCACCACTAAGAAAACAAAATACAACACCTCACATAACAATAAAACCTTCCTCATAAAAAAATGAAAGGAATAAAAAAAAAAAGTTCAATACCTCCTGTCACCAGGCCCGAAGCCGCCTCTGGGACTCCCTCTGCGGCCATCGTACCCACCATCCTCCCTCCTGGACCGCTTATAAGGAGGAGACCTCCGCGGAGGCGGAGAGTGCCTTCGATCCCTATAAGAAAGCGGGGGAGGAGGAGGGCTAAGGCTGGGTCTCCTCTTGTAGTCTTTTGGAGGAGGCTGAGGGGAGCGGTTCCGATCGTAGTAATCACCGCGGCGGTTGGGGGGTCGGTCGAGGTCCCTCTCATCTCGCCTCTCTCTGGAATCTCTCTCGCGCCTTCGAGAGAAGTGTGGTGGAGGCGGAGGAGGAGGCGGTTGAGAGGACGATGGCAGTACGGTCGATGGAGGGGGCGAAGAAGACTTCTCCTTGCGGTCCCCGCGACGGCGGTCGAGGGAATCCACCGGCATGTTAACGACTTCGGCCATGGGTGGAACTTGAACCCTAGGATAGGGGAAGAAAATCGCGTGAAATTTCCTCCCTTGAGTTGTGTGCTTTTTGCGGAGACTGGCTTTTCTTACTTTCTATAGGATGGGCATGGTGCAGTGAAAGAAAAACAGAGTTTTGATGGGCATGAGTGGGGACGTGAATATTTTATACAACGACGATATTGTAGTAAATATAAAACGGTTAAGATCAAAGTAAAATATACATATTAAGTAAAATATGTTTGAAACAAATTAATTAATTTATAATTTTATTTTTATTGTGTTTAAAAAGGTTAAAAAATTATAAAATTTATTTTTAAAATATATTTCAAAAGATGAAGAGAATAAATTATATTGACCAAAACTTTTTTCTCTTGTAAATGAAAAAAAATATTACTGTTATCCAATGAAAAAGTTTTAAATTTAAATATTTTTAAACATTCTAAACATAAAAATTGAATTCAATTTTAAATAAAAATAAACAAATATGAAACCTCATTTAATTTTTTTTCTTTTTCATTTAGTTTTAACTTTTAAATGGAATCTAAAGAAAAAAATAATTTACATTTATTCGAATAGAATTGCTACTTTTCTGAAAATCCTTTTTTTCTCTGCCTTTCTTTGTTAAATCTCTCTCTTTCTGTCCATTTTGTTTCATAGGAAACCCAAATCTTTGTTCTTAAGTCACAACATATATTAGCATATATGTTTTTCCCAAATCAAAACAGTTTTTTATCTAACTTAATATGAAAAACAAGATTAAGATACTAATCATATTTTTAGTATCAAATAATTAATAAACAAACATAATTAATATTATTGCATAAATAGATAATGAGCATTTTTTATTTTTGGATATAAAGACCAATCTAACGTAATTTAATCATGAAATATAATAAAACATTCACAAACATTGCTCAATGTGGGTTCACGCTCTAGATTTAAAACTTACAAATGCTTTCAATGAGAAAAATATATATTTTACATGTTGTTTTATTTTGCTATATTATCGTTAAGCATTAAGTTTATTTTTATTTATTTTATTTTTTATATTTATTTATGATTTGAGTGGATTATGTTAATATATTTTGTGATTAAAAAAGACAATTTTAACTATCGATGATGATTCAATAATAAAACATGAGATTTTATGATGTAAATTTTCGAGTTAGGCACTCTTTATGTTTTATTGTAACCATCGTAAGACTATTCGATTATTCTCTGACTGTGCTTTGACAACAAGGGCAACATAAAGAATCTTTGAATTATTTTGTTTACTTAGTTTTGTATATTATTTTATATTTTTCTTTTTAACTTTTTTAGACATGCAAACTAAACAAATAAAATATTTTTTTATTCTTCATTTTGTTTTTCTTCCTCACAAACTTCACATGGTTCAAAGCCATTAGTCTTTTTGTACCTTCCTTTTTAACCCTCGATTTAGACGTTAATTGCATTTATTATCCTTCCCTTTTAATCACGGCAATTTAAATTATTCTAATTACAAAACCAGTACTCCGTCAAAGTCATCACTACTAACTTAACACACCAGTCGCGTGAGAATCGTATTGTAATTGACTCTGACAGAAACTAATGCACACACTATAGATTATTAAGAAAATAAAATGACTCACTATTTTTTTTTTCTAGATTTTTTTTATTAGGAGAAAATTATTAGATCATGAATTTTTTTTTTGGATTTCAAATAGTTTAATAATTTATTAGAGAGTTAAAATTTTGAAATAAAAAAAAATTGAAACAATGAAATATAATTCGTATAGTCTAAAATTCATGTACCGACATAAATCAATTAAGAATTTTTTATAAACATAATATTATTATTTTATAGTCGAAAGAAACTTTTATTAATTTATTAAATTGATTTTAAAAATGAAAAAATTTATCTGTTATAAAGTAAAATAACGGGATAACAATTAAATTTTATATAATAATTGATTCATGCACGGTTAAAAACACTAGTTTATATGTAATGTTTTTTAGTGTAAATTCTGTCACTTTGACAAGTTTTATTCAAAACAAATGAATTTTATATTTTATTATTTTAAAAAAAAAAATCATTTATACCAAACAGCATATGATAATCTTTTTGGAGTGAAGTGAAATAATCCGGAATTAGTGTATATACATTGGTTAAAAGGAATCCCTCTCGGCGTGTAGAACTTGGGAAATCCAGTGTCCAAACAGACCTTCATCAAAGAAAGCCCTACTATAAATTCCTGTATAAACGTGTCTGCATCACATTTCTTCAGTGAGGTGAACGACTCTCGCTGCGGCAGTTTGTCTGGTCAAAGCTCTCAGCCATGCAGAACAACAAGAAAACCGTGAGCTCTCTCTTTATTTTTCCATCCATCTACGTATGCGTGCATCGCAAATGATCCAGATTTTTTTTTCAATTTTTTTTATCGTCTCCTCCATTCTCTCCTTAGCCAAACCGATAATAAATTAATAAACATAGTGTTAATTAACATTTCGTGTATTTGCAGAAGAAGACTCATGAGAGCATTAACAACAGGCTCGCTCTTGTGATGAAGAGTGGAAAATTCACGCTGGGTTACAAGTCTGTGATCAAGTCCCTCAGGAATTCTAAAGGTACTCAAAATATTTGTTTTATTTCTATGCAAATCGTCTTGATCTGGATACTTGCTCTATTTCCATGTATCAGGAAATGGACCAATTATTTGTGAAACATGTTGGGAAGTTATTTTATTTTATTTTTTATATTCTCGGGAAATATTTGCTAAGTGAAATATGCCGTCCAAAATAAGAGTTTTTGGTGCGAAGATTATAATATATTCTGAATGAACTTCTAATAATATGTACATTGATCTAATGGTTACTGAAATTTCTCGGCCATTTGACTACATTTTTTTGTACATTGAAAACTTGGGTCCAGGAAGATATAAGAGCATAAAACTTGACAGGGAGTTCCTTCGGGGTGAAATCAGATTAATTGTACTGAACTTCTGATGGATATGTTTTTTTTTTGTTTCCCTTATTGTTTCGTAAGGATAAAAGACAAATCTTCTTGTTATTTTTTAGATTAAATGGGTTCTGGAAAATGCTCTTTTGCAGGGAAACTCTTAATTATTGCTAACAACTGCCCTCCTATTCGGAAATCTGAAATAGAGTACTATGCCATGCTGTCAAAGGTTACAGTTCACCACTACAATGGAAGTAAGTTTCTTAATCTATTGGTCATTTCACATTCTTGTTTACACTATTTATGGTCATTTCACATTCTTGTTTACCCTATTTATGGTCATTTAGCATTCTTGTTTATACCATATACTGAAATTTTATAACCTTAGATTTTAAGAAAAAAGCTCCTTGTATCTATTCAAAATAGGTTGCACACTGCTGTGAATGGAATCATGGATAATTCTTGCACTTTTGTTATGATCACTGTTTCAGAGCATCTAAATAATCTAGCATCTCCTTTTTTTGGGGTTTAGTATTGCATGCTCAAATAAGGAATCCTTGTACCATCTACCAATTAGTATTGCATGCTCAAATGAGGAATCCTTGTACTATCTACCAATGGCTGCCAGTATTTGTTGGTTGTTTGGTTAAATTATAGTTAGGAGCTTACATGGGTAAGCCAACAATACGCAGTATGTGGCTGATTTTGTGCAGTATTGCTTTCTTTTGGTTATTGCAGTTACTTGTGGTGAATTATTGTTTGCCTTAGTCCATTATACTGCTAAAATTAGTTTTCCATGCAATTCACTGCACAGTAGAAATCCACAGTGCAATTCATAAATATTGTGCCTACCTGGAATTGTTTTTTCACTCGTAAGTGTTTTCCTCTATTTTTCATGCATAAGCCTAACATCATGTCTAAACTAATGTATATTTATGTTATGGCAACGGATAATCAATGGAAAGCAATGTTTATATGGTATGCTTGGCTAAAATGTTCTGCCTAGTTTTACTGCTACTGGTAAAAGGACAGCGGAAGATAATTTACAACTACTTTACTGTTTTATATATGGGATGATCCAGATCTCTAGATCAATATGAGTTGTTTTATGAAAATGAATAGGTTTTACCTTAAAGATTTTAGGTTTTTGGGAGATCTAGATTACTATTTCAATGCACTTTATGTACTTCTATGTGTTTGTTCGTAAAACTATATATATTCCATTACCTTTTTGCTTCAATTCCAATGTGTGTTAAGAGCTGATATTGTTGGTGTTACAAAGTTTAATTTTGAGTTATTTTTCCTTTGTAATTTGCATTTGCTTTGTGGAATATTTATCCTGAAATTGTGGCTTTGTTTTGTTAGACAATGTTGACCTGGGGACTGCTTGTGGCAAATATTTCAGAGTAGGCTGCCTCAGTGTTATTGACCCAGGTATTCCAGAAGGGCTATTTATGTTTCCGTATATACCTTTATTTCTATTATTATTATTTGCTGGAGTTTTTTTATTTTTCTGGGGGACGTAATTGCATATAATTCTGATATTGCTAATACCCTTGCGTTTTCCAGGTGATTCTGATATCATTAGGAGCACGTCCAGTGAGCACTGAGTACACGCCATGAAGTGATGCAAATTTTCGTAGTTTTTTTTCTCTTCATTTTAGTCTCTTTTTTTGGGGGATTTCATGGACAATTTTATCTTGAATTTTGTTTCAGATTATATTTGATATTTTTACAAGTTTGTCTGTGGTTTTAGTATCTATTGATTTTGTGTATGGATGGATAGATTTACCTATATTCGGAAAGTACGTTTGAGAACTGGAAAACTTTGTGTAATTTGGTCAAACGAAACCATAGATCTGAATAGAGCAGCACCATTCAATATTCATGCACTCCTCTTAAACACTAATTTTAGACATTTTGAAAACTTTAGTGGTAATTACATTTGAATTTTTCAAGGTGTCAAATTGAGTGTAGGTTGTGATGTTTAACAATCTTATTTGAATAATAAAATGCCAACATGTACCAACTAGGAGAGCATTAGCCTCTTCCTCCATATTCGAGCCAGTCCCAAAATAGAAAGAGTAAGCAAAAATAAAAACTCCGGAATAATCTCTACGAAAGCCTCCATCTGCACAAAACCCTTCTTTACTGGACCCATCTGAATTTAATTTAAGTTGGCCCTCAGAGAAAAAAGCATCAGGAAATATTGTAGGATTTTTCGGTTTGAAATCATGCAGGCAGCTGCGCACCGTTTTAAGAACTTGCATGATTATCTTCATAGCTAGCCAAATCTCCCAACAGCATACTCCAACAGTCAGAGCCTTTGCAAGAGCCACCATGGCAGTTAAATTGGCATTACCAAGCCAAGCAGTGAATAAACCCGAAAGAGTGTGGCAATTGAATGTCGTGCGTGCTTTCATTCTCCCACTGTGGAAGTTATTTTCCTCAATTTGCAGGGCGGATTTTGGACGATTTCCCCTTCTTCCTGTTACCAAATCTCTTCCGTTCACTCTCTAAATCTCATAAACCTCCTCTCCATTATACTACCGAATGATTAATTGGATTTTTATGCCTCAATACAAGATTTATCTCCTTTAATACCTCATAAGTCTCTTCACCCTCTGCATTGTCAGTGGTAAAATTCATTCTTTATCTCTTTTCTTTGATTTATTGTTTGTATTTCAAACATTGAGATCCAAGTTTTCCCGTCTTTTATTTTTTCTTTCATTCGGTTGTTAAAATTTTGAGGAAAAATTAAACTTATTTTTAAGGTTTTTTCTGTCTATTTGATTTTCAATTTTTAATTAATGTCAATTTGTTTATAATTTTTTTTTATTAAATTAATCGGGTCATTCGTCCAAATTTGTGCATTATTTATTGTTTATTCTTCATATTATACATCACTTTTAATGGATGGATTGTAACAGAAAATCTAACTGGATCAAAATAAATATTCATTGAAAACTGATGATTAAATAGATATAATAATAAAATCTCAAAAATAAATGTTTTTTTTCTAAAATTTTATATGCTAATTAATTCATTGATCTAGAGATCATGTTAGATTAGCGTAACGTTGATATATTTGATTATTAGTTGACGTGGTGCTGAATTACATTTATTTACATTCACTTTTAAAATCAATTTATTATTTTTGTTTTATAATAATTGTTAATTTATTTATAAAATATTATAGTAATTTTATTGTAATAAATTACCTCATATATATATATATAAATACTTGTTATTTAACACCATTAAAGATTTTTTTAGTGTAAATTCTATTGATAATGATAAAATATTATTAAAAACAAATGAATTTCAAAATTTAATAATTTTTTAAACATGAAATTATAAATAAATTTTATAAAATTTGTAAATTTTTTTATACCAAACAAATCTTACTCCGTAAAAATACAAATATAAATCTAGAATTATATATAAAAAAAGTTCAAAGACTCCCAGTCCGTGACTCGAGCACGGCAATCCAATATCCAAACAGAAGAGGTCACAAACAAAACCCTAATACCCTATATATAAAGTAGCTTCCACCTTATTTGCTAGTGCTTCTTCACTGAGGTGAACGACAGGTGGCTGTGTTGCAGATAGTCTCGTCAAAGTTCTCAACCATGGTGGCCGCCAAGAAAACCGTGAGCCTCTCTTTCTCCCTCGTTCTATATTTCTTCCCCTTCCTCTACGTATATGTCTATTCTAATTCTACATGATTCAGGGTTTCCTTTCATTTTCTCATCGTTTCCCCAATTTTCTCGTCAGCCAAACAGATAGTAATTTAGTGTTATTATCATTTTGTACATTCATTCGAATTTGCAGAAGAAGACCCATGAGAGCATTAACAGCAGGCTCGCTCTTGTGATGAAGAGTGGAAAATACACTCTGGGCTACAAGACTGTTCTAAAGTCTCTCAGGAGCTCTAAAGGTACTCTATTTGTTGCTACACGTATGCTTTTGTTTATTTGTTTTTTTATGTAAATCGTCTGGATCTGGATTCTGGCTATATGCAACTTTAATTCTGTTTCCCTGTAACACGAAATAGGTCTTATAAACAAGTTCTTAGGTTTAACGGGAAATATTCGCTAGGGTATGTTTTGGATCCTGAAAATTTGAATGAACGGAAAATCGGAACGAAAATTGAGAAGAAAATAAAATGAAACATTTTCTTTGTTTGTGACATTCAAAGTTAAAGTAAAGCACCATAAGAAACTTTACTAAAGTGATAAAAATGAGTTTCCAAAGAAAATTTTCTTTCCTTCCCCCTTTTTTAATTTTCCTCCAGATTTCCTGTACTTTTCCAGGATCCAATGTTCCAAACATACTAATATCAACCAAATATAAGATTCTGTTGTGAAGATTATGATACATTCTGAATTAACATGGTAGTAATTAATAATATATCCATCGATCTAAATGTATATTGGATTTGTTCAGCTATTTTTTTAGGTTCTGAAAAAATATAAGATTCTGTTGTGAAGATTATGATAGACTCTTTTGGGAGTATGAAATGGAATTGCTCACCAATTTGACTATGCCCTTTTTTACGGGTCCTGCTAATGGGTACACTTTATTTTTTTCATTTTATTCTTCTTATATATGCAAGTTAGATCTTCTTGTTAATTTTTAGAGTAGGGTGCTTGTGAATAAATCCATTTTGCATCTCAAAGGAGTGTTATGAGAGAAGTGTTGGTCTTTCTGCTATTGTTTTCACTTCTGCGCTTGTATAATTTTCTTATCTACTATTTTTGTTTGTTAAAAACTGAATCAACCCATTTTGCATCTTAAAGGAGTGTTACTAGGAAAAGTGTAGGCTTTCGGGGTGTTCTAGTCACTCCTGTGCTATGTTTTGCTTTACTTCTTTTTATTGTTAGTTTAGGTTGTACACCTCATTAATTTTGATTGTCCTATTTCATAACTTGAACTCTTCTGTAGGCAAACTTATTATAATAGCCAACAACTGCCCCCCTCTTCGGAAGTCTGAGATAGAGTACTATGCCATGCTGTCAAAAGTTACAGTTCACCACTACAACGGCAGTAAGTTTCTTAAGCTATTGATCATTTCACATTCTATTTTACACTATTTGGTCATTTAGCATTCTTGTTATTTCAATTTATGGTCATTAAAATTTTTTGTTTACATGTACTAAAATTCTATAACATTAGATTTAACAAAAGCTTTGTATCTAGTGGTTTCATTTTTTCAAAATTTGAGTTCTCTGCTGTGATGGATTCGATCTGTTACCCTTTGTTATCATCCCTGTCCTGGACTGTCTAAATGATCTCGTAGCTAATTTTGTGGTCAAATTCATCGTTATTACTCAAGTGTCTATGTTGTGTGCTTGGCTAAGAATTAAGATGTTCTGTGTCTTCTGCCTAGTTTTACCGCTACTGGTAAAAAGGAGACACTGCGTCGTTTTCCTCTATTGATTGATATAGTGATGATGATCTTATAGGTCAATATGAGTTGCTTTACGGAAATGAATTGGTTTTGCCACAGAAATGAGGTTTTTGTTAGATCTGGATTGCCATAATTTTAAGTTATTTTCCTTGGTGCTTTTTAATAAATTTTTCACTTATCAAAAAAAGTTATTTTCCTTGGAAGTTTTCAATTGTGGAACACTTTTCATGAAATATTGGCTTTGCTTTGTTAGATAATGTTGATCTGGGGACTGCATGTGGCAAATACTTCAGAGTATGCTGCCTCAGTATTACTGACCCAGGTATTCAGAAGGCTATTTATGTATCCATTTCGATCTTTATTTTTGTTGTTGTTTGCTTGTGTTTTCCGGCCTTTTTGAGGAAACAACTGCAAATAATTCTGATACCCCTGATTCCTTCTGTTTTCAGGTGATTCTGATATCATTAAGAGCATGTCCAGTGAGCACTGAGTATCTCATGATGTGATAGCAAATCTTCTAGTTTTTTTCCTAATTTAAAGCACTTTTATCTTGGAACTTAGAAGTTTCTGTAGGCCATTTAAAAGTTGATGTCCAATTATTATCTGATATTAACATGTTATGTATTATGGTGTTGGTGGGTGAATTTTGTTTCAGACTACATTTTATATTTTTATTAGTCTCTGGTGTTTGCATCTTATCTTTTTTGTATGTGTTTGGTGGGATAATTACCAATATTCATAGAGATGTAAGAGGAAGGTATGCTTATTTGCATGGGAATTGAGGCATGAAATTGGAGTTGAGAGTTGGATTCATGGTCTTTTTCAGAGCTACCAAATGCAATTTGTTAGATTTTTGGTGGTTATGTAGCAAGAAGTCTCCAATAATTTGAGTAGCTTTGCATATTCCCTCAGTTTTGTCATCAATGTTTGCAGGACAAAAGCATCTAATTCTTTAGTACTTGTCAGTATATTTGTCTTGCTGATCACCTTACTGTGGGAAAAATTCTTAGTTACATACCAGTGAAACTTAATTGGTAATTTTGGAGAATTTCAATAGTAATAATAACTGTGTATGCCAGACAATTATTAGTGAAGTTTTTAAAAATTATCAGTAAAAAATTTCTCGTACTGTGGACTATGATAAATGAAAGTAAAACCCCAATACTTCGAATCGAGGAGTTAAGCAGGAGAATCTTGTTATCGCTTGGGTCACGCTTTGTAGGTGTTGAAGTCCCATGACTGTACGAGTTTGTGATGATTTCTTGTGATATGCTGACAACGTCTGGAAAAGCTACAATAAAAGAATCGAGTGCTTTTTGTTTCATGGTTTTAACATCCCCAATCTAATTTATTCTTTTAACGTTTTTTAGGCCTTGAAGGCATATATTCCTGGCAGGCCCGGGGTTCTAAACCCTGCAAGGCTTAATTTTTTTGGCACCATTTATGGCCCATTCAATCTGCATGTTTTTCCTTTTAGGCCTTGTTTTGGTTGACTACTATATGTACTGGTTAGGCATATTATTTGAGTGTCACGTGGCAGACTTAAAGTAAAAAAAAGCTGAAAGCTACATTGTACGAGTCCAGTTCTAGTAAATATTAAACACTAATGTAGGTTGGCGTGAATAGCTACTTTTATTAGGTTTTGGGTTAATTTCCTTTAAAAAAAGGTTTTGGGTTGATTTGCTGAACATAGAAAATGTGGTCAATTTAAGGACAATTTTATCTTCAAACTTTGATTCTTGTGTAGCCCATTTGGTATGGTTTCCTTATATGAACATTCTATGTAGTAGGGTGTTGGCAACTGAATTTTCTTTCAGACTCTATATTTAGTGAAATAAAATACTTTTATTACTACGTGGTGTTAACATCTCTCTACCAATCTTGTATACCAACCAATCAAACGAATTGATTTAGTCATTTTTCTTGCATTGAAAGTCAATTGGTGCAGTTTATTTTGAAATAGTTACTTCAAAACTTTGGGGTCATAAGCCTACAAATTTGTACGTGATATAAACATAGGTAGTCATTTTTTAAGGTTTTGACAGAAATATCTCTTAAATTTTGATAGTTGATCGTAATTATCACTTGTCATTCTGTATTCTAATTGAGAGAATTCTTACTAAATACTAAGTGTTGGTGTTAGTAAAAAATACTTTTGACGGTTTGAAAAGTAAATTTGTTTTTTACCATTTTTTAAAATTCTATTTATGATCATGTTTAGAAACTAGGGGTAGATTCGACTAGAATCGAGCTTGAGTTAGTTGATAAGAGCTCGAGCTTGACTCATATATAAAAAACATATTTAAGTTGAGTTCGAGTTAAGAAAATTGAATTCAAATTCCACTCGTAAAGTGAAATTTATGTTCGAACTCGGCTCGCTAACCAATTTAAACTAGAGTTCGAGCTCAGCTTTTCGAAATAAAATAAATAAATTTTGTATTTATAATTTTGATATATATATATGATTTAATTGAGCTTTTCAAATTGAGTCTTTCAAACGAACTGAATTACTCTATTCAATTCAACCCTACTAAAAACAATCAGTTCTGTTTCCATTAAATCACTTAAAATTATAATTCCATAGTTACGCATAGAAAAAGATTGTGAAATAATGAAAAACAAGTTTGCTTTTCAAACCATCACAAACTTTAATTACTACACTACACGTTAGTTGCCGTTAACTTTTAACAGAAAAAAGGTATTTGAAATATGCTAGTGGTGATTTTTTCAATTAGAAATACACGGTGATCATTGATTTTTGTATAAACCCTTTTCTATGGGGGACATTTATCTTAATTAAAAACACAATCACACAACCGGAACTCGTTTTAACCGAAGCGGGCATCCGTTTACCCGTTCATGTATATATATCTATTCCAGGGCGCAAATGGCAAAATCAACAGATATTCAGTTGCTCAGATCTCTTTACCAACTGAAACCTCATTTGCTCATCTCTATCATAATTACAATAGTTTTGGTTGTAATATAGCTAGATCACCACAGATTCCTGTTTGCTTGATCTCCAAACATCAGAATTGAGGAGTTCCAATTTTTCGGTGCTTATATTTATATATTTGAAGTCCATAAATAAATTCATCACTTGGTTTGGTGAGGCAATGGAGAGTTTCAGCGCAGAAGATCTGTCAACAATTGGCGGAATCGCCACCGTTTCGCTTTTGCATTCATTCATTCCGACGCATTGGCTTCCTTTCTCCATCGTCGGCCGCGCCCAGAAATGGACTCTTTCCAGGACCCTCCTTGTCAGTAAGTCTCACATCTATGGATTTGGATCTCTCCATTTGAGAACGGAAATGGAGTGAAGTTAAAGGTGAGATGCATTCAATCTCACAAGTCACAATTACTTTAACTCCATTTTAATTCTCAATGGAGACATCCCAATCCCGCGTCTATATATATATATATATATATATATATATATATATATATATATATATATATATATACATATACATATATCAGCCTGTATGTAATTAGAGCTCTTTTTTTTTTTTTTGTAGTTGCTTTGAAAACTGAGAAGATAAATAGATCGAAATCATTGCATATTTCTTGTAAAACTTTAAGTTTACTTTGCGGGATCTGCAGTGAATTGCTCATTGAGTGGTTGTGAAAACGATTTATGTGTTTATGGGGCAATGGAGTGACATAATTAATTTCCTATGACTGAACAATTTGTTTGTGGTAAGTCAGGTACTCTGATAGATTTAATATTCCAGATCAATGGCAGAGCATGTTATTATTATTATTACATATATTTTTTTTGGAAGGGGGGGGGGGGGGGGGAAGGTTTTGGCAAGACAATCCTTTTATGAAAATATCAGGAGAGGTATTACCTTAGGCTGAGGACATTAGTAATATATTCGCTTATGTAACGTGTCCACGGAGTAATGTTCCTCATGTATGTGGTGTATGAATTGATTTGAGACCAATAATTAGGACTTAGGTTAGCTTAATTCAAGTGTTGCCAGTGTGAGTAGTTGGTGACAACAACCCCCCCTCCCCTATTTTTTTTAAGAAATGGGATTTCAGAGTAAAGCAGTTGAAGTGCTGAACCGTGCACTAAGAGTTGATAGCATCCTTGGTGGACTTGGATGCATAGAGAATTCGAAGATAAGCGCAAATGCTGCATATCAATCTTTTGTTTTTCGAGAAGAATGGACCAGTTTAGGACAAATTTTTCTCCTTTATGTTGGGTAGTATGTTACAATAATATAAAATCTGTTATTTGGTAGATTGAGTAATATTCTTCCTTCACCATCTCAGTATATGCTCTTTGATGGTTCTTCTTTCTACTTGTCTGATTAGATAGCATGACCAACTTTAATTACTGTGTTGATGGCAAAAATAATTGGTTGGGTGCTAAGTATTGGATGGAAATTTAGTTTAAAGAGGACTAACACAGATTTACTAGATAATAAACATTTATTTCTGTTTCGTTGGTCTCATTTTTAATCATGACCGGTAGTTATGGCATCTATACATATCTGGAGATCACCTGTGAGAATTTGTTATGAACTTTGTTGTTCAAAGTTGAGTGAAGCTGATGCCGGGCAGAATAGCGATTATTCTGCAGGCTAGTCGAACAGATCGTTCACAGGGAGTAACACAAGAAAAACTCTAAAAACAATGCAGAGAAACAGCTCTGATGTTTATTAAAAATTATACAAATTCAATAATAATGTTTACAAAACCCTAAGACCTTATTTATAAGGTCGAAACAAAATAGGAAAAATTCAATTATGGCTGAAATTAAAATAACTAAAATAAAAAGTTTTCTAAAAACATTAAACTGCCAATTTGAGGGCCTAAACGTCGTTTTTTGGCTTAAAAATGTCGAGGCTGATTACGAAATAATCAGATTTTGTTCATTGGCCCGTTTCCAATCAGACTAGGGTCTTTCGGGCTTGATCTGAGCTCGTGGCCCGTTCTAGGCAGTCCACCTGTCAGTTCTGCGCTGATCTGTCAACTATGCATCATCTGACGTGGATCCTCCTGCGTCAGTTGCCTCGGGTTGGAAAGAACTCGTCCTCGAGTTCACAATAGCTTCATCGGGATCCTCAAAATAATGACTCAGGTGTTTCACATTAAATACATCAGAAGTCTTCAGATGACTGGGTAGGCGTAGTCTGTAGGCGTTATCATTGATCTTCTGCAAGATCTCACAGGGTCCAATCTTTCGCTCCTTAAGCTTATTAAACTCTCCCACGTGAAAACGATCACGAGTTAATACTGCCCAAACAAAATCACTAACATCAAAAAGTACGTGACGACGGTGACTGTCGCTCTGAGCCTTGTACTTGGCATTACTGTCGTGAATGGCTAGCTTCACCTGCTCATGGATATCCCGAAGATGTTCTGCCATCTCATCTGCCTTGGGATTTAATCGACCCACTCGTGGAATAGGGGCTAAATCAAGCACTCCGGATGGATTCTGACCATACACAATCTCAAATGGGCTCATTCCTGTGGTTCTGTTTTTCGACCTTTTATAGGCAAATTCTGCTTGAGGTAATGCGAGATCCCACTGCTTCGGTTTAGTTCCTGCTAAGCTCCTCAAAAGGTTTCCCAAACTTCGGTTCACCACCTCGGTCTGACCATCTGTTTGAGGATGATAGGCGCTGCGAAAATTTAACTTTGTCCCTAGCTTCTCCCATAAACTCTTCCAGAACTGACTCATGAACTTGGTATCACGATCTGAAGTGATGGATCGAGGAACACCATGCAAACGCACAATCTCCTTGAAGTAAAGATGAGCGATCCTGGTAGCATCCATTGTCTTTCTACAAGGTATGAAATGGGCCATCTTGGAAAATCTGTCAACCACAACCAAAATAGAATCCGAGCCTCGTTGGGTACGGGGTAAGCCCAACACAAAGTCCATACTAACATCGAACCAAGGGGTTTCAGGTACAGGGAAGGGTGTGTACAGACCCGCATTAGTGAGAACTCCCTTGGACCGCTGGCATACATAACAACGCTCCACATGATAAGCCACATCACTGGTCAATTTGGGCCAATAATAGTTAGAGGAAATCAGGGCCAATGTCTTGTCTCGCCCAAAGTGACCTTCATTATGAAGTTCACTAATAATCTGCTGCCTTAGTGAACAATCTGGAACGCACAACTGCAATCCACGAAATAGATAACCATTATGCAAAATAAAATCATGTCATTGACCAGTAGTTACCTCCTGAATTATCCTCCCGAAGGAAGGATCTGCAGCATACATATCGGAGAAGACCTCAAATCCCACAATTCTGGTGCTCATGGTGGTGAGAAGTAATGTACGACGCCTCAGTGCATCTGCGACACTGTTCAGACTTCCTGCTTGGTGCCTCAGTGCAAACGTGAATTCCTGCAAGTACGCCACCCACTTGGCATGCCGCCTACTCAGCTTGTGTTGGCCATTGATGTACTTCAGGGCCTCATGATCAGTGATAAGAATAAATTCCCTCTGCACTAGGTAGTGACGCCAATGCTTCAGGGACTGAACTATGGCATAGAATTCCAGATCATAGGTGGAGTAATTATTTTTTGATCCTGATAACTTCTCACTGAAAAAAGCTATTGGTCGCCCTTCTTGACTTAGAACACCACCAATACCCACTCCAGATGCATCACAATTTACCTCAAACACCTTTTTGAAATCAGGAAGTGCTAAAACTGGTGCCTCTGTCATCTTTTGTTTGACCAGTTGAAAGCTGGTTTCTGCCTCCTCGGACCACTGAAAATCACGCCCCTTAAGGCACTCTGTGATAGGAGCAATCAAAGTGCTGAAATTTCTAATGAACCGACGGTAGAAGGAAGCCAATCCATGGAAACTTCTTACATCGTGCAAGGTCCTCGGTGTGGGCCATTCCAAGACCGCATCTATCTTCGACTGATCTGCTTGAACACCATCAGTAGATACAACAAAACCTAAAAAAGTAACAGAAGTAGTGAAGAAAGAACACTTCTTATGATTGACGTACAGGCGCTCTGTCCTCAACAAATTAAAAACAGCACGAAGGTGCTCAAAATGTGACTCCCACGTCAGACTATAAATGAGGATGTCATCGAAGTAAACTAGAACAAACTTCCCCATGAAAGGCCGTAAAACCTGACGCATGAACCTCATGAATGTGCTGGGCGCATTGGACAGCCCAAAAGGCATGACCATCCACTCATACAGCCCATGCTGCGTCTTAAACGCTATCTTCCACTCATCTCCAGGCTTTATTCTGATCTGGTGGTATCCAGGGGGGGGGGGAGGTTTTGGCAAGACAATCCTTTTATGAAAATATCAGGAGAGGTATTACCTTAGGCTGAGGACATTAGTAATATATTCGCTTATGTAACGTGTCCACGGAGTAATGTTCCTCATGTATGTGGTGTATGAATTGATTTGAGACCAATAATTAGGACTTAGGTTAGCTTAATTCAAGTGTTGCCAGTGTGAGTAGTTGGTGACAACAACCCCCCCTCCCCTATTTTTTTTAAGAAATGGGATTTCAGAGTAAAGCAGTTGAAGTGCTGAACCGTGCACTAAGAGTTGATAGCATCCTTGGTGGACTTGGATGCATAGAGAATTCGAAGATAAGCGCAAATGCTGCATATCAATCTTTTGTTTTTCGAGAAGAATGGACCAGTTTAGGACAAATTTTTCTCCTTTATGTTGGGTAGTATGTTACAATAATATAAAATCTGTTATTTGGTAGATTGAGTAATATTCTTCCTTCACCATCTCAGTATATGCTCTTTGATGGTTCTTCTTTCTACTTGTCTGATTAGATAGCATGACCAACTTTAATTACTGTGTTGATGGCAAAAATAATTGGTTGGGTGCTAAGTATTGGATGGAAATTTAGTTTAAAGAGGACTAACACAGATTTACTAGATAATAAACATTTATTTCTGTTTCGTTGGTCTCATTTTTAATCATGACCGGTAGTTATGGCATCTATACATATCTGGAGATCACCTGTGAGAATTTGTTATGAACTTTGTTGTTCAAAGTTGAGTGAAGCTGATGCCGGGCAGAATAGCGATTATTCTGCAGGCTAGTCGAACAGATCGTTCACAGGGAGTAACACAAGAAAAACTCTAAAAACAATGCAGAGAAACAGCTCTGATGTTTATTAAAAATTATACAAATTCAATAATAATGTTTACAAAACCCTAAGACCTTATTTATAAGGTCGAAACAAAATAGGAAAAATTCAATTATGGCTGAAATTAAAATAACTAAAATAAAAAGTTTTCTAAAAACATTAAACTGCCAATTTGAGGGCCTAAACGTCGTTTTTTGGCTTAAAAATGTCGAGGCTGATTACGAAATAATCAGATTTTGTTCATTGGCCCGTTTCCAATCAGACTAGGGTCTTTCGGGCTTGATCTGAGCTCGTGGCCCGTTCTAGGCAGTCCACCTGTCAGTTCTGCGCTGATCTGTCAACTATGCATCATCTGACGTGGATCCTCCTGCGTCAGTCGCCTCGGGTTGGAAAGAACTCGTCCTCGAGTTCACAATAGCTTCATCGGGATCCTCAAAATAATGACTCAGGTGTTTCACATTAAATACATCAGAAGTCTTCAGATGACTGGGTAGGCGTAGTCTGTAGGCGTTATCATTGATCTTCTGCAAGATCTCACAGGGTCCAATCTTTCGCTCCTTAAGCTTATTAAACTCTCCCACGTGAAAACGATCACGAGTTAATACTGCCCAAACAAAATCACTAACATCAAAAAGTACGTGACGACGGTGACTGTCGCTCTGAGCCTTGTACTTGGCATTACTGTCGTGAATGGCTAGCTTCACCTGCTCATGGATATCCCGAAGATGTTCTGCCATCTCATCTGCCTTGGGATTTAATCGACCCACTCGTGGAATAGGGGCTAAATCAAGCACTCCGGATGGATTCTGACCATACACAATCTCAAATGGGCTCATTCCTGTGGTTCTGTTTTTCGACCTTTTATAGGCAAATTCTGCTTGAGGTAATGCGAGATCCCACTGCTTCGGTTTAGTTCCTGCTAAGCTCCTCAAAAGGTTTCCCAAACTTCGGTTCACCACCTCGGTCTGACCATCTGTTTGAGGATGATAGGCGCTGCGAAAATTTAACTTTGTCCCTAGCTTCTCCCATAAACTCTTCCAGAACTGACTCATGAACTTGGTATCACGATCTGAAGTGATGGATCGAGGAACACCATGCAAACGCACAATCTCCTTGAAGTAAAGATGAGCGATCCTGGTAGCATCCATTGTCTTTCTACAAGGTATGAAATGGGCCATCTTGGAAAATCTGTCAACCACAACCAAAATAGAATCCGAGCCTCGTTGGGTACGGGGTAAGCCCAACACAAAGTCCATACTAACATCGAACCAAGGGGTTTCAGGTACAGGGAAAGGTGTGTACAGACCCGCATTAGTGAGAACTCCCTTGGACCGCTGGCATACATAACAACGCTCCACATGATGAGCCACATCACTGGTCAATTTGGGCCAATAATAGTTAGAGGAAATCAGGGCCAATGTCTTGTCTCGCCCAAAGTGACCTTCATTATGAAGTTCACTAATAATCTGCTGCCTTAGTGAACAATCTGGAACGCACAACTGCAATCCACGAAATAGATAACCATTATGCAAAATAAAATCATGTCATTGACCAGTAGTTACCTCCTGAATTATCCTCCCGAAGGAAGGATCTGCAGCATACATATCGGAGAAGACCTCAAATCCCACAATTCTGGTGCTCATGGTGGTGAGAAGTAATGTACGACGCCTCAGTGCATCTGCGACACTGTTCAGACTTCCTGCTTGGTGCCTCAGTGCAAACGTGAATTCCTGCAAGTACGCCACCCACTTGGCATGCCGCCTACTCAGCTTGTGTTGGCCATTGATGTACTTCAGGGCCTCATGATCAGTGATAAGAATAAATTCCCTCTGCACTAGGTAGTGACGCCAATGCTTCAGGGACTGAACTATGGCATAGAATTCCAGATCATAGGTGGAGTAATTATTTTTTGATCCTGATAACTTCTCATCGAAAAAAGCTACTGGTCGCCCTTCTTGACTTAGAACACCACAAATACCCACTCCAGATGCATCACAATTTACCTCAAACACCTTTTTGAAATCAGGAAGTGCTAAAACCGGTGCCTCTGTCATCTTCTGTTTGACCAGTTAAAAGCTGGTTTCTGCCTCCTCAGACCACTGAAAATCACGCCTCTTAAGGCACTCTGTGATAGGAGCAATCAAAGTGCTGAAATTTCTAATGAACCGACGGTAGAAAGAAGCCAATCCATGGAAACTTCTTACATCGTGCAAGGTCCTCGGTGTGGGCCATTCCAAGACCGCATCTATCTTCGACTGATTTGCTTAAACACCATCAGTAGATACAATAAAACCTAAAAAAGTAACAGAAGTAGTGAAGAAAGAACACTTCTTCTGATTGACGTACAGGCACTCTGTCCTCAACAAATTAAAAACAGCACGAAGGTGCTCAAAATGTGACTCCCACGTCAGACTATAAATGAGGATGTCATCGAAGTAAACTAGAACAAACTTCCCCATGAAAGGCCGTAAAACCTGACGCATGAACCTCATGAATGTGCTGGGCGCATTGGATAGCCCAAAAGGCATGACCATCCGCTCATACAGCCCATGCTGCGTCTTAAACGCTGTCTTTCACTCATCTCCAGGCCTTATTCTGATCTGGTGGTATCCACTCCTAAGGTCAATTTTGGAGAAGACCCTAGAACCGGATAGCTGGTCTAACATATCATCCAGGCGGGGAATTGGGAACCGGTATTTCACTGTGATCCTATTGATGGCTCTGCTATCAACACACATACGCCAAGAACTATCCTTCTTCGGCACTAGTAGGGCAGGAACCGCACATGGGCTCATACTCTCACGGACGTAACCTTTCTCCAACAACTCTACCACCTGTCGCTGCAACTCTTCAGATTCCTTGGGGCTGTGGCGATACGCCGGTCGATTAGGCAAACTGGACCCTGGAACAAGGTCGATCTGATGCTGAATATCCCTCATAGGTGGTAACCCAGGAGGAAGATCCTCTGGCATAAGGTCAGAAAACTCTGCCATCAGCTGCTGCACTTCGGCTGGTAATTCTGGATTCAGATCGACTGCGCTATTCCCACAAGGCAGCAGAGCATAAACTATGTCCATATGCTCAACCTCTGCTAAAAACCTGGACATCGAAAGCAGATTAGTATTATTGAAAATCGGGGTAGGAGTGATTCCTTCCCGACGAGGTGCCAACACAATCTTCTTCCCTTTGATGCTAAGGGAGTATGTGTTTTTTCGCCCATCATGAATAACATTACGGTCATACTGCCAAGGCCTGCCTAACAATACATGACAAGCATCCATACATACAACATCACACCAAGCATTATCGAAATATCTCTTACCAATCGAAAAAGAAACTAAGCAACGCCTATCTACCGTTACCTCACTGCCTTTATTCAGCTAAAACAATTTGTACAGCTTAGGATGACGATCTGTTTTCAACTGCAGTTTCTTGACAGCCTCTTCAGACACCACATTCTCACAACTGCCACTATCTATGATCATCTTGCAGACTTTATCGGCAACTGTACAGGTTGTGTGAAAAATATTGGTCCTCAACCAATCGTCCCCTGAATCGCCCTTGGGGGTCAGTAGGCTCTTACGAACGACCAAGGTCTCATGGCCATCCCCATACAATACATCTCCATACTCATCATCGTCATCCATAGGCTCCCCAATCTCCTCAGTTTCGTCTACTCTATCGTCCTCAATCAATAGATTTTTACCTTTATTACTAGCAGGTTTCCTGCACTCAGGTGATTTATGCCCATGTTCACCACATCCAAAACATCTAATATTCGGGTTAGGGTTACTTTGAGGTGGTTGCTGGACAGGACAGGATTCCTGAGGGCGAACTGGCCGATTATTTTGATCGCCTCTGTTCAATGGCCTCCTGTTCTGCTGTTTCTCCACCGCAAGTGCACGCTGATATGCCTCTGAAACTGTCCACAACGAATGAAGGCTGAGGACATCCTGTAGGGGCTGCCGTAATCCCCCCAAATATCGTGCCACCATCTGCTCCTCTGTTTCAGATAAGTCATTTCGGACAATCAACTGATAGAATTCCTCCGTGTAATCATCCACCGATCTCGTGCCCTGCCTCAACGAATGAAGACGCTGAAACAAGGTCTGAGTGTAACCGAAAGGGAGGAAGTGACCCTTCATCTTCTCCCAATCTGTAATCTTGGTTTTGCCCTACCAATCACACGAACGCCTCAACTGCTCCCACCACGCAGATGCTCTGCCCTTTAATTTGATGGCGACCAGTTTCACCTTCACACGATCTGGGACTTCCTTGTACTCGAAAATACGCTCCATTTCATTCAACCAATCTACGAATCCCTCGGCCTGTAACGTACCAGAAAACTCGGACAGATCCACTCTGAATCCGAGGTCCCCATAACGTTCTTCCCGACCACGGTGCTCCCAGAATCGAGCAGGATTGTGATGTGGTTTTTCAGAACTGGAACTGGAATCGGAATCGTGATCTTCAATCTCACGATCTCTGAAATTTTGCGCCGCTAGACGCTGGGTTAACCCGGTAACTTGCCTTTGTAAATCCTCAATCATCGCATCCTGAACGTTACGATCACAACGTGGGGCTTCCTCGTTCGGAACCTGCCCGCGACGACCACAACCACCAGCCATGGAACTGATGAAATATTGCCCTAGGAAAACGCTGAAGCTCTGATACCAACTGACGCCGGGCAGAATAGCGATTATTCTGCAGGCTAGTCGAACAGATCGTTCACAGGGAGTAACACAAGAAAAACCCTAAAAACAATGCAGAGAAACAGCTTTGATGTTTATTAAAAATTATGAAAATTCAATAATAATGTGTACGAAACCCTAACACCTTATTTATAAGGTCGAAACAAAATATGAAAAATTAAATTAAGGCTGAAATTAAAATAATTAAAATAAAAAGTTTCCTAAAAACATTAAACTGCCAATTTAAAGGCCTATCGTCGTTTTTTGGCTTAAAAATGTCGAGGCTGATTACGAAGTAATCAGGTTTTGTTCATTGGCCCATTTCCAATCAGACTAGGGTCTTTCGGGCCTGATCTGAGCCCGTGGCTCGTTCTAGGCAGTCCACCTGTCAGTTCTGCGCTGATCTGTCAACTCTGCATCATCTGACTTGGATCCTCCTGCGTTAGAAGCCTTGCAGATTACTTGTTGAGGATGATTGAGGAGGACTGGTGGAAGATTTCCAATTGCAGATAGGACTTCCTATTTTGGATGCTTCTCATGCTAAACATGAAGTGGAGAAGCACATCCAGATTCTATGTGACTGCAAAATACCTCAGGCTAAAAAGGAAAGTTTGACAGTACCACCTTTAAGGCCAGTTATGCTTTATGGCACGGGGTGTTGAGCGGTAAAGTATCAACATGTACAGAAGATGAGGGTGGCTGAGACGAGGATGCTGCATTAGATGAGTGGTCATAGTAAAAGACAAGACTAGGAATGAATTTTGAGAGAAAGTGGGTGTTGCATCAATAGAGGACAAAGTGAGAGACTAGTCTAAGATGGTATGGACGTGTGAGAAAAATATCCAAAGTGCATCTATAAGGAGATGTGATTTGATGGAAAATGTATATATTAGAAGGATAGAGGAAGGCATGAGAAGAAGCGGTTGAAAACTCTTAGGAAAGATTTTGTTGTTAATGGTCTCACAGAAGAGATCTCAAAGGAGTGGAATGGCTTAAAAAAATCCATGTAGCTAACCCCACATAGGTGGGAAAAAGCGTAGTTTGGTTTACTCTGGTTTATTAGCTTCGAGAATTGCATATCCTTCTTGTCATATAAAAATTGGCTGGTATTCATTAATTTTGGCCCATAGTTTGGTACTTTGGTTATATAATTGACTGCAATATTCACAGATTCTACAAAGCTTCTCTTGAATGTTCGTGGGAACAAGTAAGAAAAAAAGCATTGGAATAATCATTATGATATTTATATAAATATATGGTTGGTGAATCTTGTTTAATAGAGGCATATCATGCAATTAATTTGCTTATTTGGTTGGTCTTTTTGTTGGCCATCCTTATCTCCATTTGCATATTCTGAATGGTTTTGATTGTATGCTAGGAAATATGGATGTGAATTTCAGAATGCCTTTAGAAAAAGCTTTCAAGCATCTCTACTGCTCAAATTGACGATAATTTTCGACATTTAACCATTGATGATATTTTTTGACATAACTGAATCTTCTTAGCTTACATCAACTTTGAGTTTTCCAGGTAGTGGTGGCAAAAGCTTACATTGTTTATATGAAATAGGCTCTGGTTGACCCATTAGACTCCTAGGGGCAGTGGCCTACCATCTCTTGCGGAATGAAGTGATTGAGGTCATTCTGTTCTGAATGGAGCAAGCTTTTCATTTTGCTGGTTGTCTGCAATTTTAATTTATTTACTGCTTGAACATATTTCCTGTAATAATGGCTTTAGTTTAGTTTGATGTTTTCCAACTTGGTAAGATGGATTTTTGGTTAGTACATTTAAAGCTGGGTGAGTTGATGTTAACCTGACAGCCTATAACTTTGTATGGTATTTATTCTCTTACTTTTATATTTTCTTTATGCAGCCGCTTTTGGAGCAGTATTGCATGTAATATCCACTTCACTTCTTGGTATAACAGCAATCACAATGGCAAACACTATTGCTGGTGAAGAAACAGTTCATAAACTTGCTTCACTCTTGCTTGTAATTCTTGGTGGTAGCTATGTGTTATTGTTTCTGTCTGGGAAGGGTGGCCACAGTCATTCCCACAACCAACCCATGGAGAAAATGGCCGTTGCTGGGCTTGTCCTCGTTCCTGCATTATCTCCTTGTGCAACCACACTTCCAGTTTTTCTTGCTGTTGGGAATTCAAAATCCATGATGGTTCTTGCCATCATAGTGCTGCTAATCAGGTAAAGCAAAAAAGGGATTCAAATTTCAATTGTTTTTTCTTTTGTTTTCCCATTTTAAATTTATGAATTGTTTTTTGGAACTTCGTACCAATGGTCATAAGGGAAAAACTACATAAAATTGTACTCAATATGGTGTTGAGTCTGTTGACATGCCATGATTTGGTGCAAGACTCAAATTACACTAAAGTCCTGGTGGCATTGGTACAATACTAGCCAGTTTTTAAGTACTAGAATTCCTTTATCATCAAGAAGGGTCAGACCCCATAATATATCTTCATAGCAATACCCCATTTTCCTTAAAGAATAAATGACGCATCAAATACAATTTGTTACAGAAACAAGCAGAAGAGTCTGCATGCACATGAATAGTCACTATTTTCTTGAAAAGAATTCTACGATCCCCTATTCCCTTAAGCGGTCTCCTTCTTTTTCATGGTGCAGGTGCTTGATTACTCAACATTTCTCTTCATAATAACTGAATCTGTGTTAGTTATCTCTGAACATTGTTCCTTTCCTTACAGCTAGCTTCAACCTAAAACCCTACAGCAGCCAATTCATGACATTAAATTGTATTTGGTAGCATTGCTTAAGCACCCTTCATGACCGGTGCGAGTCTTTATAATAGCCTCTTAATATTTAGCATATGCCAGCATTTCTGGGAGCTTTCCATGTGCAAATGATTCCTGCCCTATTCTGCTTACATATGTGTGTGTGTGTGTGTGTGTGTGTGTGTGTGTGTGTATTCCAGTTATCAAAACCTTTCCGGTTCCTTCTCACTGTCCATCACTCCTATTACTATCATTTCTTCTTTTAACTAGTCCTGTTGATGTGTGTTATTCATATATGATATATTGTCCATCAAATGATATGTTGTTTCTCTCCATCCACATATGATATATTGTTGCTGGCTTCCAATGTTAGCATAGATAAGTGAAATCCTCTCTCTCTCCAAGACATGTATGTGCAGGCATGGGCTAATGTGCTTGGCATACATTGTGCTTCATCACCATCTATCTGTTTAAGGTTGTGAAAATATGAATTTCAGCCAGGCTGTTTTACGTATTTGGGCTGCCACCCAGGTTTAATCCATCCTTTTAAAAGCAGAATAAGTAGGGGCTTTCAGGTCCAAGTTAATAGCATTCACTTGGACTGAGGTGTTTGACTGGCTGAATTTTCCAGTTTAGTCAGACTTGACATGTGCCCAACCATCAATGACCTTTCTATTTAGCTAATCCGTTCTACAATGGCTTGAAATGTGAATTAATTTAAGGAAATTTATGTTTCCCTTAGTTCTAGCTGTTAAATCAAACCAGAAGGCCGAACAGCATATCATTCCGACAACCCAGCCTGCTTAACTTAATTACTTGTATGATTGCTATGAATTTCAATTTAAAGTTTGAAATTTTGATATTTGGGATTGTGTTGCTAGTATATAGCTTGACACAATGTGGTATTGGATGTGCAGCACTATAATGGTAATGACCTCACTGGTGGCTCTCTCATTCTACGGTGCAAGCCAGCTCAAGTTTCATTGGGTGGAGCGATATGACAAACTTCTTGTAGGTTCGGTTCTATGCTTGGTCGGAATCTTAACACTTCTTTTTCATAATCACGATCACGATGGAGACGTAGGTTCAACTGGAGAGCATTTTCATAGAAAAATCATTGCTCTTTGAAAGTTTCTGGTATTCTAAGTTGTGTTATGATAAATGTTGATATTTAGGGAATATTTTTACTTGGACCAATTAGACCTACATGCGAACTGTTGTCATTGTGCTAAATATGGTATTCATATTATTCTGGGCAATGATCCTACTAATTCGAAGCCATAATGCAAAAATGAAGTAATTACTGCGTATCACATCTTACCTTTAAACATATGGATTTTTTGTTTGCTTGATAATATATTAAGATCCTTCCCATTTTTATTTGGTGCAGTTTTTTTTTAGTTTACAGCGATCTATAAGAGATCTCATGACGTGAAGGGATCCAAATACATTTGATTTGGTGTAATAAGTTAAATGCTACTCTCTTATTTTTGGCTTAATTGCAAAAAAAAATTAAGTTTAAAGTTAAATAGCAGTTTGTTCCTGAGTTTTCAAAATGATCAGTTTAATTCATGACTTTGTTAATTTGGAGCAATTCAATCCGTTGGTATGATTCCGATAAAATTATCGAAAAACTTAATATATTTGTTAATTTGTTTCGTCAGCAAATATATTAAGTTTTTTTTAATAATCTTTTGGTCGGAATTAGATCAATAGATTGAATTGCTTCAAATTGGCAAAGTAAGATGTTAAATTATCTCTTTTGAAAACTTAAGGGACAAATTACTAATCCTAAACTTTGGAAGAATTTTACGATTAAACATGTTAATTATATATTATTTGCAAAATGTGAGAGTGAATTCAATTTTAGGTCCTTCACGTTTGTGTTTAATTCTATTTATCTATTTCAGGTTTTAATTGTTTCAATTAAAGGTTTCACTTTTAACATTGTCCCAATTTACGTTCTTAATTGATTTAAGTTTTAATTTTTTTTTCAATTTACGTCCTTAACTATCTAAATATCAATTAAATGAAATTTTTTAATCACATCAGATTTTAGGTGGCAACTAAAACACTAAAATGCCATTTTTATATTTTATTATAAATCTTTTATATATTTATATATAAAATATAAACTTTATATTATATATATATTTTTTTTTCTTTTATAGTATTGCATTCTTACCTTCTCTGGTTCAAGAACATTGGCACTGACATTTTTTATATAATTTTCTTTTTCCTTCTCTGGTGGTGATGACATGATCTATTTATTTATTTTTGGCTTATGTGATGATATTGCTGTCAATGGTTCATAGGGAGCACACCGGATCATGCAACATGCCAGGGACCAAAGCTTGTCATGAGGAATTGCGGAGGGAGCGATTGAATGACAGGCATGTTGGATTTATGTGCATTTGTGTAGTGACAAGTAGTTGATCTAGCAGAAATTTTTCCATAAATGTTGCAGGTTTATGGATTTGAGCTCTGTTTTGGAACCTGGGAGACCTCCCAAATCGGACAAACCAGCAATACTTGATGCCATCCGAGTTTTGAACCAGTTAAGAAGAAGGAAAAAAAAAAAAAAAAAAAAACACTCTCAAACGCCACAAGAAAGGAGGGAGTCTGTTCGTGTTAGTTATTACATAATCGAAAAACTTTACTTGTAATTATCAAAGATGAAAGAATAATTAAATATTTAAATATTTTATTTTTTTATTATTTTAATTTTTTTATAATCACTAGTAAAATTTATCGGGTCTATGGTATCAAAAAAGATGGTACAAAGGAAAAAAAGTTTTATAATGTAAAGGTTTATATTATATTATATATATATAATATAAGATTTATAATAAAATATAAAAAAATATTTTAGTTGTCATCTAAAGTGCCACTTAAGAGTGGTTAAATTTTTTTTATTTAATTGTTGTTTAGATATGTAAAGACGTAAATTGAGAAAATTTTTAAAGCTCAAATCAATTAAAGATGTAAATTGAGACAATATTAAAAATAAAACTTTTAATTGAGACAATTAAAATCTAAATGGTATAAATAGATCTAAACCTAAATGCAAATGACCTATAATGAAATTCACTCAAAAATAAGATAAAAGAGTTGCAAGTCCAGCTTATATATAAACAAAAAGAGATCTCTTTTACGGTTGATGAGATCAAAATCAATGTAACAAGCAAAGTCTATGCAGTCATTGTTTTGAAATTATTTAAATACAAATAAATTATTAAAAGTTAAATATTTTAATATTATTTTTTTTAAATTTTAATGATTTAAATTATATTTAAATTAATTATTAAGCAACAAATTTGAAAAATAGAATTTGTGATTTTTTAATTATTTATATATTGAAAAAAATATAATTCTATTTTAATTTTAATTTCAAGTTTCAATTAGTATAATTAATTTTTTGATAAAAAAAATAATTTTTATAATTGTATATTTGTATGTCATGATTCAAAATAAAGGAACCAAATTTAATGAGCACAAGAATGAAGAAAGTAGAAATCCTCACGAATATTTCCCGCCATTAGGTAATCGAGATTTGAGAGTGACTTTTCGAAGCATAGGAGTGATGAGTCCTTCTCTCCCGGAAATTTTCGAATTCTCCGAATCCAGACACTCCTAATTAGGGTTCACCCCTCAGGCCGAAACTACTTCTCGTCCCTCGAAACCCTATATCTACGGAAAATCTGGGTCTGTAATAATCTTTTGAGGATGACAGTGTTGAGCTGGAAGCACCAGACGCTGATTCAAGCGTTGATGGCACGAGGCCCTCTTAAGGAGAAGGAATTCCACTCCATGTTCACCGGTGTCACTGGCAAAAACCCAGGTTAATTTTTGTACAATTTTCTGTTGATTTTCCTTTTGGATCTCCCTTTGCTAAAACGATCTGAGAACAGAAACGGAAAAACTGAAAATTTTCGAGTTTCACTATTGGGCTGAGCACATATACCTGGTTAAGTTGAATCTTTCATGATTGTTCTTTTCTTTTTGGAATTTTAGTTTTGTAAGCTTAGTTTCTCGTAGAATTTATTTACCTTGTTGTGAATCTGCAGTGAATTTATAGTGATTTATCATTGTTTAAGGTGTCAGAGAAACTATGTATGACCACCTGAGGGTTTGTACTTCACAATTTCTGAGAGCAAATAATGGAATTATCAATTGAGATGCAATCCTAAGAGCAGTTATTTGGTATGCCAGTTCCCTTGAACATGTTAAGTCTACATGTGCCATTGTTTTATTTTACCTTGAAATAATATTGATGCTTAAAATGCTTGCTTTACTTAGCAAGTTTCCAATTATGAGCATGCCGTTGTTAAATTGAATCAACGGGTATTAGAGTTTATATATGCACAGTGAAGACATCCCTATCTTGAATAAAACCTAGAATTATATTGATGGCATTTTTGGGATTCACTAGGAGAATCTCTTCCTTTTATTGCTCGCCTCCTTGGTTGTGAAAGTTGGACTTGTGGTTAAACTTAGAAGTGATGCTTGTTATTTGATTATAATTGACGTGATTGTTCTGCATTACAGGTACTCACAGAAAAATATTTGACGATTTCCTTTTTGCAATAAACAAGGAACTTTCCTATGTTCATTTTGAGTTACGAGCCTGCAGAGACCAATATGATGGCCAAGTTTTCTATGGAGTGATTAATAGTATTTCTGATGAACAATCCAAGCTTGGAACAAAATATTCTGTTCCACAGATAGCATTCTATAAGGGAATTGTAAGTCTCATTGTAAATTTATTACTTACTAATGAAAACAATATCCTATTTTTAGAAGTTTTTTTTATTGATAAAACACACGCACACACTACTCGAACTTGGGATCTCAGCCTTGACCATTGAGCCAAGGCCTCATTGGTGTCCTATTTTTAGAAGTTTTGCTCACCAGTTCTCTGTGCTTTGTTGTTATATTTTCTGATTATTCCTTTTATGATCATAAAGAAATGTTGAAATTAGAGAAACTGATTTGTATTTTTCTAGTGTTACACAATTACAAATTATGCTAAGAATCTCTTCATAACCTTAACACAATTTATGGTGCAAATGGTGACTTTATTCAGCTTATAACACTCATAATATATGATTGGAGGGACTTGATCGTGTTTTGAGAAACAAACTGTGAATCAGAATTCACCTAGATAGATGAGCAATTTATATATTGAATAATTAAGGGTGAGATTTTGGAGTTTTTGTTTAGGATGGATAAATTAAATTTTATTTTTTAATGAAACTTTTTGAGAAGGCATGGAATTTAAATTGATTTCTTTACTTTGATGACTGACTGGATGAGTGATCATAGGCATTTTCATAGGATCAGAGTGGATGAACCATAAGAACAGATTTTAAATTATCAGATTGGTTTAACTGATACAAATACATAATTTGACATAGGATTTAGAATTACTTGCTTTCCCTGACTTGAATTTGTCATGCAAGAAGGAAAAATAACAGACAATCTCTCTGGTTAGATTCACCAATGAAAATGCTTATATATATGAAAAAGATTCATCAATGAGAACATATTTTTTTGGATATGTTGTTTTCAAGGGATTTCAACTAGGCTATCTGTTTACCTTATGGATCACATCAAACATTTATCAAGGCTTAGAAGCCTAAACTGTCGACTTTTAATTGTTTATGCTCTCTCTCTCTCTCAGCTGTAAAGCTCAGTTAATGTACCAGAACTAAAATTGCTTCTGGCCTAGTACAGGTAATGTTGTGTTTCAAAAAAGTTAAAACTTGTATGCAAAATACCTGTTCTGCATCATCTATATGTCATTGACTTAAAAAAAATTGAAGCTTCCTCTGTCATGATCTTTCAGAGTTTTGTATTAATTGAATGAGCTGGTTTGTTGATCAAGGTCTTAAACTGTATACAATAAATTAGCCATTACACTTTCAGGAGTTGTCTAGTCAATTATTCGTATATATAGAGACAATTGTCTATTTTTCTTGACTAATGCATTTTCTGTTAAACATATTTCTTAAACCTTTCTATCCTCTGGACTTTGGAGGATTAAAGTTGTCAAATTTAGTTATATGCAGATTATTTCTGAATTCTTTAGTTATATGCAGATTATTTCTGAATTCTTACTTTACCCACTTTGTGGTAACCATATAAAACGATTTCTTCTACAATTATATGCTTTACTGAAATTTTTTCAAGCTTGAGTTTAAGTATCGTTTGGAGGAAGATGCACACAGTGAGTCCTGTTTGCATATTTACTGTTTTATTTTCATATTGTTCATCTTTTCTTTCTTTAGTTTGATCAAGGTAAACATTGTTTTTTTGGGGTTGAGAATGAAATACTTGGTAATAATAGGTTACCTGAGATAAATTCTCTTAAATGACTGTTCGTACGAGTGTGCAACATGGGTGGGCAAGAGTAAAGAATCTATTTTTCTTTTACTTGTTGAATCCTTCCTTGAGTGATATATGCATGATATTTCTGGACCTTCCTGATATGCCAATTTTTCATTGCAAGATCCTATGAATCATTGTGGAAGTTGTATTATGATTATAGTGTAGAAACTTGAGAATAAAGGCCTATTTTGATATTTTTCTTTTTAGTCTGGATGCTTCTGTGCATTTGATGTTTTGATATCAAATGATATTAGTCTATTGTATAACTCCATTTACATTATCTTGTGTTCTTATGATATTTCTTTGGTTTAAAATGTCAGATAGAAGCAATTGCACAAGATGTTAATGCTCATGGTAGCATATCCAACTTTGATGCTCTTAATATACGGTTGGGGAACCAGGTCTGACAGCTTTTCCTACCAGTAGATCCATTCCTGAGGAAACATGACCTAGTTTGTTTCACTGATATAACTGACAGCACATACAAGTTATATGAGCTAGAGATTTATGTAATGTAAATTTATTCATCAAACACAAGCACAGAGTCATGCATGTATATGTTTGTCTAACTACCTATGTATGCAAAGCAAGTAATCTTTCTTGTTCTTTTGCTAAGTAAGAAAGGAACAAAAAGTGGTAGTAGTACCCTACCTTAGCAAGTTAAAAAAATCAGTGGGAATAAATAAAGCCTAAAATGTTGGTTTGAGGTATGAATATTTAGGAGAAAAAAAGAAAAAAAGTTGATTATCAGTTGTGAATCCTAGAGCTTTAGCTGCATAGAAGCTGTAGTTGGTCCATTTGTCTGAGCTGATATTGAGAAACAGTTTTTGGCTTAACTCGAGTTCAATCTGAGATTGAAGTCTTTCATTTATGGCAGAGCCAAGCTTGAACTGCCAAGCTTGGATTTGTCAGCTAATTAGCACACAGTTATGAGCCATTGCAGTTCTTGATGAAAGAAGCAGAAGGAGGATACTAGCTCTTTTGACTTACTGTGATGATTTAAAACTACTGGCTAGATATATGCATGTTAAATTTCCTCTGGAACTTGTATCAGTCTGTGGAGGAAGGAACCTGCAACAAAAGAATTGAGTGCTTTCTGTCTCATGATTTTAACACCCAAATCTAATGAATTTTGATCTCCAGATAATCCCCAGTTATCCTCATCAAGGGCTTAAAAGTACACATTGCACTTTTCTTTATGATGTGTTTAGCTTATGTTGTGGGCCACTTTTGTTTCTTTAAAAGATTGAGCATCCAAAAATCTTAAATCGGTTAATTTTGTAGTTGGTGATTATCAGGTTCAAAGTTCATTTACAGCAGCATCTCTTTTACATACTCTTCATGTTTCTTGCCAACTTTGAAGAATATTCTTTACTCCCTCTGTCCCATATATTTTTGTAAGTATTCCATTTTGGAATGTCCTATATTGTTTGTCCATTTTGAAAAGTCAAAATTCAACTTTAGTTAAGTTTCCGAAATTAGGTTTCTTATAAGACTTTACCATTAAGTCTAGGTATTAAATAAGGGTATTTATGAAAGTAGGCTATAATTTAATGAGTTATAGCATTAATCATTATGAGGATGTTTGGGTTTTGCTTTAAGTCCAACTTAAAGTAAAAAACAAAACTTAACAAGGTTTAATTTTTTACTTTAAGATGGACTTAAAGCAAAACCAAAACATTGCCTATGTCTCCTTTAAAAGTTGGGTTTTCTATACATGCCAAAACATATGGGATAGAGGGAGTATTACTTAATTGTTGACATCTATCCTGGCAAGCTTTGAATACATTTGATCTTACAACTTCACTGCATTCTATACATGTCTATTATTTAGCTGGTTAGTCTAGTTTATTTATCGCTGAAAAGGAATGTTTTAAGAAAAAATGGCTGTCTTTTTGCTTTTCCATGTAACCTATTGCGGCAGGCAAACAAATTTCTAGACTTTTGGCTATTTTCATTTTATTAGGAATTCGTCTCATGTCTGCACTGTCTCCTCATTTGGAATGATTTTTGCGTTTTTCTATTTTTACGCATGCGTTATTGATAAATCTTGTGGTCACTTTTCAGATACTGACCGGGACAGTATCTCAATCTCAAAGCAGTCCACCTCATGTCCCTCCTGCATTCAGGAATTTCACAATGTCTCAGAAGGAAAAAACTCTTGATGAGCTTGTGCGGGACAAGTGGCTTTGTCACACCCCAGACGGTAGCATTGGACTTGGTATCAGATCCCTCCTTGATCTGCGGAGTTGGTTCCGGAATATTGATGTTCCTTCATGTGAAGTATGCAATGAGGCTGGAGTCAAGGTTGTATTCAGTGGCTGCTTTCCCACTTCAGTATTCACTGCCTTATCTGCTTGATGTTTATTTTTATTTTGAAAACTTAAAGTTTCAGTTGATCAGTCTATGTGGAATGTGGCGACCCATTTGGATGATCTGAACTAGCCTGGAAGGAGTTTCTATAACTTCTCACACTTATAACAAATCATAATTAAGTTTAGAAAGGGATGATTGCATAGGAATGTTGGGAAAATAAAGATTTTAGAGGCTGTAAATAAACACGTGCGTAGTTTCAATGTGGAGCACAATGCTTGTGTCGGACCATTTACCTAAGAAAGCTAGGTGTTCAATATTCAACTGTCTCAATAGTTCCAGCTTAATTGATGGAACATAGCTGCTACTGTTAAATCTGATATTTCATTGTGATCATTTGTGACAGGCAGAGTTGTGTCCAAATGATGATTGTACAGTTCGAGTTCATCAGTACTGCCTTAAAATAGTGTATGCTCAAAAGGTACTAGCATTGATGCATTTCTTTTGTCTCAGATAAATCACAGATACTATGTAGACCATTATTCTGCTAACCAAATAAGTTGCAGGGTGAGAAAGTTTGTCCAGGTTGTGGCAATCAGTGGCAATTTCATGTACCCAAAGCAGAAGCCGTAGAGAAAGAGGATGAGCCAAGTGGGCCCACCCAGAGCCGGCCACCTGCAGGATGCACTCAGAGCCAGGCAGCTCTAGGACCCAAGAGAAAGAAGCTTAGAACAAGCAGAACTGATGATGCAGATACTGTTGGATGTAGTTCTTCTCAAGCTTCCTTACCTGCCTCTGATCTGAGGAGAGTAACTCGGAGTTCCTCCCGCTTGAGGTAAATGCTTATATGTGCTTGTTTTACAAGCAAGTATTAGATGATCATTACTGTATATTGTGTTAAAAACTAACATGTGTTTTATAGATTAACATTAGTTGCAGTGTTGTAAACATTAGTTGCAGTGTTGTACCTTTTGGATGCCGTAATCAGCAGAACTGTGATCATAGTTTACATTAATGATTAGCTGGGAAGTACCTAGTTGTTAGGGACCACAAATTGTGAGTACAATTGCAGACCATAAACAACCTATGCAAAATGGGTTGTGCGATTTGAGTTTAGCTAGTGATATAAAATATAGCTCAGCTCTGTTTTGGGGATGGAGATTTATTCTGGCATTTCATACCAAAGATGTTGCTTAATAAGAAAAAAAGATAGTTATGCATATTTCCACATTCTTTTCATGTGTTTGACATGATTGATTTAAATCTCTTCTCATCTTTAATTGAGTGTCAGGATGTCAAGTGTTGCCGTGTATTCACTACTCACTAGGCCGCCTTGTTTATTATGCATCGTTGCTGCCATATAGAATAAGTATGATTTCACAGAGGAAAAGCAGTAAAAAAAGAAAAGCAATTTTAACAAAGGTGAATGTGTGATTATGGGTTTAAGAAATCTTGGTTTATCAGGTTTACCCGTTTTTATTTTAAATTTTGTTTTTTTAGAAGGAAGAGGGGTATAAAGGGGCCTGATTTCAGGTTTGCTGGAATCGGGGTGTGTAAACGGTCAGTTAAATATTTTAATTGATTTATTTTGATTAATTTTTTTAATCGTTTTTATCGAATTAACTTAAGTATCGATCGGTATGATCAGTTAATTGGTTAACCATTTATATAATTAAGTTTTTTTAATTTATTATATTTAATATATTATTAATATTAATATTAAATAATTTTTTAATTCGTTGAAACGGTTAAAAAAATTAATCGTCAATCGATTAATTAACTGATATATATTATTTGATTAACAATTTTAATATTGCTTTAATTGATTATTCGAATCGTTTTGTTTTTCGTGAAAGCCCAACTAATTAAAAATTCTTTTGACAATTTCTCCTGAATCATTTTAGGTAGTATTACATTTTTTTTAGTTAATTAGTACAGATAAAAAATCCAGTAAAGTTTTATCCAAAATAGGTACTCAAACCACATAAAAGAGAAGTGGTCTTCAAAATTCTTTGTCCCTTTAATGGCTTTGTTTAATTTCCACTTTTATTTCCTTTAAACCAAATCCACTGAAAGCTTCCTTTTCTTGAACACATTTATTTACGATCATCAATAAAAATCTTGAACTTTACCATAAATAAATTAATTAGACAGTAAAGAGAAGAAAAAAAAAGATAAAGCTATAAGCTCTTAGCAAAAGCTATTCGTTATCATATGCTCCTTGAAAATCCCAGTAATGCCCAGCTGGATCTGTGTTTTATTCTATAATTATATTTGCTTTGAGATACAGAATGCCAAAAAGAGAGTATTTCCCCTATCAACAAAGTACCCTTTTGAGTCAGTATTGTCACGTTTCAACAGCTAATAATAATTTATATTAGTGGCATTGGATTTATTTTCTCCTTATTATCTATCATTTTATTCTCTCTGTCTCTCTCAAGGATATAGTGCTTTTTTTCTGCTTTTCTTCGGGTACAAAAAAAAATCTGGCTGGCTTCGGGTATAAAGATAGAATTTTTATTTATTGTCTAATTTTTTAAATTATCTCTTATAATCTCATTCAGACTTAATTTTTTAATTTTCATTATTTTTTATATTTTTTTTATCTATAAACATGTCAAGCATAATAATTACACTCACGTTGAGATTGTTTAAGATCAAATTTCAATAAGTTTAAAGCAATTTGTTTAAATTTGATTAAAATAATTTTTGCATAGAGAGACTTGAGTTAATTCAACTCCAAACATCATCCAAATAATATGGATATACCAATGAAAATCAAAGGAAAATCAATTACTTTTAAGTTGGGGGCTATCGCATACTTTCAGTTATGTTTCGGTTTGATAAAAAATTTAATTAATCACAATTTTTTTTAAAAGAAACTCGTTCAAATCATAAAATGAAAATATGTAATTATATATATATTTTTGGACAATAAGGTTTAAGGTTAAAATCTTTTTTTTTTGTTTTGTTTTATTAATAAAAAATTGAATCTGAGCTTTTATATGGAAGGTTAAAAAGTTGCAGTTTTATTCACTATCGTCAATTATTATAATTAAACAAAAAAATTAAAATCATCTTTTTAAGAATGAAAGAACTTAAATTCAAATGAGTCAACAATTCAACACTACTAATAATAAACGTTGGTGAGATTGGATCTGTGTGATAGACATGCAATCTTAGATTCGATTCTTCTTACATCAAACTCATGATTTAAATAAGAGGTCACGTAAAAAAAGAAATTGACGTGCTATCGTTTTCTTAGTTTAAACCTGTAAGATGAGGTCCCAAAATAAACTCAGTCTTAGAGGAATCTGAATTATTAAAAAAAGGGATAAAAGGTAGGGTACACTTTCGATGTCCCCTTCACCTCACTTCACTCAGAGAATGAATGATAGTCAATAAAAACAAAAAAAAGGTTAAGGGATGGAATTTTTTCACAATTTTCAATTTCGTCCCTCGTAAAAATTACTATTCAAGATTTAAGAAACATAAATGTATCTGCGTCACCACTCTTCCTTATCAAGACGTTTTTTTACCTGAAATTCTCAATTTTATTTTGCCTTGCTTTTTTTTTTTTTTTTTTATAAATTTAAAAGGAAAGAGCCCGGTGAAAATTGAAAAATTACTAAAAGAAAAACTGGGGACCACAGTTCACATATCCACTGTATGATGCATGTCTTTCCAAAATGCCTTTTGCATGGAAGAAGCCAGCCGTCCATTTGCCCCTCGTGGCTGATGCCTCTACCAGATTCGCTCTGCCCACGGCTCTCTCTCTCTCCCATCTCTGAAAGAAACTGAAGCTCTTGTCTCAATGATTTGATCTCTCCATACAAAACAATCTTCTCTGAAATCCAAGTTATCTACCGCACACCTTTAATTCACTCCCAGCTTCATTTCTCAGGTACCTACCACTTTATTTTTCTATAATTCCATTTCTTTCTCCCTCTTTTTTTTCTACTAATTTTGTTTCTTTTGCTGGTTAATCTGTCATTCTGCTCTCTTCTAGCAGTATTTGGATATGGAATTTGATTTGTTTTTCTTTGCTTGTAAAATGAATCTGACTTTTAGTTTTTAACTTTTTGTTGACTGATGTAATGGGTTTCTTTTTTCCTTTTAGAATTTGATTGAGTCTTTTGTGGTTGAATTGAATTGCGTGGTTTTTTTTTTTTTTTCGAATTCTGCTCTGTTCTAGGCTTTGTATTTGATTTCATTTTCGCCAGTCTGATTCAGTGAACTGAGTTTTCTTCGTCTTTTGGTATAACTCTTCCTCGGGGTCTGTTTTTTTTCCTCCCTTTTCTTCACCAAGGGGAAGACATAGAGGTTTCTGAAATTAGGAAATGATTTTTCCCCTCTTGGCGGTGGTGATGACTTCTTTTTAGAAAAAAAAGTTAATTATGTGTAGATTATACCTTTCAATAGCTTTTGTTGATACAATAATGTTGGTTTCGCTTTGGGGATGCATTTATGAATATTCATTGAGATCCCCTGTCCCCAACACCTTTTCTGGCTTTCCTTCTCTCTAGGCTTTTAGTCTGAACTTAACAGATTTGTGCTCTCGTCTTCCTTCTTTCTTTAGCTCTTTTGCTGAAAAATTAAAGATATCTAGACTTGTGATATATGTTGCGCTTTTAACTTTCTTTCAAAGAGTCTTGGTTTATGGTTTGTCGGTAAGCATGCTCTTTGAACTTGCTCCTAATCAGTAGTTTCAAGTTTAGTATTTGATGGCCGTCTTGTTATGGGTTTTCCTCTTTTAACTCTGAATCTGTATAAGTTCTGGATTTATTTATTGGCATATTTTGCTTTCAACTGTATTACTTCTGATGTTAGAGATGATTTTTAAGTTTAAATTTTGATGTAATTTATGTGGACAGAGAGTTCTCTTTGAATTGGGGTCTTGTTCCTGATTTCTAGCTTTGTTTTATTTCCACTGTAGCAGGCTTTCCCTGCTTCTGTTCTGCTGTTTCTCTTTGAATAATAAAACTTCACATTTATCCAAAAAAAAACTTTTCTTCTTGGTTGTGCTGGTGTTGGTGGTGGTGATGGTGCCGGTGATGGAGTCATGGATTACTTCCCTTATGTCTCATGTTATACAATCTATTCTATATTTTGATGAAATGTAATGTATGGTATGATTTGTAAAACTGTTCATTTAATTTTTTTCCCCCTAAAATTAATTTTTAGAAAATATATTGTGTGTTTTCTTTTTTCCTTTTTTGGGGCAATTTCCCGGCCAGCTGCATTATCTTCTATGCTGGGAAAAAGTATTGAATTTTGGATTATAAATTGGTTGTAAACCAGACAACCTGATATATTTTGAAGAAAAAAAATTCAAAGAAAAAGTATACTCAGAGAAACTAATAATAAAGAGCAACATTTCTCGCTACCTTAGCGTAGTGGTGAAGGGACACCGTCCACCTGCCTATGGGCAGGGGTTCAAACCCCCACCCTCTCATTTTAATGATAAAAAAATGCTCAGAGAAACTAATAATAAAGTCAACATTTCCTATTACACAATATCTTGGATGATAACCTTTGTTTAAGAACATAGGAAGAAATGATACCTTTGGGAGTCCTAGTAGTTACTTGTCTATGAGCTTGAAATGTCTTTTCTTGATAAATCAATGAGCTTGAAATGTCTGTGTACTTTTTTGAATTTAGATGAAAATTCAAATTTCTTTTCTTGGAGACTAACTTTATTATTGATCTTCATATTTTTGTTTCGATGATTGGAATGTCTGGCTTTGGTGTGAATGTCAGTCGTTTGTGAATATGATCTGGTTTATTATGTGCTGATATTTTCTGAATGATATTCAGTGTCAGGGAAGTTGGGTTCCAAATTTTCGCTACTTACTTTTAGGTGTTTATGTAATAAAAGTTGTTTTTTCCCAGGAAGAAGCATATGTCCTGATTGTTTGCTAATAGGGATCTCCAGCATTCAGGGCTGGGAAAATGGGGGTCGCAAGCTCTAGAATAGAAGAAGATAAGGCCCTGCAGCTATGTCGTGAAAGGAAAAAGTTTATTCGGCAAGCACTTGATGGGAGATGCTCGCTAGCAGCTGCTCATGTTTCATATGTTCAGTCACTTAAAAATACAGGAACTGCTCTTAGGAAGTTTGTTGAGCCTGAAGCTCCACTCGAATCTTCCTTGTACACTTCCACTAATGCAACACAAGAACCACTTGCATTAACTGAGAAGTCCCTTTCCCGTTTCTCATTCTCTTCTCCATCTGTTTCACAACGTGTAGATGCAACTGAAACATTTTCTCCATCTCCTTCTCCTCCCCCTCCCAAGTCTAGTCACTTTCAGGCAAGTCATATGAAATTTAAGGGTTTTTCTTCCAAAAAAGTTGAAGAGAAACCACCTGTACCTGTGATTGGAACGGTAACCTCATCTAGCACCCCACAAACTATCGTGCCTCGTTCCACTGAGAAACCAGAATCATCACCATTTGAAGCTTCTCTCATCCCACCAGAAACTCCCCCATGGGATTACTTTGGTCTTTTCCATCCAATTGACAATCAGTTTTCTTTGCCAGAAGGGAAGGCAATGAACCAAGGGTTTGAGAATGTCGATGATATAAGACGTCTTAGGGCAGAGGAGGGAATTCCTGATCTGGAAGACGAAGAAGAGAAGACTTCTTTTAATGAGAGGGAAGAATCTCAGGATTCAGACAATGAATTTGATGAGCCCTTGACAGATACTCTGGTTCGAAGTTTTGAAAATCTTAATAGGGTGCATGATCATAATGCGGCTACTGCTTCACCTACCACACCATCAGCTGGAAGTGTGGCTTCAGAAAGTGAGTTCTTGAATCAAGAGAAAAGCGACTCTCCTGATCTATCACCAGTAAGAGCCACACCCTCAGAAGTTACTGTTCCTACTGAGATGAAAAAAACACCAGTGAAAGAAGATTCTGTTGAAAATAAGGTTGCTCCTAAGGACTTCCTCTCAAGCATGAAAGACATTGAATTTCTCTTTATAAAAGCTTCTGAGTCTGGGAAAGAGGTTCCAAGGATGCTCGAAGCTAACAAATTGCATTTTCGTCCGATATTTCATGGGAAAGAACGTAATCCTCTCCCTCTCTCCCTTACTCTCTCTGAAATCCGAAATTATTGTTTCAAGGATAATTTTAGATTTAAGTTAGTTAACTGGGTTTTATTCTCTCATGTTTATTAGGAGCGCTGCCTTAATTTAGAAAGTGTTGTTAATTTGGTCCAGGACAACAACAGTGTGTGATTTTCCCTACAGTCAACCAACCATTCATGTGCTGACCTTTAGAGTATTTAAACAAACTGACCAGACCGGCTTCAAATGCGTGGGGCTTATTAATTGGATGGCTTGAAACTTTGATTCTCCTATTTCGAAATATTGATGAAAGGTTTTCTGAAGTTTGATGGTTTTTTTTTTTTTTGGGGGGGGGGGGGGGGGGTAAGAAGAAAAAACTTTTGTTGTAGGATAATTTACCTTAAGATTTGGAAATTAATTGAGGTTTCCGCATAGATGTGAGTTGTTGAAATCTTTTAACAAGGGAATTCTATACTGTGGCAGGTGGGTCAGCTGCATCTACAATCTTCAAAGCCTGTTTCTCTTGTGGGGAAGACCACAGCCAAGTTCAAGAAGGTAGTTCTTGTCTTTCTACTTTCAAATTAATTTGTCATTCCCCTTGCCCAAAAACAAAGGGGTGAGGAGTGAAAAATATAAACAGTTATTTTCTTATCATATAAGAGAGTATTCAACAGAATTCATATTTTTTAGACAACCCAGAGTTTGGATAATTTACATGGTCCATTAACTTGATATAATTTATAATCATTTGCATCAACTATTTCTGAAACCTCATCATTGAAACCTAGTATTAGAGACCTGAAGGCTAAAGAAGGGGAAAATAAATTCTTTTGTAGTGGAACTAATGTAATTTCCCTTGCCATCCCAGTATATTTTAGGAAATATTTTTTTTTCAAAACATTATAGCACCGTGTTTTTTCAGCTTCTGTGAAGTTACAAAACTCAGATTCTGCTTTTGGGTCAAAATCAACATCCTTTTCTAGTTGTTTTCTGCCTCCACATGCTTAAAGGCATATGGAAAAATAGGTGTTTGGCCTAGCTTCTGCTAGTTGCCAGCAAAGCTGCTGCTAGAATCTGGGCCAAACTGGCACCAAGTTGAGCTGAGTTTCATGAGATGAGACACATTACCAATTTCAAAAGGTTAGCTTTCTCAAACCTTTTTATATTTGGGTTGTCTTGTCACAAGAATGTACAAAACTAGAAAAAATAATTATTCTATAGATTAAAGTATTGATAAGATATGTCCTTTTACTACCTCTTAAATGCTATAAGTCCCCAAGAATTTCTTTTTATCCTTTTATTTTCTAAATGATAAATAGTATTAGAGTATATGGGAACCATAAAAGATTTGCCATTTTAATAATAGATAGCTAGAGTTGACTTCAGAAGTGCATGATGACACAATGCCGATTACGAACATTACTAGTCAAGCATCTTTTCCTTTATAACATACTTACACTGAATAATAAATTATTTCCTTTTTCTATTAAATTATACTGCACCAATCCTTTTTAATGTTTATTCAGAGCCTGCTCAAACTTCCATGAAGTACTTAACTTGGCATAGGACAGCATCATCTCGATCATCTTCATCCAGGAATCCTTTGGGATTACACTCGGATGATGTTGAGGAACCTACTAGCAATCTTTTTGATAATATCTGCATGATCTCAGGCAGCCATGCCTCAACCTTAGATAGGCTATATGCATGGGAGAGGAAGCTTTATGATGAAGTAAAGGTATTGTTGATTTCTTACAATAATTACAGTTCCTGTGACTTGTTCCCCTTTGATTGATATTGTTGCTTATTTTTCATTTATTTGTTGTTGTTCTTATTCGTTTATTTGTTTGTTTTCTCTAAACTCCTGAATTCCTGTTAATTGGTTGAAACGGTTGAATAGCATCTTATTCAAAGGATTGCTATTGGTTTCAAGTATTGGAAATTGTAGAGTTTGTGTTGTTTTATCATTTGATCAGAAAAAGGCAGGATTTAATCCTAGTAACCTGGTATGGAGCCTGGTGACTTCAACAATTAAGCTAGTTGAAATATTTAGCAGAAGAGTAAATTGTGTCTGATAAATATGAAACTAAATTTTTTTAAATAAAAATTTTCTTTCAGTTTTATTATTTCAGGTGAAGATACAAGTAAGATTTGTATCTAATTCTTATTTTCCTCTTGGCAATTTTCTCGGTGAAATTGCTTTATAATCTCAGTTTTCATCTATGTTACATGGACTCGGTGTTTTCCCCCTAGTTACCCTTGTTGACTCAACACAACAAGGATACTGGTAGGAAATCTGTGTTGGCTGTGGCAACTTACATTCAGATACTTCTACTTTCATCTCTTTAGTGCAATGCTTTTGTCACGTGCAGTGATACTTGCTTTATTCTCTTTTTTTTTTTTTTTGTGAAAGAGACAGCGTCTTTCCACTTGTTGAAGTGTTTGATTAAAAAGAATATTGGGCAGCTGCACATGCCACATATTTTATTACTGTGAAGATAAAGGTTTACCTTAACAATGTGACGCATGCCCTTTTCTGCACCACGTTTTTATCCTACTATACAAGTCAGGACTTGAGAGCATATAATAGGATGCTGGTGACTAAATAAATATACCTCATGTTTTTCTTTGATGGACTGTGAGCTGTAACTTTGCTTGGCCTGTTCCAACTCACTTTTCACTCCTTGTGAAGGGACTGCTTAGTCTTGTTGTTTTTCTTTGGCTTCAACGATATGGCTTGGCCACAAAATGTCTCTCTCACAGTCAGATATAGCAAGAATAAATTGATTTTTTTATAAAGAAAAATAACATAAATATAAATAAAAAGTAATAAAGAACTATATTATTATTAAATAGCATCAAATAAAGCATATCCAAGTTCCCATATTCATTTTTGACCCTTTTTAGACGAGTCTGTGAATCTTAAGATCGGTGGATCATATATTTAGACATGTATTCGCACCCGTACTCACACCTGTACCTGACCCTGGTCCATGTAACATAGGTTTTCACCTTTTAGGGCATGATCAGGTCAAGCTGGACTTTGAGTTAATTTTCTGATCATAAAGTGGAGCCGTGTCATAATATTGTTCCACAAGCTGAACATGGAGATATGAGTGCCCTTTTACTATTATTACACATGTTGATGTTGCCTACAATGTTGAACCAAATGAACTCTTTGATAAAAATGTGTATGAGATGGTCACGTGTATAGAGACATGTAGTTTCTAAATGAGGGTTGAAAAATAATAACAAACTAGGATAACATTGTAGCCATAAAATGTACGTGGAATAAGTGCTGTATTTGTTATTAGCTTTTTTTCCTTTGAATTGAACATGTTTGATTGGGCTATTATTTATAGGATGCATAACATGTTATATTTTTAAACAATTTTATGCTCGTTACTTTGAAGGGAAATGATAGAAAAACTCAATTTCAGGTGTGGGTTAATCCTCATTTAGAAGTTATATAAATTCATTTAGATCCTCCTAAAGCCAGCTTAGGAGCTGATTATGGGTAGAGATCGTGCAAAAGATGGTGATAATGCAGCACTGATCTGGTAGATGTAAGGTGATGATGCCTTTTCTTTTTTGGTGGTATGGTATTGGAGATGGTGGAATGGTGCCCTGGATTCGGGATGGTGCATCTTATTCAAGAATCTAATCCTTAAAGCCAGGAACTGGAATGCTTTTGTGAATTAGACCTAGGTGCCTGATTCAGCTTAAGTGTGGCTTTATTTGGCAACTGCCTGAGGGAGATAGGGGTTGCGTGATGGCAACAACTCACTCTGATATAGCCATTTAGGATGCAAGTGTTATGCTAAGTTCTTGGTGTGTAGTTGATCTATAGCGTTTCTGGTAAAGGTTTCATATTACATGATGTTTGAAATTGAATTACAAAAGATGAATGAGAGAGCTAAGAGTTTCCATCTTCAATGGCTACAGAAGTGCAATAAAGTGGTTTTGGAGGGCATTGTGTGTGTGAAGGGATTGTTGGAAGATATTCGTGCAATTGCAGAACTGTGTTTCCTTGTTGCAGTTTGGAAGGAAAAAGGTTATGGGTTTGCTAAATCTATTGTGGGATTTCAATATGAATTTAGTAGGAAGTAAAATCAAATACCTCAAAATCCTTTACAAATGATTTTGGTAGAAATTCTTCGACCCCATTAGTTCCTTCTATTCTTAATACTCTTGTTTTTTTTCATAAATATTTTCAATTATGCACCTTCAGGCAATAATTGATACTTGATAGTTACTTTGATCAGGATGCACTAGGACATCACAAACTAGTACATCATTTTACTGCTAACTATCGTAAACATCACAAATCATTACTTCAAATGCAGCTCGTCAATTTCCCAAATGCCGGGAAGCTTCGTAAAATATATTGGTACCTTTTTATTATCGAATATGTTAATTCATAGTGATCTTTTAATTTCAGGCTAGTGAGATGGTCAGAAGGGTGTATGACTCAAAGTGTAAATTTTTAAGACAACAGGAATCGAGGGGGGAAAGTTCACACAAAACTGATAAAACTCGTGCTGTTGTCAAGGATCTTCACTCAAGAATCAGGGTTGCTATTCACAGGATCGACTCTATATCAAAGAGGATTGAGGAATTACGGGACAAAGAGCTCCAGCCACAACTAGAGGAACTGATTGAAGGGTATGTGCTCCTAATTTCCTTTTATTAGTGCTTGATTCATTTGCTACAACAATGCATTTTTTCCACTCCCCCACCCCTGTAAAAAAAGGGCAAAAGTAGATTTCAGTTGGGGGCAGTATCTTATGTATACATAATCGTATTAATGTTCAAACACAGATGCTCTCTTTCTGGATTCACAAGTCTCAAGAAACATTGTATACTAATTTAGTATCTTGACTGTGCTATGATATATATATATATATACCATCAGCTTAAGCTTAAGAGTAAATAGAGTCATGATTGGGCCTCCCCATCAACTTAAGCTTTTTGAATAATTGGTAACCCAACTATTTCTTTACATGGTCTATAGAGAATGTTAGAATTTACTAATTATAAACAGAGTGCTGATCTAGCAATGGCAGTCATTCATGTATAACTATCGTAATTTTGTCCATGTTATAAAGTTACTGAAATCATAAATATTAGAAGTTGAAATTAATTTTGTATAGGGTGTGAGAAATAAAAACGTGTAGTTCAACAAGGCGCTCGTTGGCAAATGGCTTTGGAGATTTTTGACTTAAAAAGATCACTTGTGGAGGAGGGTAGTGGAGGCTTTTTACGTGTTAGGGACAGGTGGTTGGATTTCTAATTTGAGTATAGGACCGTATGGGATAGGGGTGTGGAAGTGGACTACGAATGGATGGGAGGTATTTTGTCCAAAGGTGAGGTTCGAGGTGGGGAATGGAGCTAATGTCCTCTTTTGGCATGACATGTGGTGTGGGGAGACTTCGCTTAAAGAGTTATTTCCGAATCTCTTTGTGTTTGCTAGTATGTTAGCGTCTTGTGCTGCTTTATCTCCAAATGGTACCATTTGGGATGTGCCGTTTGTGAGGAATGCGCAGGATTGGGAAGTTGACTGCTTTGAAGCTTTTACAGTTAGTTGTATTCTGCGAAGGTGCCTTTAATTGGGGAGGACAAAGTCAAGTGGTTGCTGAAGAATGATGGATGCTTTGACGTGAGATCTTTGTACTTGCTTTACTGCAGGGTCTTCATGGGTGAGGGTATTGCTGATTTTCCTTGGAAAGCAATATGGAAATCCCGTGCTCCTACTAAAGTCTTTTTTTTTTTTTGCGTGGGAGGTTTCTTGGGAGAGAATTTTGAATATTGACAATCTCCAAAGGCGAGGGAAGATTCTTGTTGACCGTTGTTACCTTTGTAAGCAAGGGGCTGAGTCCGTTTCCCATCTTTTGTTGTGGTGCCCTTGGACTAGACAGTTGTGGGAAATGGCTTATGCAATTTTGGCTTGAGTTGGGTGGTGGCAAGCTATTTGTGCTTGGGATAGGCTTTAGATGAAGTCACATATACACATGCATGGGGCCTTGCGGTCATTGAGGTTAAGTTGTCTTAATGTTGAGAATTTTAACAGCTTCAAAGGGATGTTACGTTGTTTGGATGGCTTTTGGATTGGTTTTCTTTAGAAGATCTTTCAAACCTACTGTAGCTATTTGTGTAGAAATGCTGCAGTTTCTCATCTTATCCGTAAAAATATTTTAAATGTCTAGCATTTGATATACTAACTATATTTATGTATCATAATTAATCAAAAAAATATTTGTTTCATGATAATTTTGATAATCTCATTGTTATATTAGACCAATGGCTTGACTGGAGTTAATAATCTTTTGTAATTAAGTTATAGGGTTTGGTTTCCCTTGATTGAAATCATTAATGGACTTTTTCTTATAGGTGTAGTGCATTGGATTGCCCTTTTTTTTTAAATTCCCCCCCTTGTTTGATTTGAGGGTTGAGGGATATTTAATATTGGATTGCCATTTCTTCTGGCTTCCTATTAGCTTCTCTCCCTTTTGTGAACTAACATAAAGACAAGGTCAGAACCAGACCTATGGTACAATGCTGGACCTCCAGTGACGCAACTAGTTAATTGTTAAGGAAACTTCTAGGTCTTTCACGTTTGAGAATGTCTGAGCTTGTATTCATTCTAAATACTGTGTACATTTATGCGTAATAGTGGAAGGTGGCAGGTATAATATATTTGGGCTTGTATGTTGTGTTCGGTGAGAGGGCCGGATTAGTAAATAGTTGTCAACAGTGATGTATCATACATTTAATTGACTCCACTGTCATGTAATTGACTTTTGTGGGTTATGACCTGGCTGCCAAATACCAACATCCTGACAGTAAACCTTGGTAGATTACTTGATGCCGGCTCTGAGTATCACAGTGATCAAGAGTATATTTCCATAACTCACGAGTTGGATGCATTTAAAAGATAGATGTCTTACATTTTTATGTTACCACATTTCATTCATATGTTACTTATGTTTTGAAATATTCTACCTAAATGCTTGATTTCCTGTCTTCATCAATTGTCTCTTGCAATAATGCAGGTTAAGTCGGATGTGGGAAGTGATGTTGGAATGTCACAAGCTTCAGTTTGGCATCATCTCAGTAGCATACAGAAATGGCAACATCAAAATCTCTGTACAGTCAGAATCACATCGGCAAATTACAATTCATCTTGAAAATGAATTAAGCTCGCTCTCTTCTAGTCTTACAAAATGGATGGGTGCTCAAAAGTCCTATCTGCAGGCGATAAATAATTGGCTTTTCAAGTGCGTCTCTCTCCCACAAAAATCTTCCAAAAGAAAAAGGAGGCAACGAGACCCTAACTTGAGAAATTATGGCCCTCCAATTTATGCCACTTGTGGTGTCTGGACGGACAAGCTTGATGCCTTACCCACCAAACAAGTTGCAGATTCTATAAAGGGTTTAGCAGCTGAAACTGCCCGCTTTTTACCACGGCAAGAGAAGAACCAAGGGAAGAGTGCCAACCGTCCATATTCGACATCATGGCAAGCTGATAACGACAGTGATTCAGCAGTTAATATGTTAAAAGATGAAGCTTCAGAGGACTGCATTTCGGGTTTTGATCGTTTTCGGTCAAGCTTGGAGGGATTTATTGGCCAGTTGAATAACTTAGCGGACTCTTCTGTGAAAATGTATGCAGAAATTGAAAAGGCCATTCGAGAAGCTAAGAGATTGAAGTCTCAATCCCAAGTTAATTGATTGGAAAAAAGTTGGGTACACAAAAGAGGGAAGAATTGCATGGCATTTGAAGTTACTGCAATGGTTGTTGAAACAATCTGACACAAAGCATTTCAAACAGGAGTGATTGGAGTTGGAATTTGTACATGGAGAGAGTAATAAGAGGGTAAGTTGAAGAAGAAAATAAAGGAAGTGGTAAAAATTGGTCAATTGGAGATGCTGTAGATGTGGTGGTTTGTGGTTCAAAGCTGTCACTGTTAGTGCTGGCAATTGTTTGCCAGAGTGACAGAACCTGTACAGTCTTTCTCCAGTAAATATAGGAACTCAATACAATTTCAGTCATGTTCTTACACAATCACATGGTGCATTGCAATGTTGTTTTCGTTGTCCTTTTAAGTTTCTCGATTGGATCTGGGTCAAATATTGATATTAATCCCTCTCTTACATATATGCCATTTTGAATTTTTTTTCTTTCTGGTGAGCAAAATTTTGTTTTTAGCAAGTATATATGAGGATGTGAAAACGGTCCTCCTTATTTTTATAATTGACATTGGAAATATAAATATTTTATTGTATGTTTATATACTATTTGATTCTAGGCATGCAGGACTTGTTCAAATTGTTACTATATTCTTAAAATTAAATTCCTGGTAAGACTAAGAGCATCAGTATCGTCACAAGTGAAGAAATGAGTGTTGACCTCAAAATACATTTGTTTTTCACCCCCAAATATTCCCTTTAGGCTATAAAAATTCAATTCAATAATGAGGGAATAAAATAAAATAAAATCATATCATACCATACGGCTAAACCTTTCATTGGTAGTATTTTCCCTTAAATAAATTTATAAAAAAATACTGTGGGGAAAAATGGGGAACTAATTTAAACCATAAACCAAACACTACCAATCCTACCACCAAACATCCCCTATACTCCTCCTTTCAGTCTCTCTGTTACTCTGCATCTGTTCTTACCAACTTCTACCAAAGATCCACACCGTAATTACAGTCCTTTGACACAACCTTTGACCCCACCGTTAACCTATCCACGTTTAAGTTACAGTTCACCTTAACGGTAATCTTCCATGTCTTAACGGACCCAACTTTAATCTTAACCGGAGCTCTCAGCTTCAACATAAACGGCACCGTTCTTTTGTTTTGCGCGTCGACCAAAGTTTTGTGCTCACCGCTTGTCAGCTTTATACCGGACCCCTGCAATGCCGTCATGAAAACCGTTACGTTGTTAGTCGGCTGGTAAAACACCGGCAACTCGCCGTTACACATCTCGACGCCGTCGAAATAAATCTTTGCGGAGCTTCCTTTCTCGTAGTAAATCCCAATTTTGTTGTTTGGGTTTGTAGCTTTCACTGTGACGTCAAATTCGGGGGCGATCGGGGACGGTGACGTCAGGTTGAATCCCTTGATGGAGACGCCGTCGACTGTGTATTTCGGGGCCTCCGGTCGGAAAACAAGGTAGAGGATTCCGGCGGCGGCTCCTACGAGGACGGTGAGAACGAGGATTGTGGTGAGGAAGCAGCAAAGGCACCTGCAGCAACGGCTACGGCGAGGTTTACGGTGAGTGAGGTGCTTGTAGCGGCGGGCATTCTCCGGAGGAGGGACTCGGTAGACCTGATCCTTTGGGATCTGGATCACGTATGTCCCCGGCGGTGGGACCGGCTTCTCAGACTTAGGCGGCGAGGGTTTCAGGGTCGGGACCTGGTCGGAGCCCTGATCCAGCAACGTTTTGGTTTCGGCGGGATTCGGCTGCGATTCACCAGGGTGGACTCGGTCTGCCATTGCTCTTAGTGTTTTGTGTGAATCGGTGGGGTGACTCAGTGGCTGCAAAACAAACTAACAAAGACAGTATAAACAACAGCAATTCCGACAAATAAAGTTGCGCCTACTGTTTAGACAATGGGAGAGAACGCTGAACTCTGAAGAGAGAGGGTATCAGTGAGGATTTTATACGGGGGACGTTTAGGCGTGGAAACCGTGTGGAAGGTGTTACTCGCCTCAGGGGTAAAATTGGGATTTCACGCTGATAAGGATCCAGCAGTAGGCCAGGTTAGAGCCCGCTTTCCTGATTAAATTCTTGCACGATTGTTTAGGACATAATGATACGGTCCAATGAAGAAATTTTTTTATTTTTAGTAGAGGGAATATATATTTGAAGAAAATCGAAATGAAAAAAGAAAGCCGTAAATCAAGACGTGATTTAAGGTCAATACTTTCAGAATAACAACAATTAAAAAAGGAAGCTCAGCTCAATTGGTCTGTCTGTCTGTGTGTGATCTGAAAAGCATAACCAAATTAGAAAGTAAAAAAATTTAATAAAAAATTACAAAGAATTAAAATGAATTTATATATATATTTTTTTAGGTTTTCCTTATAAATCTATTTATTTACTACTTTCTTTTTTCATTTTCTACGGGTTATATCATATGCAAATCAGTTGGACAGTAACACACGGTAATTGGTGTGGTAGGAAAAAGGAAAATTCCATATAGATATGGTGAACAGCTAAGGGATTACCTAATTTTTTTCTTGTAGCTAATGATTTAAAATACGTCAACAATAGCACCCGGATTTATAAAGACAGCTGACAGAAAGTGAACTAACAGTCTTTTCAGGTGGGAGGTTTTCAGAATTTTGATCCGTGTATAACAAGTTTTAGATTAACTCTAAATTTTATTAATAATTTTTAAAAAAATTATTTGTAAAATTAGTATAAATATGAAAAAAAATAATATTATTAATAAAAAAATTTAAAATTATTAGAAGAATTTTGAGTTAGTTTAAAATATTGTTTTAAACTCGATCTAACCAAAAAATCTTCCATGTAATCGATTCTATGGTATTTTTTACGAAGCTAATAAACTTCACTGGTAATTACAAAGAATTGCAATCATTTGAATAAAACAATTAAATATTCAATTACTATTGTCCATGATTATCAGTAAATTTTCTTGATTCCATAGTAACTCTCACAAAATCGGGTCCATAAAAACTAAACTCAATTTTTGAGCTTAAGTTAGAAAAATGATAAGTTTCAAGCTCAAGTTCGATCGAACTAACCCTAGATCGAGCTTTGATCGAGTTTTGATCGAATTCAAACTCAAATAGTTTAATAAAACTTTGGTTCGATTCTAATCCTAACCGAAATAAAATATGATTGACAATGTTTTAAATCAATTCTCCAACATAACCTATAATCGAGAGAGAAAACAGAATTGACTTGCAAGAGATTGGAAGAAATTAAAGAGAGACCACATACCTTGAAATAAATCGCCTTTCAATGCTCTTCACGCCGCTTGCTTCTTTGCTCTTTGTGCAAAATATATGCAAATGAGTAAATTGAGCAGATGAGAATGAGTCCTGAAATGAAATGAAGCAAGTAGATGATTTATATATAAAAATTAAAAAAGATAGGGGTAGTAGGAAATCGTGGAATGAGTAAAAGATGGAGTACAGTTCATAATTGGTTGCCAATTAAGAAATATTAATGGAAAGAAAGTGAAAGATTTTAAGCAAGAGCCGAGATACTTTGTATCAGGTGATTTCTTTCTTTTTCTTTTTCCAAAATTCAATTGAAGAGATTATTCCATTCTCCTTGAAATCTGGGTTGGCGTGTTTTCTTTGCCGCGTGTGGAAATTGATTACTTGATTTCTGCACCATTTGATTAAACCTTCCCCATTTAAATCTAAAAAATACCAATTTTTAGCTGGCTGTAAAATTAATATTTTAAATTCATTCGAAATTCTATTAATAATTTTAAAAAAATATATTGATAACATTATTTTTTTATATCTTATACTTATATTGATATCATCAATTCAAACATATCTAAAATATCATACCAAATATTTTTGCAAAAAAACGACTATCCTTGTTTTTGGTGTTTGTTCACTTTATTTCCATAAAATTTAGTCTCAGTAAAATCATATCATCTCTTTTGCGATGTTTGAATTAAATTTAAAATTAATTTATTTTTTAAAAATTTATTAATAATTAAATCAAATCAAATCATCTAATAATTAAAATTTAATAAGATTTGGTTTAATTTTTTATAAATTTTAAAAATAAATTTCAACTTAAAATGTGATTTTAAATTGAATCCCAACATCACATTTATAGTTTTGTGTAAAATGAATATGTTAACCTTTTCTTTTTTGGAATTGAAGAAAACAATATGTTAACCTAAGTTACCAAATAAAAAATTATTAATTTTTTTTAAAACATTTGTTTCTCTTTTTTAATTTAAAAAAGATACATTTTAAACATAATTTTATTTGATTCAGCAAAAAAAAAAATCGTTTTACATCAAATCATAAAGGAGTTATTTGACAAACTAAATTTCATGAAAATAAATTAAGCATACACCAAACCAGTACAAGGGAATAAATTGAAATTGCATCACTTGGTTGCTTTATCATCTGGTTGGACTTGATCAACAATCAATGGATATTCTTTATTAAAATTAATTGCAGCTGATGACAAATGACAATCTTATTATTTGTCCGGCTAACCATTTTGGTTTCTAGTTTCTACTGAATAAGAGAGTAATTAAATTTTAGAATGTTAACGGTGAGAAAAAGAAGAGTAGATAAAGTACAAAATCATGACCACTACTGTATAAATCACACGGTCTGATCACCATTTTAATTCACTGGAAAATAGTTTAGTAATTTATAAGAAGCTTTCACAGATAATTTACGCGTTTTATCAATTTTGTCTATAACGAATGGTTTGTGAGAAGCTATCCAAACCGATGGTTTATTTAGTGGCTTGAATATCTTCATAGTAAAAATATTTTTCTTCCTTTTTTTAATTTTTAATTTTTTTCTCGCTCTGGTGGGTTAGACTTTTTTTTTTCTTTCATTTCTCGCCAGTCTCCATCTATGATCCCTCAATTTCAAATTAAGGTGTCGTTCTATGATGTTTGATCCAAGTAGACAAGTTAGATAGAAAGAAATTGAGGGATATTAACCAATCACATTTCAAAAATCATGCAATATATAGTGAAGGCAAGAATAATGCAATCACAAAGAGACAATATTTCAAGGATCATGCAATCCAGAAAATAGTCAATCTGTCACACAGCCCAAAATCTCGGTGAAGACTGACACAAGATTTGAGTGAATATCTCCTATAGATTCCTTTTTGAGTCGTTCTGTAAAAATTAAAAAAATGCACTCTTATCTTCTATTTTACCTCAACCCAAACATACTCTATAACTTATAAATGAGCTAATGTAAGCTAGTATTAGGATAAAGATCATATTTTATCCGAGAGCGTTAACACGCGAACAGATAACAAAACATACATTTTACTTAAAAATTGAGTGGTAATTTCATGAAAGTCGAGTGATAACATGGAGGGACCGAATTTTTTTTCCATTTCATGCCTACTTGGCCCCTTTTCATTGGCTGATGGGGAGGATGTATGTTTTTATGTTAGTTCCTATTGTTTCTTTCTCGTTACTCTTTATCCAAAGTACATACTACAAAGAGCTTCACGAGAGGAGTGACTTTGAACCATAAATTTCTATTCTCTAATAATAATAATTTGTGTACACCCACTATAAACACTGAAAAAAACACTTGAAAACTAGAGTGTTAAGTGTTTGATTTGAGTGTTTGTGGTAAGTGTCGAATAGAACCACCCATTCTCTAAACAGGGAGAGGGAACATTGGATTGCTTTTTAGTTACCATGAACTGGAGAGAGGCCTCAAGAAATAGAGATCTGATAGTGAAAGTGCAAAGGAAATGATTTTTTTAGGGCGAGAGAGAGAGATTTGCAACGTAATCTCCTTGATAAACTAACATGAATAGACTTTAAGAGTGATATTACATTCCTAAAGAAAGGGTTAAAAAAGAATTATTAACCCCACCCATTTACAAGAGCTTTATTTCTTTCCTAATCACCTACAACATCTATCAACATTATTGACCCAATTACCAATCAACAATACTGTTCACAAACCTTAAGAGACAAGTCCAAATGATAGAAGTAAAGAACCAATAAATGGGTTAGTGCCAAAGACTACAGTTAGAGGTTTTGTTTACCTTCAAATGTCTTCTATAACACTATCATGGAGAGATCTTCAGAAACTGATTTCATGTCCGGCCTCTCAGATGCTGGAAGGATACATCTTAGAGCCACCTGCAACATATCATTAAGAACTTGCAGTGGGTGATCCACAGTATGGCTACCCAGAATCAGTTTGTCAAAGCACTCAATAGAACGATTTTCTCCTGCCAACAACTTAACCCAATCTGTCAAATCAACTACTCCAGGTTCTCCAGAAACTATCTCACCAGAACTTTTTCCAGTCAGAAGCTCCAACAAGATGACCCCAAATGCATAGACATCACTCTTTAAAGACGGGCAAGGTTTACGTGAGCTAGCAAATTCAGGGGGACGATAGCCTAAAGCACCTGCATTTAGAACTTGTTCAGCTGTGCCAGCTGGTGTTAATATTCGGTGGAAACTGTAATCAGTGAGACGTGCAATCATATTAGGAGCTTCTAATAAAATGTTTGTGGATTTGAGATTGCCATGCGGAATTGCTCTCTCACTATGTAGGTACTTCAGACATCGGGCCACATCTACAGCCACCCTGAGACGCTCTTCCAGAGACAACGGTGGGAGTCTTCTTGGCTCTGTCTCTGCAGAAGATATGAAAACAAATAAAGGGTAAAAAAAAGGGGGACCTTGGAAAAAGGGGGTTGGAGGAAACAAAAACTTTTGTCTAATATACCCGAGAAAGACCTATCATATTTATAATATAATCCTATATAAGAAGAATAAACAAAATGATAGGAGGCCCCATCATCATGCGTCACGAATTTATACTGGAAAGAACATAAATTAACTCGAGAAAACATAAAATCCAAATCCAACTTATTGGAGTTCAAGAGAGTGTTCCTCCTGCCATAATTTCAAAGTATTGTACAAATTTTAAGAGTATAAAAGAACATGCATTTCTAGAACATAGATGAATAAACCCAACTCATTGTCAGCCTGAGCTGTAAATAACATGCACAAGACTATAGAGATGTAATATGTCTTTGCGGCGAAACAAGGGTGTAGGTATATAGAGCACCAAAACTTAAGGAAATTGTATCAATCTTAAATAACAAATTAACCTCAATCACACAAATTATTGGTATATGTTAGAAAAGAAATAATAAGAGATAGATGCAACATAATTGTTGATTCTTTTCTTTCTTCTCTTTTCTGTCCCTTTTCATGGCTAAGACTCAATAATGAAGTTCCAAATTATAAAGACTGGTCAGGTCGGTGGCCACTGGAATTCAAGGTTTATACAGCTGGCACGGGATTAGGAGATAGAATTAGTAGACTCTTTTCCTGAAATACATACATGCAGCAGGTTGTAGGGGACAAAGGACAGATGTTACCTGCTGGATGCCTAACAAAAAAAAATTACAGTAAAATCTTTTCTATCACATCCTGAGTGGAACAATGGAGTCAACTTTTCCTTGGAAATGTGTATGTCAAATGAAGGTTCCCACTAAAGTCTCCTTTGTTTGGATGGTGGCTCTTTCTAACCTTCTCCTAAGAATTTCTTAAAATTCGTAAGATTGTATCAGGTGATGCTACATGTGTATGGGGGAGAGGGAGACAACAGGACATCTTCTCCTTTGTTTGGATGGTGGCTCTTTCTTTTTCTTTGTTTTTTCACTCTTTGAAGTTTATTAGGTGTTGCCTAGAACAGTGAGGGAGATTTTGGCAAGCTGGAGCAGCCAACATGGTAGAGGTGACATTGCCACATTGGTTGTTATGAAGAGAAAGAAATAGTAGGGATTTTGATGGGGTAGCTCATTCTGTAACGGTGCTATAGTCCATGGTTTTTAACATTTTATACTCCTGGTTCTTGACTTCCACAACTCTCTTTGTTTTGGATTTCTAATGGTTTGGATGTAGGAGTTTAGTATCTTATTCTAAGTGCTCTCTCGTTACCGTGTACTAGGTGCATCACTTTTTGTGACATTCTTTGAAATCAAATTCATTACTTTTATTAGAAAAAGAAATGAGGTTCTTGAATTGAACTCCATCCCTAGAGAGATGAAACTTAAAATTTAGGGTAAATCATATATTTGCTCCATTTAGTTATAGTTAGGGACCCACATTTAGGAGCATATGTCCACTTTGGTTCTCGGACAGCAATATGTCCAAGGCCAGTATCATCGGATGCAGATGTCCAACTGGACTGTTAGGAGCATATATAACCAGATGACACCTAAGGTGATATCTATATGTTTGCAGTTCATGTGACCTCTAGATTAATCGATGGCAACAATCTGAGTACACAACATACATGACGCATAAGAGTAGCCAAATGATGAAACAAATAGGTGGATGGTACAGTGATACAGAAAACATAATCAGTAGATGGTAATGCACGTGTCAATTTTTTTTTAAATAGATATAGGGTGGAAGTTGCAATCTGGGCCTCACTTTTTGATCTAGTTGGTTGAGCACTGATCTAGTTGTTTGCATACTTACAAACAGAGAGAGAACCAAAATCTTTTCCTTTTTTAAGAAAAAAAAATTTAGCTGTACGCGCAAGGGCAGGAAATCTTACCTTGAAGATAGAGGGCTAAACATTGTGAATCAATATAATTTGATATGATAAGATTCTCATGCTCCTTTGGGCCCCAGTAGTAACCCTGCAGGGAAACTAAATTTGGATGTTTGATGTTCCCAAGTTTCTTTACTTCCCTTGCAAATTCCTTCTTACCTTTTGCTATCCCCTCCCTTAACCATCTGACAGCCAATACATGACCAGAGTCAAGTGTAGCTCTGTATAGGGTTCCATGACAACTTCTCCCAATAGCTTCTGCTGGAGCACAGGAAAGTTCTTCTGCTGTAAACACCAGGGAACTATCAAACAGATGTAGATCCCCAGCTAATTTATCTGGAGAACAAACCTTGAGTCCACCAGAAATCTCATATGAAAGTTGGCTTTTAGAAGGTGATGGATGTGAAGACGACAGGAGAGACAAGGGGGGAGAAAATACGTCATCTTTTCTTATTGATTCAGGATGGCGAAGATCTTTAGGCTTCTCCATAGCTGAGGATGTATCCCCAGAACTATATGTAGACCCCATTTGGGCTGATGACAAAAGATCTTGGCGGAAACTCAATGAAGATAATGACGAGTCTACATTATTGGTAGGTGCTGGCACATGAGAAAGGGAAGAACCCCCTTGTTGGACACTTTTCTTTCCAACATTTTCTCCCAAACTGTCCCTTTGATGTTTCCGCCAATGGACCCTGTAATAAATCATTATGCAGAACAGAGTTATTAAGGCAGCAACACAGATCAAACCTGCAATCAGGGCAACCTTAATAGCAGGATTCATATGAGACCCACGTCTCCTTAAAGTGATGCCCGGAGCATCTTTTGGTGTCAATGGAGAATAAGGAAAAATCAGCAAGGAATTTCCTGGATGAAATGCTGAATCGGGAAACCGCCTCAAGTTGTCAGGTACGACCCCAGAAAGATTATTAAAAGACACATTGAATCCTTTAAGTTCATCTGGAAGACCCTTAGGGATGCCACCTTCAAATTTGTTGTTGGATAGGTTAAGATATACCAAGTCCTGAAACCTATTGAATTCCTCAGGCAAATGCCCGCTTAAGGAGTTATATGACAAATCAAGAGTCACCAAGCTCAAATTTTGGGTGGTACCTATCGGATTTTGGATTTCCTGAAGAGGAATCCACCCAGTGAAGTTGTTGCCTGACAAGTTGAGATCAATCAATTTTGTTGACGTAAAGAAGCTTGGGATGAGGGGCCCACTAAGCTGGTTGAAGCTGAGGTCAATCACTTCGAGTTCTGGGTAGGTACCTAATACTGTGGGTAGAGCACCCTGTAATGAATTGTTGGATACCATGAAGGAAGTCAGCCTCAAGAATTGAGTAGTTTGGTTTGGTAAGTTTCCTGTCAGTGAGTTTGAACTCAACTGAATAACTTCCACATAATTCCCCCAACTCTGTATTCTAGACAAGTTCCCTGAGAGCATATTATTACTCAGATCTATGATGGCACAGTGCCCTACCTTCAAAGGTAAGGAGCCTGACAGTTTGTTTGAAGATAAATTAAGCTTCTTCAGAGTTGCAGAGGTAATACTTCCTACTGGACCTGCCACGAATATTAAATTATCAACAACAGGGGAGACTTGGTACCTCTTAAAATCTGAAAATCACTCGACCCAAAGAACTAATGACTAAAATTGATGAACATGTGAAACATAATATTAAAAAAGGTGAACTGCATAACCTGAACAGATGAAGTGTGCATGGAAGCTAAATATAACATGCATTGTAAAAAACATGACAATTCAGCCTATGTTAAATCACTGATTCGAATGAAGATAAATTTCCAAGAACTATCCTTTCTACTAAACGGAGAGAAAAACAATTGGGTATGATTCATTAATCATCGTTCTGTAGGGCCATTCATTGGCTAATTCCCTTAATATATTTTAAAATACTCTTGTTCGAAGAGCAATCAGGAAGTAATTAACAGCTCGAATTTACTCATAAATATCAGGTTTAATCTTCTTTTCTCCCTTTTCTTTTTGCTCCTCTTGAGTCCCATGTCAGGAATAGTCACATTTTCAAACTTAAAGCAAAAAATTAATGAAATGATTTTGACTTCTACATCTAAATGCACCTTAAATGGGATCAATACCTCTCCTCTTCATACTTTAGTATGAATGTTGAACTGAATAAAATTTAAAGCTATCCGCTACTGCCTTAGAGCCAGATTACGAATAAAAATTGAAATTAATTATGTTCCTTTTTAAGTTTTCCTTCATTTGTTTTGTTCTTGAGATGACAAAGAATCTCGGTTTAAGGGGAAGGCTACAAATTCAATAATGTATAAGAAATTATATATTACTCTGATACTCTCTGTATTTATTGAGACATCCCCACCTTGTTTGTTTCTTCTTTCCTCTTTCCACTTTCAAAAGTAGTGCAGAAGTCCTATTTAACCATGCTAGTGCTTTAGTTCATGCAACATTATATACTATATTGCAAATCATTTAATCACACTTAATGTTGAAATCTCATACCAATTTATTTCAAATTCTTGTTAATTTTTTCATCCATTTTCGATAATATAGTTTTCATCCATTAACTTCTAATATAATATATTTCTTCCTTTTCTACTCTAATTGTTGTTAAACGAATAGAAAAGAAAATACCTCTCCAAATTCTTAAAGAAAAAAGAGAGCATCTCATCCAATCAAAATAGCCAACATCACATAGTACGGTCACTTATTTTTCATTTTATTGGAACAAGCAAATATTTATTTGATGCTCCAGACAATGCAATTGCCCATGCAAGATCAAAGTCCCATTCACTTTTTTTTTTCTAAGTAAAGTCCCATTGACATTTTTTAATAAAAAACTCAAATGTTTATAGAATATTGGAATAAAGGGCACAATGAATTACTTGAAATATATTCTGCCTATAATTGTCTGCCAAAGCTACAAGGAAAAGATAGTAAACAAATACCAGATAACAATATACCTTCAAGCTGATTATCGCTAAGATCCAGTTCTGACAATAACATTGAGCTTTCTTGTAAAAAAGCTTCAGGTAAAGACCCTGATAACTGATTGCCTCCGAGCCGAAGAATCTGAAGAGAGACCATAAAATTGAAGGACGGAATGTTACCAACCAATAGATTATTACTAGCATCAAACATCTCTAAACTGTCAAAATATGGCATTCCATCATGAGCAAAGAGCTCTCCAACCAAGGAATTTTGGCTTATATTTAAATATTGAATTGACGAAACAAAACTTGAGTTTCCAAGTCCCAAGTCAAGGGAACCAGAGAATCGATTGCTGCTTAGGTCAACATGCACCACACTGCCCAACTGAGACATAATATGCATAGCATCGCCAGAGAAACCATTACCCCGCAAATCTAAATACTTCAACTGCTCAAGATTGCCAAAACCAGAGGGAACCATGCCTTCAAAATTGTTTAAAGAAAGATTTAAAACTACCAAATTCTGTAAATTGGCAATTCCAGAGGGCATCAACCTGTGAAACATATTGCCTGATAGGTCCAAAATCTTGAGAAACTGGAGGGAACCAATCTTTGAGATAGTCCCCGTCAAATAGTTGTTGGAAATTGATAAATTTTGGAGCATTCTAAGGCCAACAATAGCAGAGAAACTGAAATTTCCAACCAGACCCAGGTCATTTAAATTTATTGATGTTACATGGCCATCACTACAGGTGACTCCAAACCAGTTTTGGGGGCACCCGTCGGATGATAAAGACTTAGAGTCCCATGAAACAAGAACTTGCCCAGATGGGTCCTTCTCAATGCCTTTCTTGAGCTCCAAAAGTGCTCCAAAATCAGATTGTTCTTGTGCATTTACTACCACTAACAATAACATCAAACAGATTGTCTGCATAATTTCAACAGTATCCCCAACTCCCAAAATCAGATAGCAAGAGAATGTATCAAATTGGAAAAGAAAGAAATCAACGCACCGGTAATGAAGACTTGAAGAGAGGAGAGAAGGAGATTGGACTAACACCAAGTTAAGAAAATGCAAAGGCTAAATGAAAGGGGAGGAAGGAATGAATGTGCCATAAAAGGCATGAAAGTTAAAAATGCATCACAATTTACAGTGACTGATGAAAAAATTGAAACAAACTTATCAAACGAATAGAACTAAGAATGAGAGAAGCTTATGAAATTTAATAGTTACAAACAGCTCAATAATTGCAAAAAAAAAAAACAAAATTATAAACCCATTTTCATGAATGGAAATCAAATCAATTCAAAATCAAAATGTACAAGAAAGAGAAAGGAGAAAAATAAATGTTACTGAAATTAACAAAGAATAAAGGGGAAAAAATCATGCATAGAACCCTACATTGTCAAGTGTTATGAGTAGCTAACTTCCAACAAGAAAAAAAGATACGAGTAGCTTAATTTACTATAAAGTCTATAACAGAAACATATCTAGTCCAGAAAAGGAACCAAAAAAGGTAAGCAAATGTAAACTAAACGAAGCTTACAAGAGAGGGTACTTGAGAAATTCTTGAATCTAAGGCTATCTAAGCTTTTGAGAGCCGCAGCCAAAAGTAGAATGTAGTGTTAAAAAATTGGGAGTTCGTTGTTGAGAAAGGAAGCAGCAAGTCAAAGAAAGCAGAGACAGAAAGAGAGAATGAGAAACAGATCTCTGCGTGGTAGATGATGCTGTTTTATTTTAGAAAATATGCAAATTGCAGAAGTAATTAAGGACAGATCCATTTGTTCTGGTTTTGGGTAGTAGAGTGGTAAGTTGGTGCTTTGACTTTGCTATTCTCGTCAAAATATTTCAGCAAACTTCTTAATCATAATTTAATAATTTGACAAAAATATCACACTAAAATAATGGTGGTCACTGTCTCGATTTACACGTCATAATTAATTTTTTAATATATTATTGATTTAAAATTACAAATAAATAATCTTTAAATACTTATGAATTTTATTAAAACATCATTTTTATTTGTATTTGGTGTAATACACCATTTTTAAACTTCAATTATTAAATAATTTTGATGTTTTATATTGGTAAGAATTTCTCAAAAACCAGACCATTATATCAGCCACATCCCTACATCTGTGGCCTTTTTAGCTACAAAATCTTCTGCCTCGTTACAAGTCCTTTGACACATGCTTAAATTGAAAAAACCGCCTTACTGTAGCCGTCAATTAGAATCTCACCAACAGGGGAGAGACCCTCCTGGCTTTACGCCATTGATTTGAAGCAAAATGATGAATTGGATCCTCCTAGTCTTGCACGCCAATGCCATGTTAGTATTGACCTTTTATTGATGGAAAGTTAAAATCATTGTTTTCAAATGACTTTTTTCTGAGCTCATTTAAAGATGAATGTAAGTAAAACGTTTTGAGACGCAATTGGAGTTTATATTTCTTGGGATGGATGCTCCTTGAAATTTTTATAAAATTTTAAAAATTAAAAAAAATTCAAATATAAAATTTAATCTCATTCTTAAACGAGTAGGAATACAAATCTTAATCATTGAGTTGGTTAAAATAATTGTGCTTCATAAATAATTATTACATGTTATTTGGTTTAATAATAACTACAAATTATTTATTTAATCACTTACAAGTTACAATAATATAAAAATAAAAAATATATATATATATAATGTATATATAAATATATATTAATATTTATAAAATTATGATTATAATTTATACAATCTAAATTTAATAAAAATATTAAAGTTTATTGAAAATTAATTAATTAATTAAAATTGTTATTATTATCATTATTTTATTATAATTTTAAAACGTCCCGAGGCTTACATCCCACCTCATTGAAATAAAACGCATTGTCCAATGTCTTCACATTTGAAACACCGGTTAAAATACAATTTTAGTAACAAAACTTTGCACAATATTCTATTTTAGTTTTTGAATCGACTTTCTATTAATTTTAATAGCCAAAATAATAATTAAATAAAAAATAAACTAATTGAATATCAATAATTATCATTAATTAAGAAATATTTCTCAAATAACTGATATTACTTTTCAAAGAGAAATGACAATACTACAATTTTTAATATTAAAAATTGAAAACCAAATAAACATGATATTTAGTAATGAGAATTAAATTAAGTAATTAATTTTTCACAATATAATAAATAAATAAAAAATAATCTATAGTTTTAGAGAAATTTTTTTAGATGCTAAACATCTAATTTTGACCTGTAAACCGAATGATCATTTTCAAATTATTCCTATAAAGATTCAAATTCGATCTTCATCCGTAAAATAAATTTTAATCTCTCTTTAGTTGGATAGAGTATTGAGATTGCTCAGTCTGATCGAGTAACCTGCATATATTCATGTCGTTTGGTAACCGATTAAATTAATGATTAAAATTAATTTTTATCTTGATTTAAAATTAAATTAAATTTAATCATTGTTTTAATAAGTTACCCAAAAAAAAAACAACAATTGCCCTTGCAATTGGTTAATTTCCTCTCCAGTTCAGTTTCTTTCTCACCATCTGGTGATCCTAGTTCCTGTTATTGTCAAGTTGAAGATTTGGATATAGGCATAGATTTGGGAGTGGTTATAAATAACGTAGCCTTAAATGTATTTTATGCCCTGGATTTTGAGATAGTTGCAATTATTATCCTTATTTTCTTAAATCGTTGTATTTTAAATCATAAAACATTGCAATAAAATTGTAATTGATGGATTTCATCTAAATCTCCTATCAAAAGTTGACAATTTCGCACGTATCTATTTTCAGTTTCATTTTAAATGCTAATTTAATAATATAAAGAAATAAATAAAAATTTAAAGAAAAGCTTTAAAATATTTTTTGAAAAACTAAACTTAATAAATCATGGTAAAAGTTAATTAATGTATATATGTAATTTTTTTAATGATAATATTATCCATTTAATAATTAACAACTAAAATTTTGACATGTGTAGATATAATATTCAAAACCAATCAAGTTTTGACATGTGTCATTCTTATTACTCACTGATTGTTTTGAGTTTATTTTTTTATTTTAATTGGTTGATGTGACACTAATTTTTTCTGTCCACTCAATTAGGCAAATTTGAACAAAATCCATCAGTTGTGTTTTTTTTCCAACCCTAGGGTTTAGATTGCAATGAACTAAAAATGGAAGATAGTAAATACAATTAACCCTCAAAATACAGGATAAAAAATGCATTTAAGCCAAAAGAATGTATATATATTTTTTAACCTTTTATTGTCTTGTGAAAAAATAATGGAATTTTATTTAGTTTTCGTTCACAGAGTTAATTTCATTGGAACGAATCAATCATGTTTTCTGAATTTGAGAAAGCAAAAAACATGAAAACCATTTTCAAAAAGTAAAATATAACTGTAAAAAGGAAAGAGTTGGGGTTTCAGAAACAGACAGTTATAAGAAAGAAGCTCTGGTCCCGCATCACAAGCTCTGGGCCCACACCACATGGTGGGGCGATTTTTGATGTATTGGGCAAGCCAACTATGTTGTGGGTGGTCCAAATGGACTGCATCTCCGGATGCAATAGTACAAAAGTCACCATCCGTTACTAGTTTTTGTTAAAGAAAACTTTTTAGTTCATGCACAACCGTTAGATTAATGTTTTCAAGTTTATCAATTGATTTATTTTTTCAAATAAAAAATCAAGTAAAATGTTTAAAAAATATTTTTTTAAATTAAATTTATGTAAAAAATATTTTTTTATTATTTATTAAATAAATTTTTAATTAAATTATTATTTAAAAAAATTATTTTATAAATCATAAACGAAACTATTGTTTTACTGAAAAAGTTTCTTTAACTCCATGAGCGTATCAAATCCATATATAATACTCATTGAAGTGTTAAAAATTTGAACTATTAGTCAACCAAGAAAGATAAGGTCATTTTTTCGCTTCAAAACTAGAATTATATTAAAGGATAATTACAAAAATGCCCTGCACCATTTTTCTTCTCAAATTATACAGTTGTTTTATTTTAAAAATATTTGTATACACCTCTAACTTCTATTAACGTTCTCAAAAACGTGTTTTTGGCACGCGCCCAAAATTGGGGTATAGGTAAAACATCCCAAAGCACAATTTTGTAGGTATTTATTTTTTTAAGTATATATTTATTGGCTCCAAGAAGTATGTCTTGTTAAATTTTTTTTTATAAAAAAAATATAAATCTAAAGTTCAAATTCACAACCAAATAAGTAAAAATATAAATCTTAACCATTGTACTAATTATTTTTGTAGTTATATCACTGTGTTTTTCTTAAATATATATTACATGTTATCTGGTTTAAAATAATCACAAATTATTTAATTAATTACATACAAATTATAACAATATAAAAATATATATATAATGTATATATAAATATATATTAATATTTATAAAATTATAATTATAATTTATATATTTCAAAAATTAATAAAAGTATTAAAATTTAATTAATTTAAATTATTATTTTTTATTTTTATATAATTTATATAGTTTTAATTAATTATTTGTTATTATTTTATTAAAATATTAAAACAGAAAAATGTAAATATATTTCCCTATAGAGGTGCTTTTTTTATTTATAATTATTCCTTATATTAACTTAGATTGTCTTACTAACAGGGGACAATATAGATAACAAATCTGTTGGCGAACGAATCCATGGGCCCCATTTAATGCGTTATACGTGTCAAATAACCTATTCAGATAAATCAGGCGAAAGGCTCGAATCAGTGCTGTTTCAGTATAGCTTAGGAGTTAGGGTTCATCATCATCTTTTGCCGATTTGTTTACTGCTTCTACTCTTCAAGCGGACTTTGCGATCAAGCTCAGGTAAATTTCCTACTCTTCCTCTCTATCCGTTTACGATTGTGGAGTTTATAGCTACATATCATGAATCTTGAGAGTACAAAATTTGAGTAACGTGATAACTTATTAATATTATTCCTTTTTATTCTTCGATCCATGCCAATCTTGATGTTGATGATGGATATAGGTGGTTGTTTCTTGTGCTTCAATTCGGTAGTCAGTAATTATATAATTGATTTCTGTGGTTTTTATGTGAGATTCCCTCTGTGTAATAGTTTATTATGTTATGTCAAAGTTTTTTTTGATAAGTATATGCTATGCCAAAGTTGAAAAGCTTTCACTTATGAATCTTGAAAAGCTCAGTCTAAATTCCAATTGAGGATCATTTTTCAAGTATCCACCGTCAGTGTTTCTTTAACCCTATGTTTGGATTGAAGTAAACGTGTCCCTTTTCAATCAATTTAAAATTTTATGAAGAGGAATGCGAACCCTCCCTTTCAAGTATCCGCAGTTTCTTTAAAGATTTTTTATATGTCAAGAAGATGTTAAGCTAATTGATTGCTCAGTATCTTTTGTTTCTAACCTAGCTTGGAAGAGGTTGTTGTTTGGACTTTGGATTTGCTGTGCATACTATATGAATTTCGTAATTGGATCAACACAAGGTGATGCTCACCACCCAACTCGTGGCCTAACGTTTGAGTGCTGGAATGGCCTCACTTAAGGCTTCACTCTAGTCACACTTTCCGTGTTTTAGATGGTGTCCAGCCTGCTAAAGGAACCATGGGGACTACGTGGGATATTGGTAATAAGAGATCTTACAACATTCCAGAGATGTGTCAGAAGTTGGTGCTTAACTAAAGTGATTCTAAGAGGAGAAGCAACCAAATGTTCAACTTCCCGCACATTTTTTAAAACAACAACTTATAGAGATTTCATTGCATAGGAACACTGAAAGTTTATCCTACCACCTAAGAAAATTGTCTTCGTTTTTTATTTCCAAGTTTTCCATGAATGTAAATAGTTCTCTGTGGTCAAAGTATTGATCAACCTTGCACCCAGGTGAGTAATTTAGGTTGCATGTTATTAGTTTGTTTGAGATCACTTCCTGCAAAGCACAACCGTTTGTTTTGTTTGCTGAAGTGTCTGAACATTTATATTTTATAACCTATAACTAATATACTCTTAACAGCTAAAATGCAAGGGGCAATCCAAGCAGTTTTGTTGCGTGGAAACATCGTCAAAAATGCGGTTCTGCAACATATCCGTGTGGTGAATCCTGTAATTCGACCCATCATATTTTCACGCTCTGAGTCAGTTTCCACTGCCCAAATTGAAGAGCATGGTTTTGAGAGCACAAGAATTGCTGACATCTTGAAGGCAAAAGGTAAGAATGCAGATGGCTCCTGGCTTTGGTGCACTACAGATGACAGTGTTTATGATGCTGTGAAGTCGGTATGTATCTCTTTGCTTCACGATAAATATTATTTATTGTAATGATATGGGAGACATTCAGCACAGAGGACTCTGTGTGCATACTATTTTTGTCTCTCTGCAGATGACTCAACACAATGTTGGAGCCTTGGTGGTTGTGAAGCCTGGGGAGCAAAATTCAATTGCTGGAATTATCACTGAAAGAGGTAAACCAGCTTACGGAAAAATACTACGATCCCCTTCAAAATTGTATTAAATAAGTTGAGAGAAACCCATGAAGGGTAGTTTATAAAAAGCAGAATCAAACTAACTTGCTCTTTGTCAGAGGAAAAAAGAATGATTTTAATAAGTTGGCAGCTTTGAAATGACTGAGGATTTAGATCGATAAAATTATAGAAATCTGTAGAAATGCGGCAATGAAAATTTTGAAAATGCACATCTTGTCAGTGACTGTTCAACTATCATTAAAGTTTTGCACTCCCAGAGTAGGTATTTCCCCTTTTCTTATGGGGAAATTTGCCCTTAGTTTAGGTACTCTTGAATCTTGATTATGCTTTGGTTAGGTTAGGTACCTTAAAACCTTCAATTCTATAACTTTTTCTTTGCACTATTTTTGGGTATCCTCTCGTAAATTCCCTTTGTTTAGGCTCTTTAAATATCAGTATCATATTTAACATTGCTTTATGCCTTCTCTTTTACAATCAAATGCTGAGCTAGCAAGTCAAATATTCTTTCTCATAACCCCTTTGGTATAAATGAATTCCACAGTTTCTTATGTTTGAGGAAGCTTTGAGCAAATGCTATCAAAATTGATAGAATTTTTAAATGAATCCTAGACACCGTCTTGTATAAAAATTGTATAGACAAAAATGCCCTTATTAAGGAAAATATACCAAACATTAGAATTCATTGAACCCATTTGCAAATGGATTTCTTGATTATGCTTTGGTTAGGTTAGGTACCTTAAAACCTTCAATTCTATAACTTTTTCTTTGCACTATTTTTGGGTATCCTCTCGTAAATTCCCTTTGTTTAGGCTCTTTAAATATCAGTATCATATTTAACATTGCTTTATGCCTTCTCTTTTACAATCAAATGCTGAGCTAGCAAGTCAAATATTCTTTCTCATAACCCCTTTGGTATAAATGAATTCCACAGTTTCTTATGTTTGAGGAAGCTTTGAGCAAATGCTATCAAAATTGATAGAATTTTTAAATGAATCCTAGACACCGTCTTGTATAAAAATTGTATAGACAAAAATGCCCTTATTAAGGAAAATATACCAAACATTAGAATTCATTGAACCCATTTGCAAATGGATTTCTTGATTATGCTTTGGTTAGGTTAGGTACCTTAAAACCTTCAATTCTATAACTTTTTCTTTGCACTATTTTTGGGTATCCTCTCGTAAATTCCCTTTGTTTAGGCTCTTTAAATATCAGTATCATATTTAACATTGCTTTATGCCTTCTCTTTTACAATCAAATGCTGAGCTAGCAAGTCAAATATTCTTTCTCATAACCCCTTTGGTATAAATGAATTCCACAGTTTCTTATGTTTGAGGAAGCTTTGAGCAAATGCTATCAAAATTGATAGAATTTTTAAATGAATCCTAGACACCGTCTTGTATAAAAATTGTATCGACAAAAATGCCCTTATTAAGGAAAATATACCAAACATTAGAATTCATTGAACCCATTTGCAAATGGATTTCTTGATTATGCTTTGGTTAGGTTAGGTACCTTAAAACCTTCAATTCTATAACTTTTTCTTTGCACTATTTTTGGGTATCCTCTCGTAAATTCCCTTTGTTTAGGCTCTTTAAATATCAGTATCATATTTAACATTGCTTTATGCCTTCTCTTTTACAATCAAATGCTGAGCTAGCAAGTCAAATATTCTTTCTCATAACCCCTTTGGTATAAATGAATTCCACAGTTTCTTATGTTTGAGGAAGCTTTGAGCAAATGCTATCAAAATTGATAGAATTTTTAAATGAATCCTAGACACCGTCTTGTATAAAAATTGTATCGACAAAAATGCCCTTATTAAGGAAAATATACCAAACATTAGAATTCATTGAACCCATTTGCAAATGGATTTCAATTCAATTATAAATGAAATGTGAATTCATTTGAAAATGAACTCTTATTTAAATTCAATTGAAAATGAAATGAATTCCACTTGCATTTGATACCAATTATGCCAATTAGAGTGTCAAAGTATATGCTGCTGCTTTTACATAAATTTGTGTAACACATGTCAAACTATATATTGCTGCTTTTTGTTCTTTCTTTTGTCTTGGCGCTTCACCTAGTGTGACATTTATTTTAGAATTATAGAATCCATGTGTCTCAGATAGATTGTTTCTTTCCCATCATCCATTTCCAGATTGAGCTTTTGTGGTATTTTCTAGAACTGGTCACAAGCTTTCCAGTCTGCTACTAAGTTCCCTTGTCGGTTTGTCCTCATATGGTACATGTTACTACACCACTTGAAGAGTGAGGGGATGCATGGCATGGCATGGTATGGTTCAGCTTGTCTACTAATTTATTTCTTTTCTTTGATGATATAATTTCAGATTATCTCAGGAAGATCATAGTTCAGGGAAGATCATCGAAATCAACAAAGGTTGGGGACATTATGACCGAGGAGGTATATTTTACTCCATTTGTAGGACTACATGTTTAGGTTTACTTTCACAGTTAATTGCAGCTTGTTTAAACATTCGTATATATTGCTTTTGTGTTGGTGATCCTCAAACTCTATTGCATGGTGGTTGTAGAACAAGCTTATCACAGTCACACCTGATACCAAAGTTCTCTGGGCTATGCAATTGATGACGGGTATTATATGCTTGCTTCTCTTTATTGGATGTACTCATTTAGCAGTTCATTGATTTCTTCTTATCAAGAAAAATAATGTAAACTTGGAATGTATATCTGGTTGGCAGAAAAGCGCATCAGGCACATTCCAGTGATCAACGACAAGGGAATGATTGGCATGGTTTCCATTGGAGATGTCGTTCGTGCTGTTGTGAGTGAGCACCGTGAGGAGTTGGACCGCTTGAATGCTTACATACAGGGAGGTTACTAGATGATGATGAAAATGTTGTTTGCAGCTTCTGTTGTGTTGCTTGCTCTTTGAACGGTATGCTGGAGCTTGTAAATGTGCGCTGTTGTGTGCATCTCCTGTCTTGTGGTTTGTGTTACTAGATGTCTGATGTACTGTAATTTGAAATAATAGCACATGGCGAATGGACAAACAGGTTAATAATGTATGCAGCGACTCCTTGCTTGATGTAGCAAATGATCTTGACATCGGGTTCATGTTCACTCTCTTGCAGGGATGCATTTTTTCAATTGACTTATTCGGTGAAATGACAATCGCGAGTTCACCACTGGGTGGGATGGCCCATTTTGGTGGCAATCGTGGTTCATGTCCACTATAATGAGCCCTATTTCTCTTTTGATAATTGGGGTGGGCCTTTGACTTTCATATTTATTTATTGATGATTAATTAAATTATTATTTTTTAATTCAATTGAAATTGGAAGAATGAAAATTGATTGTTGAAACAGTTTAATCTCGATTCATTTGATTTTTTTTTTTATATCTGTTTCTATTTCCAGAAAATGAAAACCGTCTTTGTTTTCTATTTTTTTAAAAATAAAACTATTTTTATTTTTCCCCTTTAATAATATTTACATATTTTCTTAATTTTATATTTTTATTAAAATCACTGAAAATATATTTCTTTCTTTTTTAATTTGATCCATTTTTTCTCTAAATCATCAAAAGTAGCTTGCTTTCATTGAAAAAAATAGGTTTATTTTCTTAAATGAATGGGGATTGAGTTTTTATTGGATAATTGAAATGAATATTACGTTTATAGTGAGATTGAATATTATCATGATAATGTAAATTTTAAATGCTATTATGATAAGTTCATAAAGATTAAGTTTATGATGATATAATATTTAATCTCACTATAAAATAGATATAAATGATCCAAATTATTTCACACCTGACAAAAATAAAATTTGGACAATTTATATGTTTGGAAGGAAAAGAAAAAGAAAGAAAAAAAGTTTATACATGGTTATTTTGATGTTTATGGATGTGAAAAAGGAAAAAAAAATTTATTTTAACTAATAAAGGAAAAGTAATAAATTCGAATATCTTAAATGAAAGATATGAGGTTAGCATTCAAAATACTCCTTCTTAAATAAAAACATGAAGCCATGTGATATACTTTAATTTTTTTGTCTTTATTAATAAAAATTTGAAGTATAATTAAAGAGGTCCACATTCGATGTTCTCCATTTGCTTTCCCTTTCTCTTATTACCGTTAGAACTTTGAAGATTGTTGCGTACGTTATCTTCTCCTCTTGCATGTATGGTCTAAAAATTTATAATTTTTTTTATGTGAAGTTTGTGAAATTGTTTTTTAAAATATAAGATTTGAAATTGAATTTTATAATTCAATAAAACTATTGTAATAATTAATTATACAAAATTTTTAAAAATATTATCTTAAAGTATAATATAACTCATGTTTCATCATTTTTTAAAATTAAATAGTAATTACGAGTAATTTAAATAATAACTGTTTTTAAAATTTTAAAAATAAAAAATTTAAATATCAAAATTATTATTTTTTTTAAATATTAATAAATTTTTTCAGTTCCTTAAAAATTATACGAAACCTATTAATACGAAATCGAATATATAATATCAAAGCTCTTCCAGAAATACTTATTTACTGTGGATTTTTTTCTTTATATTAGAATTTGTCTTCTTCTTTTTTTATATTCGAGGAAAGCCAGCCCGTTGTTTGAAAATTGAAATTGAAACCAAAACCATTAAAAAGGAAGGAGATTCTGCTCCTGCTGTATCCACTAGCTAACACCGACAATTAAAGCAAAACAGGAAGACGAAAGTAACGGTTCACAGTAGTAGTGAGTGCCGTACTTTACTGCTCTTCTCCTTTATTCTTCCACAATTAATTTCTGACTTCCTTCCTGCACGATCAGATGTTATTTCATTTCACAAGTATATATTAGGAGCACTTGTTATCTTGTTAGACGCTAATCTTTCACAGATTTTTGTTGTTGTTGTTAGTGCTTTTATTGAACCCAATATCTCTCGTTATTTCTTCTCTTTCAGCTTAATCTATTTAATCTTCTTAGATCCCCTAGAATTTGCTTGAGTTGATTTCACTGTTAGCGTTCTGATTATACTACTACTACGCATGAGATACGTTGCAAGGTTTATTCTGCTCCCTTTAGCAGGGATTAGTTTGCTGATTTTTTTATTTAAGTAAATCATAGTCAAACACCTGATTAATTTTACTTTTGGGGGATTTTACCAAGTTTTGCTTCAGTTAGGTTATCCGTTAAGGATGTTTAAATTCATGGGCATACGTATGTACCAATGCTCTTTCAAATTAGCAGTAGTTGTACTACATCACTCTGTGATAATCCGTGTTGCATAGTTGATTGAAGCTGACTTCAATAATCTTTATATGATGTTTTTTTTTTTGCAGTTTGGTTTGGCATTATAATCTGGACGTAACAGTTTTATGGGTTTGCCTTTCCCAATTGGTTTTACTTTTATCGCTGACAATGTCACTCCAAGCAAAGAACTTCTCTGGTTGGCATCTGTCTTTTCTGGTGTCATCATGTGCAAAATTGTAAGCACAGTTTTTTAAATTCCGCATGAATCATTATGTTTCTGCTTGCACTAGTGAAGAATTATAGCCCTTCAGCCTTAGTTATTACTGGATAAAGTTTTGTGTTGCGTGTGAAACATGCATCTATCACCCTTTTTTTTCTTTTTCTTTCTTATTGTTTTATTAGAACACTTGATTCTATTAATCTGAGCTTAATAGAATTCTCCACATCATATGCACATGCTACACTTCATCACTATTAGTGGATGTGTAGTTTCTTTGTTGAACTAGTAAAGTTATGAGGGTATTAGGGAATACTTCCACAGCATATACACACATGTAGTCTCAGGCCCAGGATGCAAAAGAACCATTTAATAGTTCAAGTTCTAGGTTTCAAGAATTTTTCTGTCCCTGGTTGCCTGTAAGATAATGATAAAAATGGTAGGGATGGAGAGTCTGAGAGAGTATGCTATTAGTGCATGTTAGCATGCTAGTGCCTGTCTAATTATTTCTATAATAGGCTTGGAGCTTGTTGCTGCCCATGGGAGAGTCAAGCTTCAGTCTCTGAGCCTTGGGAGGGACCAGAGGATGATTTGATGCTTTGGGTGGATTTTGTACTGAAGTATTGGCACCTATCTGGTTGAGCTCGGTTATAGTTTTGTGATAGTTTCTCAGAAGATATTACTTATCTTCTAGGCAAAAACAGTTAAAAAGGAGAATTCTGTGGAGAAGAGCTTTGCTTATAGATGGAGTGAAATTTTCTCATGGATCTACATCATTTGCCATTATAGAAGGTTTTATTTGTGATGTCAGAGCAAAGCTGAGTGAAGTAATGTAAACATAATTTAAAGTGGTGACAACTGAGTTATTTGTCAATATTTTCGTGGCTATGAAGCCTCTAAGTTTTCACTGAAGGAAATTCTCCTGAATTTCATGTTATCACCTGGATCACTGATGGTTTCAAGATCTCCAGATATTAATTGACAAAATGAGAATTCAAGGGCTAGGTTGAGTGTGTATGTACTGTTGGGCAGGAGCTTGAAAGTTGAAAGCACAAGACTTGTCTGGACAGTGGTTACTTCTGTGGTTCTAATATGCAGCAAAAGAGGCCAGAATGGAAAATGAAGCCAAGCTGGGTGTGCAACATTTCTCTACTAGTTGAAGTGTGATCAAGATTTGTCATAAAGGACTCACAAAGTCACATTTTCAGGGATTCGAACTTTTGTTTGCCATTTGAATTTGCCAGTTTTTCCGTGTTCTTTCCGATTCTCAGGAGAGAAATTTACTACGGTCAGCTATTTTCTACAAAGTTGATTCTCTAAAACTACCCTCAAATCTGCATAGATTGCTAGATTTCTGACCAAAGACCAAAATATGGCTTGATTTTGCGAAGATGATAAACTAGAAGTCAAGAACAGTTGTGATTGTTTATTGTAGAATACACTCCAGCTGTTCTCTTTTGGTAGACTCAGAACTTGAAATATTTTGGTTGAATACCTTGGAACTTAATATAAGAAATGAATCATAGTTTTGTCAGAGTCCTACTTGTAGATGTTTTATATGGCCTTACCGTTGCTGTATTTGTTTCCTGTTTTCTGTCTTAAGATATCAGAATGAAAAGAAAAATGCATCTTAACAGAGTTTAGTATTGTTTATTAGATACTTTCACGTTTTGAGTAATGTCAAAATTTTTGGATTTGTTCTTGAAGGTTTATGACTTAACAGGTTTTATAAGTCTATTGTGCTTCAAAGCATATGGAAAACTGGGCAATGCAGAAAAAGTTGAATGGAACAACCGGTGAAGTTCTTTTAAATGTTGATTCCTGTTTATGTATTGGAAGTTGTTTGCCATTATCAATTGTCAGTTTCTTCTTGAAAATAAGCATTCATGGCTCTTGTTGTGCAGGGGGTTTTCGACTTTCCATGCGCTTGTTGTAGTCTTGGCTTCTCTCTACCTGCTACTGTTATCGGATCTTTTCAGTGAAAACTCTAGTGATGAATTAATCATCAACAGAACATCATCTGTATCAGAAACGATATTGGGGGTAAGTTTAATGCAGTGAGGAGCATCATAAGGTTTCTTTAGAACAAATTCTACCCTTTAACTAAATTAATGCCACAAAAGAGAAGTTCATTCAAGTATGTCAAATTACAGAATGTCTTTAATTAGTTTCACACTGTAGGTATATTAAAATGAAAAGGAAAACAGTAATAAGGCAAATTTTTAACCCATCTCCACCACTGTGGCTAAAGTATAAGTTCGCCATTGTCAATCCTCAGCCATGTGAGAGTCAGGTAGTATGGATTTTGAGTCTCTATTATTGATATTGGCCTGCAATTTATATGTAGTAAGGTGTCTTCTTTTTCCCTTTTCCCCCTTCTATAATTCTTTTCTACTGCAATTAAAGTATTTCGAAAAGGATATCAAAAGAAAAGGAAAATTTAGCATATTTGTGATGTATGTTGTCATGCCATTCTGTCATGTATTTAAACCCAAACTAAAGCAACTTACCTAGTCACTAATTTTGTAGGTAACCAGAATGGTGAAACATACTTGTAATATTCTTTTTGACAGTTAGTCTGGGAGCCCTTTGCTTATTTGTGGTATTCTTCATTTTTGGTAACTTTTGTGCAGATCTCCATTGGTTATTTTCTGGCAGACTTGGCAATGATCCTTTGGCATTTTCCAGCTTTAGGTGGTCTGGAGTATGTAAGTATGAGGAATACTGTTCTTGATGCTAGTCAAATGTTGTACTTTTTTTTCCCTTTTTACGAACAGAAATTATTTCATTACAGGGCACCAAGGAGATTATTATTCTATAGAAACTTCAACCTTGTTTTCAACTCTTATTAGAGTTCTCAGGATTCTGTTTTTAATTTGGCTGAGCTTTTGCAACATCAATGTTAATGAATATAGTGGTTGTTTGAACAAATTTTTTGGGCTTGCTCTCTTTCCTTTTTAGGTGACTTGAACCAGCTTAGATGTGTGTTCCAAAGTTCCTTGTAAACTGGTTTACCATGTTAATCCCATTTTACTATCAGGTCCTACATCATGGGCTATCCATGTTTTCAATCATACTCTCCGTCATAAGCGGTCAAGGACAGCTTTACATACTAATGGTTCTTATCACAGAGAGCACAACTCCTTTTGTAAACTTGAGATGGTAAAGTTGAATCAGAAAATTCCTTCCTGTTTTCTTTCTTGGTTTGTCTGCATTGGCTTACAATTGTGACTACATATTCAGGTGCTTGGATGTCGCAGGTCAGAAGAACTCTAAAATTTACATCTTTAATGGTGTTGCGTTGTTCCTTGGTTGGCTGGTACTATCAAACACATATCAAAATTTTGATTTTTTTCTTCTATTGGCTTGAAATTTTGTGAATGCTAGGCTCGTTTTTGGCATGATTAAAATGGACACTGGTTGGCATTGATACCATATGCATATGATTGTGGGAATATCTTACTAAGCTAATCATAATAAAGTTGTGGGAAAACCGTAAAAGATAATAAACATATGAGATTTATGGAGACCTTTTCTTTCCTTTGTTTTCTTTTTGATTGTTCCCACTTGTTTTGTTAGAGGTTGGAATTTGAAACTTTCCTGCTGCTGGTTGCTTGTTTGAGAGGAGAGAAATTACATTTATTCCATTACCCTGCAGTTAAATCCCTTTAGGATCCTCTTCTTATTGTCTGGTTCAGTTTATTGGCCATGTTTTGCTGGAAGTGGAGCTAAGTTCATGAAGGAAGACAAGAACAATGCTATTATCTGCAAGCCAGCCTTGCTTTGCCTCTTTTGTCTAATGTGATAGGAGAGAAGTTGTCGTGTTTTTAGGAATGAAGAGCTGCATTAGAGGTGTTTCCAAAATGTCTTCCCTGGTTGGTGATAGACCACCTTACTTGGATGGTTCTTTTTCTAGGGAAAAATAGTAACATAAAATATGTCATTCTCTATACATTACTGAATATTTCGGGTGAGTCAAGGTATTCTTAAATATTTTAAAACTTGGAGAAGAGGAATAGTCTTTATATCTATAGCTAAGATAATTATCAAGAGTATCCCCCTGAGATGATGGTTAGAGTACAATTTTATGCTGTTATTTCCTTGGCTTCTGATATCTTCCACATTACTTGTTTGAATGTTACAAGTTCATTCAAATAAATCTTTACTTTGTTGAAATGGTTAGGATTGGACCAGAAGTTCTTAAATTTGTAATGACTGGTGATCTTCTTAACATAGCTATAGGTCTGCTATGTAATTTATATCATAATTAAAATTTTCTATGTTGTGACATTTGTTAGAATGGCTTAATGATTGTGCCTGGTACTTTCAGGTCGCAAGGATTCTTTTGTTCATCTTCTTTTTCGTCCACATGTTTGTCAATTTCGATCAGGTGAGTGGTTCTCTAGACTTAACCTCTTAAGAGCATGAGCTAGATAATCAAAGCTTATATATTTGATTTCGATGTTCCTTTGTTGTCACAACCTAAAATTTTCTTAATGATTTCAAATGATCTAAGAATATTTCAAGCACATCCATGTTGTGAGACCACAAATATTAATAGTCAGCTGACCCAAATGGCAAACCAGATTTTTTTGGACAAGTCCATATATGAGATAAAGCTTTAGATGAGCTGGTTCTCTCTCTCTCTCTAACACAACACAGAGAGACAGCAGACCCAAATGGCAAACTTGATTTTGTGGACAAGTCCATTTATGATAAAGCTTTAGATGATAAGCTGATTATCTCTCTCCCACACAGAAACAGAAAAGTTCTCTGTAATACTTGTTTGTGTTCATTGTTTCAGGTGAAGGAAATTTTTCCCTTGGGCTTCTATAGCTTGTTAGTGGTGCCACCTGTGTTGGCAATGATGAATCTAGTCTGGTTTTGGAAGATCACCAGAGGTATGATAAAAACTCTTTCGAAAGGAAGACACAGTCAGTGATGTGAGCTCATATTCTAAGGTGGGCCATGCAAATGTATAATACTTGGTTGACTGTATCAAAGGATGGGGTGCTCCTTTCTTTATTTTTGGATTGAGGTGAAGAACAGAACAAAAAATAGAGACGAACTGGACGGGGGCGGGGGCTATTAATCATACGAGATTTGTACATTGGATTGTAAAGTTGATTCTTCCACTTGTTTTTCATTGGAGAGATGTTGCTACCACGTCATAAATTGAATACGAAGTGTGAATATAGAATTGAATGGAGGTGGATGGCTAGAAAGAAAGACTTGGTGGTGAGAGAATGAGATGCCCTCATTTATGAGATATCAGATGGTTTTATTTTATTAGAGGTACTAATATGAAATTAGAATTCTTAGTGTGCCTTCTGAAAAAAAAAAAAGAATTATTATTGTGCGTTTTAGTAACTGTTTGGCTTAGTCAGTTTATTACAAAAATGGTTTTAGAAACAATTTTTAGTAAAATAAACTGTTTGTTTGATAAAACATTAAAAACAATTTTTTAACGTAAACTTTCAAATGCCTGGAAATGAATTATAAGGCTTAACCTATTATTTTGTGAGAATTATTTCTGACTGGCTGATGAGCTATATTTAATTCAATCATCCATCCATCCTCTTTATAGAAGGCATTGGGAATTAGACCAAGGGAGTAAACGTCCACGCTGAAAATGAGCTCATAATTTTTATAAAAAAAATAGAGAAGAAATTGAGTAAATTTTATTTTTTGTCCTTCAATTTAGTTTTACGTCTTATTTAAATTTTAAAGTTTAAATAGTGTTAATTGAGTTTTTAACGTTTAATATTGATCCAATTAGGTCATTCTGTCAAGTATCCAATTAAAATTTAGGTGTTCAAATATTTTTGTTAAACTTAAAATAGTTGAATATCAATTTATCGTGATGATTAACAATATTGTCAAGTTCAATCAAATATCTTAGCTAAATTTATACAAACATTTGATAAAATGACTTAATTGAATCAACATGAAACGTCAAAGACTTGATTATGACGATTTAAACTTCAAATATCTAAATAAGACGATGATCATAATTAAAAGACAAAATAAAATTTAATCAAAGAAACATGTGAGTAAAGAGTAGTAAGATTGCAGAGTATAGAATAGTAAGATTGCCAAAGTTATACTTGCCATTTATGCCTTAATATTTTTTTATGACTCTCCATGTATTATTTGTCTGGTTGGCGAGATTGAACTATTTTAATCCCACATGAATAATTATTCTTTATTCTGATTAAAGAGATTTACTATTTATGTGGGATTAAAGTAGAATAAAATTAGTCTTAATCTCACACTTTTTTTGTCTCACACTCCCAATGAGATAGATTTTATACCACTCATGTGGAACTAAAATTTTTAAACATTTTTACCTTTGAGTAATAATAATTATTAAAAATATTTTTTTAATAATAATTACAATTATTATCATAACTATAATAATAGTGTTTTTATAATAATAATTTTTTTCTTATAATCATAATAATAATATTAATAATTATTATTATCATAATTATAATAATACTGATAATAATATTATTCTTATAATTATAATTACATTAATGATAATAATCATTATTATGATGATAATAATAATAATAATAATAAAATTGATAATAAGAATAATAATTATTATCATTCTTATAATTATAATTATAAAAATATTATTATAGTAATTATAATAATTGTTATAATTATGATGATAAAATTAATAATTTAGTATTTTTATAACAATAATAATTATTAAATTTTATAATCGTGAAAAAATAAAAAAATTATTAAAAATGATAAATAACGTTAAGATATTTTTTATATTTGTATTTTTTATCTCACTGTAATTCTGTTAGTAAACCAAATGGTAAGATATTATATTGCTATCAAAGTTGTTTGAACTTTGTTTCTTTTGTTAACCCTGCTTTTTTTAACTTGGATTTTCTCTCTTGGTTCAAGAATAATTCTACTGGTAAAGCTGATTCCTTTCCTTTCGTATCCCGTGGGGAACTCTTTTTGTTAATGTCTGCTGGAGGCTTGCATGTGATAAAAACTTGTGTTGAAGATGTTGATGCCTCTCCCTCCAAGATTGTTTGGGAAGCCATTGCACATGAGCCAAGAATTTCACTTCCTTGCAGCTAATAATTCCAATCTCTCAAGGATTGCTACTGTCCAGGTCTCTTGGACACCTCCTCGTCCCGAGTGGTTTAAACTTAATACAGATGGTGCTTCTTTTGGGAATCCTGTGTTGGCGGGGTCAGGGGGCCTCAAAAGGGATGAAAGGGTCAATGGGTTAGAGGTTTTTCTAAGAGTGTTGGTGAATTCTAGTCTTAGTGCCTCATGGGGCCTGAAAGAAGGAGCTGTCTTTGTTGGTTGGTTTGAAAGTTAACAAGTTTGTCAGTTCATAGGACATTAAGCCTATGGAAATTTCCTTTCTTTTATTTTTTTTTGCCACCATTATAAGTGAATTTTATTTTGTGCAAGTAGAGTAGACCAGAGAAAACTATTAAGTAGAATAATCGTAGTAGCATAAGATGTCTTGTCAATTTTCTCTAATCTTTCAAGAAAATAGGTTTCAGATTCGAAATTTTTTTGTTTAATCTGAATCAATAAAAAATACATAACACAAAAATTTATCTTACTATAAAATAAAAATAAATTGTTTTTTATATTAATTAATAATAAAATATACTTTTATACCATATATATTTGATCAAGTGTTAAAAGCAAGAACTTTCCACTTATCCGCATCTCTCACGCAGAGTTTTGAGGTTGGAAAATGGAAATCAGTGGTCCCGTTTCCATTGAAGCGGCGTGAGTTGTGGGAGAGTAATTTGCGCGGCAAAACTGAGTGAAAATCGCGTGCGTGCAGAGATGTTGCCCTCATAAATTCCTAAGTTGCTTTGCCTTCCATTTTCCATCATTAAATTAAATTTTTATTTGCCCAAACCTATTATTCCCACTACCCTTTTTGGAATTTAGACTTTGTTAAGTCAAATTTTTTGTATTAATTCCACTAAAAATGAAGTTTACTACTAAAGTAGCGAAGTAGTAAATTACTTTATCAGCCGTTAATTAACTGCCCAAAAGACCAATTGCTGGTTGTTTTCCTTTCCTCGGTCTTTTCCCTCCCGCGGAGGATTTGCCTATCTTTTCTCGCTTCATTTCTTTCTTTCTATATTTATTATTCATTTTAATAATACAATAAATATAATCATCCATATATGAGCTATAAGTCAGTGCACGCACTGGTGCTTTTCCTTTTTTTAGTTTTAAGATTATCAGTTTATGGGTTGTCTCCCTTCTTAAACGGATCTGATCTTTGTGTGAAGAAAGCAGGTGGAGAAGTCAAGTGAGTTTTCGAGTAGGCGAAACGGTTGCATACATAAGGATAAGGTCTTAGCAGCAGCACTTTGGTTGTGAATTTGTGATAGTGGATTAGGGCAAAAGTTTAATCAAACTCGTAAAAAAAGGGGATTCTTATCTTAATCTATTAAATTGAGAAGAAAAAAAAGAGAGAAGAAGAATGTGGAGGGGATTGTGGTTAGGTGGGATTTTGAGGCAGAGCATTGGTGCTGCCGTTGGGAGGAGAAAGCCTCTGTCTTCGCCGCCGGTTCGGACCTTGTGGAGGGCAGAATGCTCTTATTCTTATTCTTGTTATCCTCATCCTGCAACTGCAACTGCAACAGCAGGATCATTTCAGGCGTGGTGGAGGAGATTTTCGTCATCTACCCATGACTCCAAATCCAGAGGCGATAATACTAATACTACTAGTAACGGTACTAGGGAGGGATCAGTGGAGAATATAACGTTCGCGGAGGCGAAGAAGCTGATGAGATTGGTTAATGTGGAGTCGCTGAAGATGAAGCTTGGGATGGGGGGGAAGGAGGTGATTGGGTACCCAGAGCTGTTGGAGGCATGCGAGGGCATGGGGGTTGCCAGATCTCTCGATGAGGCCGTTGCTTTTGCTCGTGTACTTGATGAGGCTGGAGTCGTCCTTCTCTTCCGCGACAAGGTCTACCTTCATCCCGATAAGGTATCTAATATCTTTCTCCCTTTTATTATTAGTGATGGACTAGAGATAGATTGATCGATATTCCTTTGGGAAATGGACTGCCTTTTCTGCATTGTTCTTTTATAATATATGAAAGTGCATCTTTTTGTTGTCATTTTTCTCCGCTGGATCCCAATTGCTTTCAATATAGAATGGACATTAAACAGTGCCAAGATCCCATTCCTGTTATAACTTACCATCCAACTCACTATTAGGCCTTTGGCCTAATGATCCAACCAATTAAAGTGGGTGGTGGGCCGGAAAAAGAAATCTCCATCAAAATCGAAATTACTTCTTTTTTGGCTTAAATTTCATCTTTTATGGCAATCAAGGATACATTTTCCCAAATCTAATAACATTCCTTCCTTTTTGATAACCTTCTTTCCTTTTCTAATAACATTCCTTCCTTCTAAGACAGCATTAGTTATCTTCTTGTACATGCTTCTTCCATCTGGTGTGAAGTTAGTGTGCTTCTCTTATTTAGTGATTCTTTCCAGGATATAAGTTAGTGAAACTTTTACTTTGCTAAATTGATACACAAGTGTCGCACAGGATTGGGTTCTCTTCTTTAGTTCCTGATGTACCAACAAGAAATGCTTAAAATAATCTTCTCGGAGATTTCACTTGCATATATGAGAGCTGCTGAGCATTTAAAATTTTAGCATGGTAGGGGAGAGTCAGTAACCTGCCCTTGCAGCTTCTTCTTGGAATTTAATGTGTTCATCATTTTGCATTGTGACACAAATTTTCTATTATTGGAATTCCTACTCACAAGAGGGTGCTGTACATCTACATCTGTACTTATCTGAGAAGTGTATTTTGATGTTCAAGGCTTGCATCTGTTATTTTATCATTTTATTTTCTTTTATAAAATACATCTCTATGCTTGTTTTGGGTTCCACTCTAATAAAACTTGATAATAGCTTATTAATTACGGTTCATGAATATAATGCATTTGTTAGAGTTGGTATCCACTTGACTGCTGTATATCCTCCAAGCCATTCAACAGAAACCATACTTGACATGCATACACGATTCAAACTAAGATGTAAAATTAATAACCAAAGCAAGTGTTGTTATACGTTGCATCTAGGTTGTGGTTTGACCTCCACTTCTTAAAATTTGCTCCTTTTTTTCTTTCCATCGGGTCCATGTTGTAGGTACATGTTTGGAAAACAAATTCACTCAAAATTGTCCTGCATTTTAAGGGATTTTTAGTCAGTGTATCCTTTTTTTCTATATACGTGCTTCTGTTAACTAACCTTCCTGATTACGATGTGTTATTGTTCTGTCTCATTCCTAAATATGTTCAGGTGGTGGATCTGGTTAGAAGAGCAGTGCCCCTTGCACTGACTTCTGAAGATGACCCCATGAGGGATGAGCTGAAGAGGCTACAGAAGAAGAAGGAAGAAATCGACGTGCTGGCCAATAAGCAGGTTACACGCATCCTCTGGACCGGGCTTGGGTTAGCTGTGGTACATGTTGGACTCTTCTTCCGGCTAACATTTTGGGAATTCTCATGGGATGTAATGGAACCCATTGCTTTTTTCACCACAACCGCTGGCATAGTCATAGGCTATGCCTATTTCTTATTCACTGCAAGAGATCCCACTTATCAAGACCTGATGAAGAGGCTCTTCCTCTCCAGGCAGAGGACATTGTTCAAAAAGCAGAATTTTGATGTTAACAGATTCAAGGAGTTACAGATCAAGTGCAAAACACCTCTAGATGCCAATGCATCCATTAGAAATCGTGTAGGTTTGGAACCGGAATTGGAGGATGCCTTACATAGAGATTAACACTTCTCTTTTACTTTTCAATTCCCCATTTTTTGGAGGGGCCTTCAACATCTTTCATCTCAGTCTATCTTGGTAACCATCTTCATCACTCCTGTTGTGCTGTATGCAGGGTAAAGCTTATAATTTTTTTGCGGTTTATTGAGCTTACCTTTCACGTAATAGGTTTTGAAGCTTGCATTATTGCAGCTTATCCCTACAGAAAGACATTTACCTGTATTAATGGGGTCGCATTCTTTTCCTTTTTGTTGGATAGAAATGCGAGCTGATGACAGTTTTAACCCTTGTTTGATCCTAAATCAAAACCATTATAATCAGATATATTTTTAGTTACTGGTTTTAATGAAGATTACATGGTTTATAATGTATGCCAGCATTGTAGTCTTGAAAATGCTTATATTCAGAATTTGAGTGCACAAAGAACTTCGTTCTGGCCTGTGGCCTCTGGAATTATCATATATCTTGTACAGTGGTTCGTGAAAAAGGTTCAGGTATAAGGAAATATGCATGGCCACAAACTCATTATCTTCAAACCTTAGAAGTATGATGATTGTAAAAGAACTAGCATAACAATGTGCAGATGAATCTGAGAAAGAGAGAGAACATTGCCTTACTATTGGCGCCATGATTCATTATCATAATCAGGCGAATCAGAGCCACAAGGCAGCTGGTAAGAGCAGTGAGGAGCCTTCAATTCCATGCATGGCTGGTAAGTACGGGTCACAGTAGATAAGACCTGAGAAAGTGGGGCTCTTAATGCCTTGGCCTCTGCAAGAGCTGCCTCTAGTTCAGTATGCAAGTGTAACACCAGGCTCTGTAAACAGGCTACAAGACCAACACTGCCATACACCGGATCCCTCAGCCTTGCTCTTTCTTCATACACCATGCTTTTCACTGCATCTTCTCTACTATCAATTGGAATTTCCTGCAGATGAGTAGAACTATGTGAGAATTAAATTTCATTTTATGTAACAATCTCCTAGAGTGATGAGTGTTAACCCAGAGAGATTCTTGCTTACATTTGGTACTTTCTAGCGTCAAATAGAGAGAGAGAACTTTTCCTGCATATCTCTGGTCATGGAAAATCTCATGGACTAGCTCTCGACAAGAATTTTTCATTAACTAGATGTAGAAACTAATTTCATGATAGAATTACTAAACTTGCAACATTTTGCAGACATCGCTAGCACCAAAGATCCGATGAACAGCTGTGAAATTATCTGGTTCAGTGGCTGGGAAGTACGGCAGGAAGATGCACTGAATGCTGCACTGCCTGCGGAGAAGCTTGTATGCTGCACAGGGCATTGTCTTGATGGACATCTCTCTCATGGCCATGCAGCTCTGAGAGGGTTGTTTAGCAGGCCGCACTCTTGTGGATTTTTGCCTTTGAGTACTAGTACTTGTTATATATTAGCCAGTTAGCATTCTCTAGCGAATTGCCAAACATCAACATAATTAGTTGGAACTTGCAAGAAATATCCTAATACGATATTACTGGCCAATTAAAAGACTGCTGATGATCCTAGTAATTACATTGACTGAACTTCGTATCTGTCATTTTCAAGAGAAAATCATTAGTGGAAATCACTTGAGTGTGTGCATGGTTAGGTCGGTAAGTGAACGAATACGCTCCTGAACAGACCGGATTAAAACTCATATACGTATATGAGAAGTAACATGATGAGAATTTCATAATATAAATTCCACATTATGCATCTAACCTTTCTTTTTTAGAAGATTTCATTGATTACACTAGTGACTTCAAGAAAACTGGCCTACAATATTTCAAATTGGTTTTGCCCATAGTCCTTAGATTTCCAATATCACAATGCATGCAAAGAAGCTTTAAAAATATAAAAACTGCTAATGAAAGTAACAATTGAAAAGAAGGCATGTGAAAAATTCTACCAAGACCTTGTATGGGTAGACAACAATCCTGTTTAGGACAGATACACTACCCTTTGCTAGCATTCATACATGGAATCATGATGAAACAGTCTCTATTTATATGGACAAAAGTGCACCTATCAGGTGTGCATTATGTAATTGGCAGATTTCTATAGACACAAAATGGTCAAAGAAAAAAAAAATTAAATGTCTCAAAGGTTTTACTTGCTATTTGCTAATCACTTGGAAAAGTGTAATCAATAGTGACTCTGATCTCCTCTCCTTTTTGTTGGACTTGCCCTGTCAAATACATCTCCACCAGATCACCATGCTTTATGCTTGTATCTACCATGAGCCTTGACCAAGTATCCGGAAGAGTTTAAACAGAACCCTTTTTACTGAAACGAAAATCATTCCATTTCATGAAATCCAAAGGATTCAGTGTCATTTCTCTTAGAGCATGGTTTGTTGAAAACAAAAAATATAGAGTAGCATATTGGGTTGAGGGTCATGTTTGTCTGTGGAAAGATGGTAAAGTTGCATATCATTTTGGGATATGCAAGCCTCATGCTAGACATAAATCAGTATTGCAGCATACGGAAGATAATTGAGAAGAAAGGTGACGAGAATATACCAGCTCAGTCTCTTTAATTGTTGTGCAGTAAATGATAATTGATCCTGCAGTAGCCACTAATTTCGAAATTTCTTTCACAAGCTCATCCACAAATTGAAGGCCATGATTAAAATGTTTGACACCATAGAAGAGATTTTTACGATCAAATGATCCAATGGCAACAAAAGGATCTTTCATCTTCGGTGAATTCATGATGTCAATTACTCTGGAAATATGAAGAAAAGTAAAAAAAAAATTAAAAGCCTCCTTTGAATAATAAAAGTACAAGCAAACTAACGACGAACCGACCTCTTAACAATATCATGATAATAATTTTAAGTAGCATGACAGAAAAATATAGAGGAAGACCAAAACTAGGAAGAACCAACATAAAATGAGGCAATAGAATGGTAGCATGTGAAGCAGTGTTTCTATCTACTGATGCATAAAACAAGTAAAAGAATGCTCAACTTCACTTATAGTCTTCTGCTAATTCATAAATAAAGTAGAAGCACTAGTTCAGCATGTTGACTAAGTCTCACAAAGGCAAGATTGAGACCTGGAAAGGGGAAAGAGCTTTGGGAGAGGACAATGAAAGATATGAAATAAGATAAAATAGCACGGATATTGAAGGATAAGAAGAAAATTCGTTCATGGGGATAACTAGGATAAGGACCTGATGAAGATAACATACAAAATGCCAACCTTTCATTAGGCCTTGATAGCTCATAATACTTCTTAAACTGTCCAATAATGGACATTTGATACGATGGTTCCAAATTCCAACTCATTCAAAAAGATACATTGTGAACTGATGTTCAGATAAAAACGTGTGAATGTTCAAGAGTGTGCAAGTGTGAGAGAGAGAGAGAGTCACAAGAATTTCAAATAATCTAACTTCTTGTATTCAACCCAGAGAAGGGAAAATTGATAATTCTTCAGAAATTGATGATGAGAAAAGGGCAAAAAAAAACAGTGAGTTAAAAGAAAGAGAGGACAAATGCTTGTGTTGCTGACGACAGGTAACTAGGATAATGCTTACGGGTTGAATTAGGTTAAAAGGCACTAATAAGTAAATAAAAAGGCATAAAAACAAAAATGATTTCCAGAAAAACATTCCCTACAGACACAATAGAGGTGGCTAGAAAAAGAGAAAGCGACTTCAGCTTAAAATCAACATATTGCCACAAATTTGGAATGGCATTTAAATTTAAGAAGTCCAACCCCTATGCTCAGAAAGGTCGAGTTTCATGCCCTAGCAAGGCCACTTATGAATAGTCCACCGCCCAATCTTTCCTTCTACAAAACACCACAACCACTAGAAAAAGGCCTGAACAACTTTAAATGTAAGACACATAAATTCTAAGAATACTCTCAGAATCATGTTCAAAAGGGACACATAAATTTATAACCTGAACGAACAGTCCACCACCCAATCTTTCCTTCTACAAAACACCACAACCACTAGCAAAATACCTGAACAACTTTAAAGGTTAAAGACACGGAAATTGTTTTAAGTAGGACTCTAAGAATACTCTCAGAATCACTTATCAAAACAAGAATACTCTCAGAATCATGTTCAATAGGGAAACATAGTAAGTATAACCTGAAATCATGACCCCATTCTGATATGCAATGTGCTTCATCCACCGCAAACAGACAAATACCAGCCTTTAGCAATTTTGACCAGAAGCTGCAAAACATTAAAAAAAAAAAAAGATAAAGGCAGCAATTCTGCTATATACTTCCATCCATTAAACCTGGAAAAAAATAATGCAATGAAAATTATATGGAACAAAAGAGTGAACAGACGCCAAAGGAAAATGCAAACTCTAAGCAATTACCATTGCATGCTCAGCAAAACCAAGTATACAGATTGACATTGCTCCTGCGTGGGAAGTTTCTTATTGGTCCGTCAAAAAATGAATACTTCAAAATTTACTGATGCACTTTCCATGTTGATCCTTCGAAAAATGAATACTTCCTTGTGAATAGCATGTCTAACTGAGGTTCTATTATTTAGGGACTCCAATAGTGCTTTTTATGTTTTGAGAAAGAAAACTTTGTGAAAATTAGTTAGTAAACTCCCAATGAGACAGGTTTAACAATTTTCTATTTATCAACCAGTAACCATTTTGCACCTATCTATTAACACATAATGTTACACAATTTGTCACCTATCAATTAAAAAGAAATCTTGATGATCTATTTTGCTTTGAAAGTGCTTTTATCATAAGAAAAAAAAAATTGCTTTGAAGGTGTTACATTGTACTATCCATATCTGTAGCTCATTGACTAAAAATTAACATATCACCTATTTATTTAATGATAAATTTAACTCGATCTAAAATTTCAAATACCGGTAGGATGCGGGTAAGTTTTTAGGAGTTTATAAGTTTATATCCATACTCACTTTTTCGGGAGTTAAAAAAAAAATGGGTTTAACGGATCTGAGTCAAAATTCTCACCTCTGCCTTCCTTTATCCATCAATCTAGAGATTGATCTCAAATATTTTGTATGATTAGTCTACAACAAATAACTTTACAATTGTTGATTCATTACGGTTGATAACGAAATATTTTTGTGTTGTTGAATAACATTACACTTCCATCTTAATCCGATCAAGAAGAAATTGAAAGCTGAATCCAATAAAGTGAGGGAAAAGGAAGGAAACCTCTATACTTGGAGATATTTTTTTTAATAAAAATGGTAAAGAATATCTTTATCCTTTCAAATACTTTAAAAAAAATTTAAAAGTGTATTTGAAATAAAAGAATTTTATAAATTTTACAAAATTTATTTACAGTTTCATATATTGTCATGTTTGGAAACCAATAAATTATAAAATTTATAAATCAATTCACAATACATTTGAGTTAGCTTATTGCATATATTTATTAACATTGATCAAATTTACAAAGAAGATCCATAAATAAATGGAAAAATTTATATTGACAAAGTACTCTCTCCATGCTTCCTCCTTCATTCCTTTTTTTTTTTTTGAATTATTAATTTATTTTAAACATTTTAAATATAAAAATTAAACTGAATTCCACAATTTAATATAAAATTTATTTTCAAATCGACTATTTTTTCAATTCATCTGTCCCAATTTTCAAACGTAGTGCAAACATTTTCACTCTTTATTTAAAAGTTTGGAAGGAGAATAAAGGAGAGAAGTTGAAAGGGGTACTCTCTCCTCTCTTTACCCTCCATTGATTCAAACATTTGGAGTAAAGGAAAAAGACATACCCACATAACTAGTAAAACTCTTTCAACTGGGTATGTGATAACCATTAGATTTCTCATGTCTGGTTTACCATTGCTAGAAGAAGCTAATCTCATTGCCATACATGTCAGAAAACAATACCCACATAAAGTTATTGTCAATACCTTGAGTTTTGCATCACCCATTTTCACTAAAAATCCAAGGTATTTCATGCCCTTGAATTTGATGCATACAGTGGAAGTAGATCCAAACCTTGAAGCTGTAGCAAGGCCACAAGGCCACGAGGCGACAGCTGCTAATTTCAACCAAAAAAAATTAGTCAATAAACATCGAAGCAACTTTCTTCAGTGTCACCAGCTAAGTACAATCCAATATGCAGTACAAATCACCATGCCCACCCATAGTCATTAAAATATTTTTTCAAGTTAAGCACCAGACTGTTATGTTCAGTAAAGCTTTGTTCTTACAACAAATAATTAGGATTTAGGATGCCAAAGTCATAACAGTGAAATTAAAATATAAGTCAAATTGCGTTAAAATTTCTTCAAGAAAAGTGATCTGTATTCATCGGCCTCCCGAGCCATCTCCTCAATGTTTCTGTCTGTCCTCTCCTTGTCTGGATCAAACTTCTCCTTTAATTCCTTCTCCTTCACATCTATCTATAACATGAAAGACCGGCAGAAGAAAAGAAAATAAATCAAGATTGCAAAAATAAATTCAAAGGTCATCACAGAAGGAAGTATCAGCCTTACTGCATCATAGATCTCATCATTCTTCTCAAAATCACTACTCTTGCGAGGAATGATATGAATGTGAACATGGGGTACAGTCTATCCTGCCTGGGGCCCATCCTGTATCATGCACAAAACATCTGCAGTTAGTTTCTAAAAACAGATAACATGCATCAGTTGCCCAGCAGCAGCAACACCTGATGAGGAGTAAAAATATGAACTATAAGCCTTGTTTGTATGCTAAGGAATAACCCTAGTCCCCATAGAATTCAGCAAGAGAGAGCAGAGGTGCCTCATTCTAAAACATTGGTCAACACAGACTTATTGCTCTTACGTGAGGAAACAAATTCTTGTGACTTGCAAGAAGTGTGGGTGCAAGACTTCATATAAGAGTTTAACTGGGTTTAACTACAAGCAATTTAGTATTCCAAGTTGTATTCCTGACAGACAAAAGAGTTGTGCTGATTCTAGAAAGTTATCTATTTTTGATAAGGCTGATTCTAGACAGTTAACAAGATTGTCTAGCCCAAAGATGCCACCAAACATAATTATACCAAAAATCAAAATTTAGCTCATAAGCACAAGGAGATAAAAATACATAATTGAACCACTGATATGAGTCCAGGATTTCCTGGTCGAAGAAGCGGACAAATAAACTGACCAAACAGAATTGTTAATAAAAGATTCAAGCGTTTATCGATTTAAAATCATACCAACAGCTTAGTAAAAGCATCCAGGATATAATATGTCAATATGCAAGTGACAAACAAGTAGACAGTAGACATGACGGAGGAAACGGTAAACATATAAATAATAAAAGAAAATGAAGCAAATAACGAAAAATCATGTTACAGAGGCCCAGAGATGAACATTCTGTACTCTGAACAAAAGTAAAATTCAACAAGATGACCTCCTTTTATATGACAATATTGATGTTTTCCAAAGTTCTTTTTGTATGCCCTACCATGAAGTGAATATCAAACTGAAATACAAAAGTAGCAACACGAAGATGAAAAAGAATACCACAAGAAGAAGATATTGAAATTCAAGTGAAAAGAGAAGAGCATAGTTGAAAATGTCTTACTTAGATATTAACGGTGAGGGATGATGCTTTATGGTAGCCCTCGAGCAGACTGCCAACCTTCTGTGCTGTAAGCCACATATCACTAGTCTCATCAGCTCTGAGATCAACCAAGCGCTTCACTTCACGCCTTGGGCAGATAAGCACATGTATATAACGTCAAGTCAACCAAAGTGAAACGGATTGTAATTGGTTTATACTTTATAGCTCCCCACAAAAATGCTTATAAAAAAAGAAAGCTCCCCAACAAAAATGGGTCAAAATCGCACTTGTTACCAACCAAGCTCAATCTATTCTGGCACCATCTTCGTGCAGATACAACTGCACGTATATGTATGCGCTTGTTAATTGTATAAAAGACTGCAGTACATTCTGCCTATAGCACATTAAAATATGAGCTTCATTAAACTATGAGCTTAACTATGTGAGATCATGCAATGATATTATCTGGTCCACGTTATGTGAACATCTGACTGCAAGTGCAGCAGAATAATAGAATATAATACAATGGTTATGTATTTACTATCTACCCCAACTGTGAACTGTCTGCAGCTCCCTATCTCATCCCTTCTCAACATTTCCATTTTCCCCACCCAAGTTTATTTCATCGCCAAATGAAACAATGTAATGGACACGGAAATTAAGCTGTACTGTTATAGCAGCAGTGGAGGGGACGGACAGTGTTCTTCCTAATACAGTAATACCTTGTACAGGGTGAACCACATGACAAGAAGTAATCATTGTGACAAATGGTACTTATTCTTCAAAAATAAATGAAGGCACCAGAAGTAATATATCTAATCTATTTTCAGTCATACACGTGAAACAAACAAACACCATTCTTGATCAATTGCAGCACATCGTTATATAATTTTGATTGTAAAAGGATATGACCTGCAAAGGAAAAGGACAAAGGAATCACAATCAGAATACAATTAGAAATTGAACAGGAAACTAAATTGATCTAACCTAGATATTTGTTGGATTTGCCCACAACATTTATATCTATTCTTAGTTTCAGAGCTCTAACACTCCATATATTAAGCCGTACTCCTAAGTCCTAACCCCTTACCTACCTATCATTAGACATATATTGAAAATGAAGTCTATCACAACCGCAATACTTCCGATTAGAAGCAAACCTCGACAAACAATGTAAATGAACAAAATCTTGAATATACCCACTAAGCATCTTGAATAACATGAAGAAAAAAAAAGGGATACCCATTAACGATTACTAGAATAAAATTGGTAGTGGGTGTGGATTTTTTACATTTGAAAAAAAAAATAGGGAAAAGGAAGGGGAAGAAGGGTACCAGGAACAAGAAGACGGAGGTTAACCATGGCGTAGGAGAGGTGGGTAGCGTAGAACACTAGCTTTGGGTCAATTTTGTAAGGCCCGAACTTGTAGAGCTCCGTCGACATCTGATGATGATTTGAATGTTTAACTTAGATGATTAATAATGGAAATAAATTAGGAATATACTGTAAAATAAAGAGAATGAAAACGTTAATGGGCTTGTAGGGATTCCAAACACACTTGCCTTGGTGGTGGAGAATAGCCGGAAGTCCCTTGACGACTGCGACTGGGATTGAGAAAGTGTTGCGGCAGCAGCAACTTTTCCAACAATCTATTAAAGACCGTATGCAGCTCTGACTTCATTTCCAACCGTGACGTCCAACGGCTGCGTCCGTCCCAGGTTTAAAATAAAATATTAAAAATACAAATAAGAACAAAGAGGATAAAACAAAAGGAAAGAGGGAAAAATAAAGATATAATACAACTTTTTTAATAATTAGTGTATTATAATAATATACCGAAAATAAGAAATAATTATAATAAAATAAAGATTTGGGCTGTCAGCCTATTGAGATTCAAAAGAATTGACAATTATTAGGCCCAGTGAAGACCCAAAAAGGCCTAAAGTCGGCCCACATCAGCTCAACATACAAAACAAACAAGGCCTTAGTTACCCACATTAAATTATTGTCGATACTTGAGTTTTGCATCACCCAAATCACTAAAAATCCAAGGTATTTCATGCCCTTGCATTTGATGCATACAGTGGAAGTAGATCCAAACCTTGAAGCTATAACAAGGCCACAAGGCGACGGCTGCTAATTTCAACCAAAATAAATTAGTAAATAAACATTGAAGCAACTTTCTTCAGTTTCACCAGCTATGGAAGTACAATCCTATATGCGGTTCAAATCACCATGCTCGCCCATCATCATAAAAATATCTGATAAAAGTTAAGCACCGGACTGTTATGTTCAGTAAAGCATTGCTCTTACAACAAATAATTAGGATTTAGGATAGCCAAAGTCATAACAGTGATTAAAATATAAGTCGAATTGCGTTAAAATTTCTACAAGAAAAGTGATCGGTATTCATCGGCCTCCCGAGCCATCTCCTCAATGCTTCTGTCTGTCCTCTCCTTATCCAGATCAAGCTTCTCCTTTAATTCCTTCTCCTTCACATCTATCTATATCATGAAAGAACGGCAGAAGAAAATAAAATAAATCAAGATTGCAAAAATAAATTCAAAGGTCATCACAGAAGGAATTATCAGTCTTACTGCATCATAGATCTCATCATTATTCTCAAAATCACCACCATTGCGTGGAACGACATGAATGTGAACATGGGGTACAGTCTGTCCTGCCTGGGGCCCATCCTGAATTATGCAGAAAACATCTGCAATTAGTTTCTAAAGACAGATAACATGGATCAGTTGCCCAGCAGCAGCAACACCAGATAAGGAGATAAAAATATGAACTATAACCCTGTTTATAAGCTATGGAATAGCCCTAAAGTTAAAAAAAATGCCATGCAGTTAGTCCCCATAGAATTCAGCAAAAGAGAGCGTAGGTGCCTCATTTTAAAACTTTGGTCAACAAAAACTTATTGATCTTACGTGAGGAAACAACTTCTTCTGACTTGCAAGTAGTGTGGGTGCATGATTTCACATAAGAGTTTAACTGGGTTTAACTACAAGCAATTTAGTATCCCAAGTTGTATTCCTGACAGACAAAAAAGTTGTGCTGATTCTAGAAAGTTATCTATTTTTGATAAGGCTGATTCTAGACAGTTACTAAGACTGTCTAGCCAAAAGATACCACCAAAAGAAACAAAATTTAGCTCATAAGCATAAGGAGATAAAAACACATAATTGAACCACTGATATAAGACCAGGATTTCCTTGTCTAAGCAGCGTACAAATAAACTGACCAAACAGAATTGTTAACAAGGGTTTCAAACATTTTATCGTTTTAAAATCATACCAACAGCTTAGTAAAAGCATCCAGGATATAATATGTCAATATGCAAGTGACAGACAAGTAGACTGTAGACATGACAGAGGAAACGGTAAACATATAAATAATAAAAGAAAATGAAGCAAATAATGAAAAATCATGTTACAGAGGCCCAGAGATGAATATTTTGTACTCTGAACAAAAGTAAAATTCAACAAGATGACCTCCTGTTATATGACAATATTGATATTTTTCAAAGTTCTTTTTGTATGCCCTACAATGAAGTGAATATCAAACTGAAATACAAAAGTAGCAACAAGAAGATGAAAAAGAATAAGACTAAAAAAAGATATTGAAATTCAAGTGTTTAGAGAAGAGTGCAGTTGAAAATGTCTTACTTGGATAGCAAGTGTGAGGGATGATGCTTTATGGTAGCACTCGAGCCGACTGCCAACCTTCTGTGCTGTAAGCCATAGATCACTAGTCTCATCAGCTGTGAGATCAACAAAGCGCTTCACTTCACGCCTTGGGCAGACAAGCACATGTACATAATGTCAAGTCAACCAAAGTAAAAAGATTGTAATTGGTTTATAGCCCCCAACAAAAATGGGTCAAAATCACACTTGTTGTCACCAACCAAGCTCAATCTATTCTGGCACCATCTTCGTGCAGATGCAACTGCACATATATATATGCACTTGCTAATTGTATACACGACGGCGGTATATTCTGTCTAAAGCACATTAAACTATGAGCTTAACTATGTGAGATCATGCAATGATATTATCTGGTCCACGTTATGTGAACATCAGACTGCAAGTGCAGCAGAATAATAGAATATAATACAATGGTTATGTGTTTGCTATTTACCCCAACTGTGAACTGTCTGCACCTCCCTATCTCATCCCTTCTCAACATTTCCATTTTCCCCACCCAAGTTTATTTCATCACCAAAAGAAACGATGTAATGGACACAGAACTTAAGCTGTACTGTTATAGCAGCAGGGGAGGGGACGGACAGCGTTCTTCCTAATACCTTGGACAGGGTGAACCACATGACAAGAAGTGATCATTGTGACAAATGGGGCTTATTCTTCAAAATAAATGAAGGGGCCAGAAGTAATATACCTAATCTATTTTCAGTCATACACATGAAACAAACAAACACCATTCTTGACCAATTGCAGCACATCATATAATTTTGATTGAAAAAGGATATGACCTGCAAAGAGAAATGATAAAGGAATCACAATCAGAATAAAGTTAGAAATTGAACAGGAAACTAAATTGATCTAACCTAGATTTTTGTTGAATTTGCCCACTGAACATTTATATCTATTCTTAGTTTCAGAGCTCTAACACTCCACATGTTAAGCCTAACTCCTAAGTCCTAACCCCCTACCTACCTATCATTAGACATATATTGAAAATGAAGTCTATCACAACCGCAATACTTCCGATTAGAAGCAAACCTCGACAAACAATGTAAATGAACAAAATCTTGAATATACCCACTAAGCATCTTGAATAACATGAAGAAAAAAAAAGGGATACCCATTAACGATTACTAGAATAAAATTGGTAGTGGGTGTGGATTTTTTACATTTAAAAAAAAAAATAGGGAAAAGGAAGGTGAAGAAGAATACCAGGAAGAAGAGGACGGAGGTTAACCATGGCGTAGGAGAGGTGGGTAGAGTAAAACACTTCCTTTGGGTCAATTTTGTAAGGCCCGAACGTGTAGAGCTCCGTCGACATCTGGTGATGATTTGAATGTTTAACTCAGATGATTAATAATGGAAATAAATTAGGAATATACTGTAAAATAAAGATAATGAAAACGTTAATGGGTCTGTACGGAATCCAAACACACTTGCCTTGGTGATGGAGAATAGCCGGAAGTCCCTTGACGATAGCGTATATAAGCACCTCCGACTGGGATTGAGAAAGTGTCGCGGCAGCAGCAGCTTTCGCATCAGTCTATTAAAGCCCTTATGCAGCTGTGACTTCTTTTCCAACTGTGATGTCCATCCCAATCCAGGTTTAAAATAAAATATTAAAAATACGATTAAGAATAAAGAGAATAATAATGTCATGGTTTTAATTCAATTGATCGGCTTAATAAAATAATATTCTAAAAATTACAAATGATTTATATAAAAATTGAAAATTGAGAACGGAACAGAAGAAAAAGAAATAAGTATTAGAGCTATAATGAGATAAAATATATTTCTTTTAAATGTGAGCAGAGAAAATTACCATTTTTTTTGAACTAGCCATATTGGTTTTTCTCATTCATTTTTAAAATCTCTTTTTATTTTCTCTTTCCCTTCTTTCTTATCGTACTAAGATTTCTCTTAATTTTAAGTAAAACATAAGGTGTAATAATCTTTTACATATATTGTCTAATTAACTAATTGTTCGGGTAATACAAAAAGTGACGAACACACCCGACACCAAAAATTATTAAATGACGGTGCTCATCACGTGGTCATGAACCAAACCAAAAAAATGACACATTTCATTAATCAATCCTAGTAATGATTTATCAAACATGATTAATCAAATAGTTTCAAAAAATGTTCACACACTTATATTCTTAAATATTAAATGATTTTTATTTATTCAATAACTTTTGGCTCGTTAATTATTGTTTCAAAACAAATGCAATTCGAAATATTAAGATTTTGAAATCAATTACACAATCCAAAAACTTCATTATTGATAAAGAGAGTTATTATGTCATGTATAAAAAGTTTTTTTGACCTATTGACCATTTCAAAATTATTCATATAAAAGATTCAAATTTAATTATTTTTTAACAAATATATAAAAAAAAAATATATTTTTTTTGTTTTTTTATTATTTGGGTTCGATCTTTCTTTCATCAATATACCAAAAATTTGTCTGCAACTTATGGTAAGTTTTTTTTTTTTTTACAATATCGGCTCCATTTTCAGTTTGATAGTAGGGTAAAAGTTTATTGATCCAACTGTCAATATTTTACCTCATGAAAAGAATTACATCTATTTTTTTTATAAAAAAAATCAGTAGAAGCAGTTGTCTCCACTAATTATACTGTGACTCTATTCCTACTTTTATCCACACAAAAAATTTCTTTGTTTTTCATAAATAAAAATGTTGACTTGAAAAGTCAATCCAAGACCTCAAAGCACCAAAGTTATTTAGACTTAGGGCAACTCTGTTGGTTGGGCTTTGTGAATAAGCAAGTAAATTGTTTTTAGCCTATTGCCATTCAAAAGATTGACAATTTTTAGGCCCAGTGAAGACCAAAAAAGCCCAACATGCGGCCCACATCAGTTCTAAACACTAAACAAACAAGGCCTCCTACCAAGTGCTGAACCCTCGCGGATCAGAGCTTTGAGTCGGACTATAAGCTTGGTGACGCTCATGATTTTTTTTTTAAAAAAAAAAAAAAAAAAAGCGACGTAACAACATAAATGTTGTAGATAACCCGCGAATCAATAGATAGATAAGGTTTTGCAGAGTTCTGCCAGTTATCTAACTTCATTTTTCTCCTTTCTCTGCTAAGCCCTTTGCTGTTGATACATCCAAAATTATACAAACAAGAAGAAGAGAAAAGCGTGAAGAAAGTTATTAATGGCAGGTCCGCTGGGTGTGACTGTAGCAGCGTCCGGTGGTGCGCTCATTTCAACTCATTATGGCTGTGCTGCTGCTGCTGCTGCCAAAGCGTTAGCCTTCTCTATCCCAAGCAATAGTAGCAGCAGCAACCATCGCACTCAATCTTTATCTTTGCCTTTGCCATTTATGGGTTCTAATCCATCATTCAAAGGATGCATTCACAATAACATTTCCTCTTTCAACACAGCCGTCGCTGCTATCGACTCAAATCAGATCATCCCAGACGACAAGGTTCTTGCTCCTCATCATACTTTATCTCTTTTATCTCTTTTTGATACTCCATTGGTTTGAAATTGCAAAAAGAGAATCAAAACCTTTGAAGGGTATGCTTAAGTTTTTTGATTACTTATTAAATTGCTATTAAAAGATTTAATCTTGAATGAACAGTGCATAGGGACACCTGATAAAATGGGATCTGAGGTAGAATTATATTTTACACTTAATTTGCTAATGTTAATATTCTGGATTGTGCTGATCCCAAATGGTCCAACAACTTTACTTATATCCCCCACCACGCTCCATAGGCACACTTAATCTGATCGGTAGAGAAAAAAGTGGGAGGAAGAAAGGAAGAGAGAGGAAAGAAGAGGTATAGGATGGAAAAGTAAGAATGATTGATGGTTTTCATCGCTTCGATCGGTAAAAATAATGGAAAAGTTCGAGGGAAGAAGCATATTTTAGTTTCTAATCACTCTATTTCGGATTATTGTGATTTGTACTAAAATATCAATCATCTCACTGTTTTCCTACTAAAAAGTTCTCTAAGGTCTCCACTCACTTTTCTTTCCCCCCATCTTTTTTCTTGCCACTTTTCTTCTCTACTAATCATTGCCTTTTAAAGACTGCTTTACAATTTGATTGCATGAATAGATGCATAACACTAGACTACTGGTACTAGTAGTATGCAGTTACTCCATTGAAGAACCTCCTCTCACTTAGCAGAGCCTAATGCATATCTATGGGAGACTTGAGTTCTTCAGGTTAATTAGCCCTCTCAGCCCTTAACCCCTACCCCAACATACACACACAAAACAGAATGCAAACCTGAATAACACTTTTTACAGCAGAATCCAACTAAAGCATGCCATTCATTGCTCAACATATCAATTTTGACCCACCAGAAATTTGACTTTACTTTCATCATCTTGAAATGCAGCAACAAGCCACCAAGTATCATTTTGTCGTCGCTAACGCGAAATTCATGCTGGATGAAGAGGAGCACTTCAAGGAGCTCTTATTCGAGCGGCTACGTTTATATGGAGAACGTAACAAAGAGCAGGACTTCTGGCTTGTCATTGAGCCCAAGTTCTTGGATAAGTTCCCCAACATTACCAAGAGATTGCGAAGACCTGCTGTTGCTCTGGTTTCAACTAATGGTCCCTGGATCACGTAAGAACAACATGTCTTTTTATCACAAAATTCATTGTTTTTTTTTTGTTTTCTTTCTTTTTGTTTGACATCTAAAACACGAGTGCAAATACTTGACAATGTTAAGACTCAAATTTGCATCACTTTCATGTTATGGACCCCTACCTTGGTAAATATCTGAAGCTGCTTGGAAGAGTTGCCTAATGTAGAACCACAACCATGGAGAAACTTAGGATGAGTCAGACATAGTTGTCTTCATTTCTCTTTTGGCATAAACTTATTTAATTTTTGTCCTTTGCTGCCTTGTCTTCTTTTGGCATAAACTTCTTCAATTTGTGTCCTTTTTTGTTTTGTTATCTTCGACACTCCCTAGCCTGGTGAAAAGGCTTTTATTTTCATCATGATTGAGATTCTTTCGTTCCTTGTTCATAGGCCTAATGCACCCACAATCACATCCACAATAAAGCTGCAGGTGGTTGTTCGTTGGTTTCATTTTGAGAAATTCCTGGACATTGTTCTTCCGAATCACATATTGTTATGATAACAGTTCAACAAGAAGGAATTTATTTATTAGTGTGATGATTATCATCTCTGTTGCAAAAACATTATTGATCTTCCTACCTCACATCTCCACTCATAATTTTGTGGTTTGGCAGGTTCATGAAATTAAGATTGGACCGAGTTCTATCAGATAGCTACGATGCTGACAGTCTCCAAGAGGCTTTAGCCTCCAATCCTGCTGCTATAGAGTTTGAGAAGCCAGAAAAATGGGTGGCACCCTACCCAAAATATGAATATGGATGGTGGGAGTCATTCTTGCCCAAGGGATTGAAAGAGTCTAAAGTATAGAATTCTTGCCCCATTTTTCTTTTATGTACTGTTGTTTTCTTTTTTTCTTGCTAGTGAGGAATTATCGTCATGTGTTATGGAAATTCACGTTGGTGAGGTTTGCATACAACTTTTTAAGTTAGTGAAGATGGTTGATATTTTTGAAATTTTGCAGAAAGTTATTTCTATTCTTAATCAAATTAAATGGATGCCTCTTGGGCCTAAATTAAATTTAGAAACCCAGGTTGTCAGTAACTATTTCATAAAGAATTAAAAAGAAAGAAGGATTTCCCAATTTACTTGCTTATTCTACCTTCTTAGTGAAAAAGAGTCATCTATTTTCTAGGAGTCAGAAGAATGCTTTTGTGTGATAGAACTAGAGTGGTTTCACGCACAACTGAGTGAAACGGTTCCATTCCATAAAGTTCCTGACAAGTAGTACAGTACATCTTTATTCCCTCTGATAGTAAGTCCCAGTTTCGCCTAGCTTCTGGGTTGGCTTTTGCTGCCAAGAAGCGGAATCTAAGCCAAACACCCTTAAAAAAGGATTACTTCTATAGATAGATTACTCTTAAAAACGTCTAGACAACAAATATAAAAACCAGTTGCGCTTAGAGAACAAGACAGATCCAGCATTATGTAGTCTACATTTTCATCACCAGCCAGTCAAAACAACAAAAAGAAAAAATAGAAGAGCAAACAAAAAAGGAGGAAGGAGAAGAATAAGAATCAAAGGACAGATATGGGATGTTAATGGCAACAAAGGTAAGAAGCAAAAGAGATGGCAGAAGCTCAGCAAGTAGACATGGATGTATTACTGCTGTCGTCTTAAGATCAGTGCCGCTTATCCTTGTTAAAATGAGACGTTGAGAGTTTCTGGAGAAACTTTTCATCTAATACAGCATATTGTTTCCTTATTTCAACCAAAGCCTTCTCTGCATAACTGTCCACGGCATCCTCATGCCTTTCATACAGCACTGGAACTGTCAGCATCATCACGAACGCTGCATTCAACAGTCACCACTTACAGATCAGAACTCATCTTCTTTCTAAGTTTCAAATAATTTAAGTCATGAAGATGGCATTGTTATGCATGCAGTTTATTCTCATTGGATCTGCCCACTGTCAAATGCCCCAATCATTCACCTGAATGTCTGATGTCTCGTTAAATGTCCACTTATTTTTAACTTTTTCTACAAAATTAGCTACCCTTTTTAATCTACTCCACTAAGCTAAAGCCAAAATTTGATTTTGGGCACATTATACTGTTCTGAATTCTGATATTCTGTTCCTGTTAGTTCTTTGATTCTAGAAAAATGATGCCGAAGCTTCTGTTCATTGTTATTGGTTCCAAGTTGTGTAATACAGTATTCTGAGCATTAGAAACTGAAATGCCATGCACCCACAGAGAAAATGATGTTCTAGAAGGGATAAATAACTTTACAGATTAAGCTGCAAAAATGAAACGCAGAGCCTGTAACTTGGATGCATACCGTTCAGCAGTCCAACGGGACAGATTAAGCAGAAACTCACCTAAGTAGACGAGGGTCAGAAAATCAAACCAACCGCCAACAACAGAGACAACCCACAAGGCCACTATCACCTGTAAGGGTCACACAATATATAGGCAGCAAAATTAGATACCGATAGCTTTCATGAAAGACAGAAAGAGTAGGAAGGGAATGAAAAGGTACCGAGAGAAATTTCTTCAGATCATTCCCTGAAGCTACGTCACGAAAGGTTTTAATAGCACAATTAAGTTCACCTCTTACCAAAAGAGCAATATTTGCAAGCAGGTCTTCTGGCAGCACAATCTTAGGAATATCTGGTGGAGACCTGTCTCAGAAATATAAGGGACAAATTCTTACTCATCTGAACAAATCCATAGTAGCACATAACAAGGCTGGGGTTTGGTGTTTGATAAGCATGGAGTATAATGTTCGGAATTAGTGAAATAGAGAGTTCAAAGAAAAGGAGGCATAATACCGAGGAAAATAAAGGCAAATAACTAAGCAGCTGAACCAATACCGCGAGAAACGGAAAGACAGACTTACGTGTTGACAAAGGAGGCTAAATTGGACCATAGGAACAATGTTGCCAACAAGAGAATCATAGAATGGCAAACAAATGTGAGCAAGTGATAACCTATCCATTCAAACAGAAGCCATATAACTGTAGCACCAGCATACATGCTTGCTGTGATCTGCTTGTTTCGCCAAAGTATAACGTCAGCAGCTGGAAAAACAGAGACAAAGATATTAGAACTTTTTTATATTGCAAGAAAATGAGATATCATTTCTTTTTTGGATAAAGTTGAATTTTATTGATCCAAAAAAACTAACAAACAAAAGCAGGATCTCCTGCTACAGCCAGTCCAGATGCAAGACACCAAGAATTAGGGATCTAATCCCCAGCTAACAGCAAGATCAATGTCACTGGAGCTTATTACAGGGTTATCAATAACAAGCAGTTTATGCCTGAATAATGGAACTGAGAACACTGTCAATACTTTGGTATTTTTGCTGATGAAGTCTATTGTTCCTTTTCCTTCCATAAATGGTACAAATGAGCATGCCACGCTAACTTCAAAACAGTTCAGGGAAAGAATTTCCTTTTAGGTGCTGAATAGCCCAAGTAAATTCATTGGTCCAATCTCTAGTAGTTGTCTTGTGAATCCTTGTCTTCCTCAAGATGAGGTTCCAAAGAGTTTTGAGTGAAAGTGCAACTAGAGAACAAATGATCTCTAGTCTCAATGGCTGAGTAGCGCCCATCTTCTTAATCTTGATCTTGTAGCTAGTCTATCCAAGACTACCAACCAGCTAATGAAACAATGCTTAGGAATAGAATTTGTAAACCATATTAGTCTATGCCATGAGACTTCAGCCTTCTTAACCCTCGAAGCATTTCATTCTAGATTACCAACCAACAACCTAGTATGAACATCACTTTAATCAACTTCCAGGATCTGCTATCATTTATTCAAATGTTGCCTTAGAAAAACAATAATAATAGATTGAATATCTTTGTTCAAATAATGATAATAATAGATTTTAACCCATTTCTGGGGTGATGGCTATGATTGGTAGAGAGGAAAAGTGAAAATAAAGAAAATAGAGGAAAGAAGAGTACTTTTCTATTTTTTTGGTCGTTTTATAGGAAAGAAAAGTGGGATGATTGATATGTTTTCCTTTCACATGTACAAATCACAAATACTCTCAAATTAACATGATTGGAAAGTGGAAATTAAAATAAATTATTTTTTTGTCATTTTTCTATGTTTTCTCATTTTTTTCATTATCTTTCTCAAACGCATGATGAAAAATATATATATTTTTATTTTCCATGATTTCTCTCATCCTTTATCCCCTTTTCTTCTCAAACAATCAGAGTCTTAGTCTAGGAAAAGCGTTAAGAAATGCAACTTCACATTTATCTAAATAACTCAATAAAATTTCAACAGGACATTCTGATTTCTCCAACCATGAAATTCAAAGAACAATATTAATTTACTTAAAAAATTGACAATATCCATGAAATTCAAAAAACAAACAGTCTACTTAAATTCGACGACTTTGGGGTACAAAATTTTGAGACAGATCAATATGTGCAAGTGGTTGAATATGAATTCATCATAAGTAGGACTTATGCAATATGATTATGGGATGATTCTAGGACCCAACATTTACATGATGCTCATTTACAAGATCCTTTTTCTTATTTGATTTTAATACTTGTCCCCATAAGTTTTAAGTTTCTAACCTAAATAAGTGGATCATAAACAACAAAATATAGGGAAAAATACATGCATGAATTCATAAGTGTAAGCGTATTAGAAACTTAGGAGGAGGAAATTACATTTCCCACCACCGAGCACCATGTGAAGAGGTTTCTCGCGGCCAAACAACCGATTCTTGCCAGCAGGATGGGAAGAATAATATTTATCAATGTCAGAATCCGAGGATGACGACTTATTGTCATCTTCACGTTTCTCGATCTCCTTGACCAACTCAGAATCAACACCGCCCGCTGGATCCAACATATTCATGATCTGCAAGTAAGTTACAATATCAGTAATAAAACAGGACATAGTATTAGATTTTATAGAGAGCAACTGTTTGATCTAATTGCACAAGGGCAAAAAAGTGTCCCTTACTGTTTATCAATTGATTTGATGATTTCTCTTTTCTTCCTTCCTCGGTGGAGGCAGGGGTGTGCTCAATCAATTGTTGCAGTTTCTGATTTCTCTCTCCCTCTGTATGAGCATTCTTTGTGAAACTGAAATTTTCAAAGACAGTTTAAATTTTGCAACTTCTCAGGTTGTTGCGCCATGTCAGCATGGAATGCCATATTTGAGTGTTGATCTTGATGAGACTGATCCCGTAGTAACTACCACGTGATTGTGAAAGTTTACAAATAATTATGTGAAGATTGGGTATTCACTTCAGTATCATTTTTTTTTTTTGTTTATTAAGTAATTTTAACAAAATATGTAAATCATGACGTGACATGTTGTCGTTCCATGATTATTACCATGAGGCCAGTTTTGTGAGATCAGTTCTCTGACAATTTTTAAGTTGTATCATGAAATTTAGGTACCTTTTTTCTAATGAAAAAAGATATATAGGAGCAACTGGAGTAACAATCCTCCTTACACGATCATAGATGCCCAATGCCAAGAGCGAGAGGAGGCTAAAATCGCAGGATAATAAAACCACACATATATTTGAGACGGTTCTTTAGTCGGAGTTTTTAAATCATAATACTTTAGATCGAGTGAATTGAAGAATGAAAAGTATGGGGAAAAAATAAATGAGATGATCATTTTACAAATGTATCTCGAATAAATTTCTCAACATTATGAATGATAAAATGATACAATTTGACATTTTCCTTCCTCTCATCTTCCCATAACAAATAATGAAAACTATTTTACTCTATTTATAGTTTTTCATCCTTTATACTAAAAACGTGAAGGAAAAAATCTTTTTTCTTAATTTTTTATCTTTTTAGTTTTCCAAAACCATCCTCTTATTTTTTTCTTTTACTAAATTCACGAATAAAAAATCTGTCGTGGATCAAATCCATCATCTCACTTTTCTCTCTTACAAAACACACCGTTAAGAAATCTGCGGTAGAGCTGCAAGCACTCGTTCAAGATGAATTGATCCATAACCTGAGCTCAAGACCATATTCAGTATCCAATGAACACCCTATATAATGTGATGGTTCTTAACCTTCGATACAAGGCAAATGCAATTCACATAATGCACATGGGAATCCACTGCAAAACTTCTAACAAAGTGACTGAATGATGTTCTTATTATTAATTATTTATGGTGAGTACAAGTACAAAAAAACATGGGAAGGGAACAAGCAATGGAAAAAAACCCATAGGCTTAAGAAAGAGAACAAAATCTCTCTGGACAACAAGGAAGCCAATTCTGCTCAAAAGCATTCTACAAAGATATTAATAAACCATATCTTACATATACATATACTTTTTTTCCTGCAAAATGCTACCCTCTGCCTTCCAATCTCAAGGAACAAGCTCACAGCTTCCTTACCAAAAGATCGACTCCATGTTCCGGCTCTACAACCAACCTAAGAGTAGGAGAGTGACTGTACTTGGGAGAGATGGAGAAAGAAAAGTTGGAGAGGAGGAGAGTTATGAGTATCTTGAGTTCAACCATGGCCAAGTTCTGTCCAAGACAAACCCTATTTCCAATTCCAAATGGCATGTACAAGTGTGGTAACATGCAAGCAGCTGTTATCCCATTTGCAAATCTATCTGGGTTGAACCTGTAAGCTTCTGCTCCCCATATTTCGGGATCGGTATGCAATGTCAGAGCCATTAGCCAAACGGTCACACCTTTTGGAACATTGATGTCTGCAAACTTCATGTCCTTTAGGGCTTCCCTCGACACTATAGCTACAGGCGGATAAACGCGCAACAATTCATGAATTACCATTGTCAACAACATAGAAAAAAAGAGCTTTGGAGCGTGGGTAAGAACATTTCTCTATCTATTAATGTCCCATTCGGCGTAGCAGTACAAACAATTTATGGCTTAGTGTATGTTTTTTGAAATGGTTTATAATTTAAAAAGCAGAGAAGTTATAAATTGTTTAATAAACAAACAGTGAAAACAGTTTTTTTTAGATAAATTCCATTTCTTGTAAGCAAAAACCATTTTTTAAATCCTTTAAGTGTACAGGGTTCGAAGCATGTGTGTGGATTTTAACAATAAAAAGAAAGGTTATTGTTATGACATGTTTCATCTTGCCAAGCATGTCAACATCTGGAATACGACCTCCAATGGACAGACTTTTCTTGGACATAGCCTCCTGGAGAGCCCTTAGTTTTAAGAAAATCTCCTCCTTTGGAATAATTGCTTCCAAAACAGCCTATTGAGATAACATCTCCAGAAAAGCTTCTCATGTGTTCGTCGATTTTTATGTCTGCAATTCCACTTTCCGTCTCAATTATGCTCTTCCAGGAGTTTATCAGTGTAATTGCAGATTCTGTAATTAAGTTCATCATCCCCTACAGAGACAGAATCTCAGATTGTCCTTTTTTTATTTACCCTTTTTTGGTGCGTTTGGATTGAAGGGGAATAGAGGAAAAGAAAAGAAAAAAATATATGTGTACCTCTTCAAAAAAAATACACATACCTCTTCTTTCCTTTCTTTTCCCTCCACTCCCCTTAAATCCAAACACAAAGCAGGAAAACTGGAAAAGCAGAATGTATCGGCTAGAAACAAAAGTGAACAATTTGCTAACAAGTAGGATAATATTAGTACCTTAACTTTGTCCTTGTAAAGCTGAGGAGCAAGGGCTCTCCTCTGATGGGCCCAGAGAGAACCATTTGAAGTTAGAATCCCCTGACCAAGCAAAGGACCTCTCTCTTTGTGCTGATAGGAAGGCTTTCCCAGGTCTAAGGATGTGCATGTAGTGATCTCCCTCAGCACATCAGGTTGGTTCACATACAATATTTGTGTGTTTCCAAGAGAAAACACAAATATTTTACCTGTCATCAATGTATGACATAATCTAATCAATATCAATATCAATATAAAGATATATTTTCTAGATAAAGTACCGATTAGCCTTGGTGGAATTTTCAAAATGAAATCACCACAAAATAGTTTTTTAAAAAGATTCAAAAATATATTCTAATAATATGGGGTATTTTTAATTGTACAAAACATTTTTCATTTTCTTTAATATTTTTCTCAACAATTTGTACTTTTTAAACAAAATTTAAAAAACATGACTTCTTAGTTTTAATTTTTTCAACATAATTTTAAAAAATATGAGAAAGAAAAAAATATTATTTTTCAAATTATATTGATAAAATGAAAACAAAGAAGTGTGGCTTTTCAAATCATTGTAAGAATATCCAAATTATTGATATATGTTAAAGAAAAATAATATAGAAAATGAAAAATGTTTTTCACAACTAAATATGCTATGAATTTGTCTATGCGCAAGCTCCACAACTATTTTACCAAATAACGAATACTATTTTGGAGATTATTAAATGATTTATGTTTTTTTATAAATAAGAGTAAGTCAAATACTCATGATAATTTTTGAAAGAAATCAGAATCTAAAAAAGAGATTTTAATAAATTGACATTTATGTAAAAAAAATTAAAAAAAAAATCTTTTTCTCGAATGTTTTAAACTCAAAACAGTTTTAGGTTTAGACCGGTTTGATCAAAAACGACTTCAGAAAACCATTTTGATGGCGATAAATCGAAACTATTGTTAGTCCTAAATGATAAGTTCGAAAGCTGTTTTATCAAAAGACCTTTTTAACGGTCATAAACTGGAACTGCAACTAAGTGAAATGATACATATAGTGTTGATGCCAAAAATGTGTTGTGTTGAGCTGGAGGCTAGGACCCAGACGTATCTGCACAGGGAGAGGAAGGTGAGCTAGGGGGTCGCCGGAGGGGGTGCCTCCGAGGATGCTCCGAAGCTTTAGTTAGAGTCAGAGCAAAAATATGTAGGGGATGAGCGCTCCCTTTTGCAGTTGAGCAAAAAGTTCGGGTTTGGAGTGTATACCTGACCCTTTTTATAGGGCTTCGAAGGCGGCATTTGGCCTAGGGCGGCAGTGATATGTTGTCCCAACTGGGTTGGGTAATGATGCCTAGGAGGCCCAGCTAGGTGGCTGGGGACCGTCCATTAGGGCTTTGCCTTGCTGGCTTGCTCTGAAGTCATTTATGCGTTAAGGCGGTTTGACGACCTGACGTCCCAACTTGGTTGGGTAATGATGGCCTGGAGGGCGGTGGTGACGTGGAGACCCAGCTGGGGGGCAATGATGCCCTGAAGGGCGGTCATGACCTGGAGGCCCAACTGTCCGAGCCTGGTTCTTCCGCGTGTCTCCTTGCAGCTTGGGGTCAAGATGATCCACGTGTCGTCTTCTTGTTGGAGAGGTGTATTTTGGCAGTATCATATAGTAATCAAACATATATACCATATTGGTTTCTCCGTTGCTCTAAGAAGGGGAAAAGAACAGAAGCAATGTTGTGGGAGACAAGGGGTTCACTACTTGTTGAAATATCATCCTTAACTCTGCTGCTTCTGCTGATAGGCTGAGCCTTCTTGATCTCCCTTATGTTTCCAAGCAACAAAGTTGGTGGTGGTCCATCGATGCCTTGCTTCTTCAACATTGGTCGAAGTCTCTTTGGCTTCACCACCAAAGCTTTATACAAACGCACCAACAATCCGAAAACAACAAGCAATACAACGGAGACTAATATCTTGACATCTAAAAACTGGTCAAGTTCCATATCTTCAAACTGGATCTTATTTTCCTTTTTCTCTCAATCTGCGTTTGTGAAATTCAATTCTCTCTTGTATACGGAGATAGGAGATCGACTCCCAACGTGTAGAAATTTAATAAAATAATAAAAAATAATTAATTAAAATAATATAAATAATAAATGATAAATAATAAAAAATAATAATATTAACTAAAATTTAAATAAATTAATTTTCAACAAACTTTAATACTTTTACTAACTCTTTAGAGCAAATAAATTATAATTATAATTTTAAAAGTATTTATATATATTTATATATAAATTTTTTTATATTGTTGTAACTTATAAGTGATTAATTAAATACTTTGTAGTTATTATTAAACCAGATAGCATGTAATAAATATTTATAAAGCACAATGATATCACAATAAGAACAATTAATTAAGACTTGCATTCCTACTCATTTGGGCATGAGTTCGAGCATTTTACTTGCATCGTATGCCCCGAGTGTGACATATGCCTCAGAATAAAAGGCGTAAGCCCACTGAAAAAATGTCTAAAAGTTTGCACCTTGAGCCATTTTTAACCCGCCCTGAAAAACGACCTTAAAAACATTAGTCTCCACCGAAAACCATTTATGGGTCATGTTTTTCTTTCTCATATATATATATGTATATATATATATATATGTATATATATATATATATATGTATATATATATATATATTTATATATTGTTATGTAATTAGAGGTGGGTGAGGAAGAAATTGAGTGGCATTCTGAGAGCATTGTGAGAGCGAGACTGTAAGACTGTAAGAGAGCTGCAGAAAATACAAAGAGTGCGTGGCTCGTATTCTCAAACACTTAGTGGTGAGGTTGGGTATAATTGGAGATTAGGTTTGAGTGCTTTAAGTATTTCGAACATAATTGTAATCTCCCATTTCATAGTAGAATTTCGTTGGTGTATGTGTCCGTGGATAGGCTTACGCCGAACTACATAAATCTCTTGTCTTTCTTTTGTGCTCGTTTTTTTTGTTGATTTAATTGCTCAGTTATTTTGCAATCTCGTGGTTGGATTTATCATCCCTAGTGGTATTTTTCACAACAAACTAGTATCAAAGCCCGAGTTGGGTTTTGGTATTGGGCGGTTGTGTTATTGATTTGGTGTTGAGAGGTTGCACGCTAGGCGTTTGATAAATTGCTTGAGCCATGACGTCGTCTACGACTAAGTATGAAATTGCAAATATTGACGGGTGTAATGACTTCAGCATGTGGAAGCTAAATATGCGAGCTATGCTCGAACAATAATGATTGTTAAAAGCACTTGATGAGGAGGACAAGTTCCTGGAAACATTGAAGGCAGAAAAGAAGGAAAACATCATGGAGAAAGCATTATTTACAATACAATTGTCGCTCTTCGATAATGTCTTGAGAGAAGTCGCCTAGGAAACATCGATTCCAAAGCTGTTGAAAAAGCTGGAGACTCTGTATATGAAGAAATCTCTCACGAACCAATTGTATCTTAAACAATGGTTGTACACCTCAAGGATGCTAGAATGTAAACCTCTTGTAGAACACCTTGATGAATTCAATAAGATTATTATGGAATTGAGAAATATTGAAGTTAAAATAGATGATGATGATCAAGCTTTAATTTTTTATGCTCATTATCTTGCTCATAAGAAAATTTTACGAGTGTGAAATCTTCTTTGAACTCTTATGAGTTAAAGAATAAAGTGTCTACCACATGTAAGAATTGTCATGTAACAATTATATCCAAGAATCAACCATAAAAATATTATAGAAAGCCAAATATAATACGATTAAATTGATAACTTTAATGCATGCTTGTCTTAGACTCCATTCTGAATTGCGAAGTGAAAACAAGCAATCAACACGTAGTTATGCGAACAAGAACGTTGAACCTGAAATAGTTAGCAAAAACGTAGATCACGGCTTTCCCATTTTTTTTCCTCTTGTAACTGGTTTCCTCAATGAGATAGAAGACTGTATAGTAATTCTTTTGGAACAGGAGGAGGAGACGTAGCCATAATCCTTATATAGTATCCCATTAGGCTTCTCATCAAATATGTAATAGGTTACTAAGGCACACACTAACCAGTTTACACTCAATACATAGGAGTTAAGCCCAATTAATTGATCACCTTATATAGGCTTTCTTTAAGTCTCACTAATAGACCAATTACTTAGTCCGTTTTGATAAAACCCAAAAGCCACAATTAATGTGATCCCACTTTATAGGAAAATTTCAACATGGCTTACTCGCATAAGAGATCCTTTTTGGCGCTGGTAAAGCGAGCAAAGACGAGACTAATATTAATGGCGTTGCAACTGATTAAGCGATAATTAGAGCAGTGTTACCATGGTAAGGACCAAAATGAGGTTATTACCAAAATAACTTATATTTAAGTTTTATCTCCCATTACTAATATAGCTTAAAATAAGTTTTTTTCTTTGGTGCTTTTGATGGTGAGCAAGGTAGAGAACTCAAGTTAAAATGCTAGTAAATCAATTAGACTAAGATCTGCATAGCGTTAGTTAAGACATACGCTCTTCTAGGAAGAGACTTGCGTTGTAACATGTATGTCATACTATATGCTATATGTGCTTGATGACCAAACTTTAGAGGCAAATAAATGGATCCCTGTTTCCTAGTCTTTAATTTTAACTTAACCCTAAGTTATGCCATTTTTCAATAACTTTTGACTATGTCATAAGGAGTGATAGCTACTCTAATTTATTGCCTATGACCATGACAGATTCGATCTAAAGGGATAAAATTGAAAAAGCAATCAAATCAGAACTAAGTGACACAGGTCCTAAATGGGTCATCCATTAGTGGGCATGACTTGGTTCTACAAACCGATAAGAGCGAAGGTCTTAGAGGAGAAAACAAACTCTATCCTATTTGTTTTTTTGAATGCAAGTGGAGATAAAGATTAAGACTCCAAATTGGACTCTAAGAGATGATTCTATAAACAGAATCGGGACGGACAGATAAACTACACCACCACAAGCATATTAAAAGAGAGATTTTCATGTGGAAAAACTCTCCATTCTTTCTCCTATTATGCTAAGTTCTCTGGTATCGTCGAAGAACTCAGGTAGGACATTTGTAGTTGTTGAAAAGGGAAGATTCGGTCATAATATTACCGAATATTATGAGTTTTATTAGCTGTATTCTTATTTCTGTAAATAGCTCTTTAGTCAACTCTGTAATTAATTAGGACAGCTAGCCATTTTAGTTAGTTTCCTTATTTTGTACTTGTATTCTATTATATAAAGAAAATCTGTGTAAACCATTTAAGAGTGAATAATACAGAGAAATATTATTCCATTTTCTGTTTTTCGTTCAAATTCACATGGTATCAAAGCCACCTTAAAGCCCTAGAATTTTTTTTTCCTGCTCAATCCAGCTATGTCTGACATCTCCTTTGAGTCAACTCCACCCCTCACAAATCATGCAACAAACCCCAGTACCTATTCTCACTTTGTCCAAATCACTACAATCCGTTTTAATGGGAATAACTTCTTACGATGGTCCCAATCAGTTAGGATGTACATCAGAGGACGGGAAAAAATTGGGTATTTAACGAGAGAAAAGAAGGAACCAGCCCCAGAGAATCCAGTGTATGCGACCTGGGATGCAGAAAATTCAATGGTAATGACCTGACTTGTGAATTCGATGGATGAAGACATTAGTTCCAATTATATGTGCTATTCTACGGCCAAAGAACTCTGAGAAAACGTTAATCAGATGTATTCTGATTTGGGAAATCAATCTCAAATTTATGAATTGACTCTAAAACTTAGCGAGATTTGACAAGGCGAAGACTCGGTCACTAAGTATTTCAATTCATTGAAGCGGTTGTGGCAGGACTTGGATTTGTTCAATGATTATGAATGGAAATCCACTGAAGATGTTAGTTATTACAAATGAACTATGGAGGCTCATCGCATTTACAAATTCCTTGCCAGACTAAACATGGAGTTTGATGAAGTTAGGGTAAGGATCATTGGCAAGACTCCACTTCCTCCACTCAGTGAAGTGTTTGCTGAAGTTCAAAGAGAAGAAAGCCGTAGACACGTAATGTTAGGGAAGAAGATCACCAGCAGGGCCATTGAAGGTTCTGCCCTTGTTACCAAATCTACTGCTAATAAGGCAGCCAATTTTCAGCACAAAACTGAAGAGAAACCTCGGGTCTTGTGTGATTATTGTAAACCACGTTATACTTGAGATACTTGCTGGAAAATTCATGGAAAACCAGCAAATTGGAAAAGCAGCAAATTGGAAAAGTAGCAAGCCTGGTGACAAAAATAAACGTGTGATTCCTACTACCAATGAAGCTTTGTCAAGTCCCTTCAGCAAAGAGCAGATGAATCATCTTCTGAAACTACTAAAATCCAGTTCCTCATCTGGTATTGCTAGTGTCTCTCTTGCACAAACAAGTAGTGCTTTTAATGCCCATTCTTATTCAAATTTTGCTCCATGGATAATCGATTTTGAAGCCTCTGATCATATAACCAACCTTTCAAATCTTTTTAGCACTTATTTACCATGTTCTAGCCTTGAAAAAATCAGAATTGCAGATGGAATTTTTTCACCTATTACCGGGAAAGGTTTGATTAAATTATCTAAGAATATAGATCTTAAATATGTTCTTCATGTTCTTAAACTAGCCTGTAACCTTTTATCTGTGAATAAACTAGCCAAAGAATCTAATTGTCGTGTTATTTTCTATGATGCTTATTGTGAATTTCAGGACCGGAACTCGGGGAAGAAGATTGGCAGTGCTAAGATGGAAGGTGGGCTTTACTACTTTAATGATGATTTCTCCGATAATAAAAAGGCTCAGGGCCTTAGCAGTGTTAGTTCTAATTATGATTATGAACAAATAATGCTTTGGCATTTAAGACTAGGACATCCTAGCTTTTCATATCTTTAACATTTGTTTCCCACTTTATTTAAGGGTTTGGATTGTTCATCATTTTACTGTGAAAGTTGTTGCTTATCAAAGAGTTATCGTAATACTTATTTACCAAAACCTTATGCTTCTTTAAAACCTTTTTATTTAATACATAATGATGTCTGGGAACCTTCAAGAATTACTACTATCTCTAGAAAAAAAATGGTTTGTTACCTTTATAGATGATCATACCTGTTTATGTTGGGTTTATTTGATGAATAAAAAATCTGAGGTTGAAATTTTTTTTAAAGATTTTTACACAATGGTTGAAACACAATTTCAAACAAAAATTAGCATTCTTCACACTGATAACGGAACCGAGTATTTTAAAGGACTTTTGGGAAATTTTTTAAAAGAAAAAGGTATACATTATCAATCAACTTGTGTGGATACTCCTCAATAGAATGGGATTGCTGAAAGAAAAAATAGGCATTTGCTTGAAGTAGCTCGTGCTATAATGTTTTCAATGAATGTTCCAAAATATTTTTGGGGGGAAGCGGTTTTAACAACATCTTTCTTGATTAACAGAATGCCTACAAGGGTTCTAAAATTCAGCACACCATTAGAATGTTTCAAAAAAATGCTTTCCCTAATCAAGAATGTACTCGTATTTGCTTCTAAAAGTGTTTGGCTGCACTGTATTTGTTCATATACCTAATAATACTTGGTCAAAACTTGATCCTCGAGCTGAAAAATGTGTTTTCATTGGGTATGCAGCCAATAAAAAAGGGATATAAATGCTATAATCCCCAAACAAGAAAAATTTATGTGAGTATGGATGTCTTGTTCTTTGAAAATAAACTCTACTTTCACAAAAATTATCTTCAGGGGGAGAATGAGGTGAATGAAGAAAATTCTTGGGATTTATTCCCTACTCCTTTACCAAATGTGATTTTGACTACTACACCACATTCCTCTCTTCCTACTGTCATTCTAGAAACTCAAAATCATGAACAATCTGAACCTGAGGAACAAAGTGATAAAATCAATGAAAACAATGAAGGGAGTCCTAGTCATATAGTGCCAAACATTACTGTATCTAAACCAGGGGGAGAATCACTACAACAAAATCTTGAGCTTATGGTTTATACTCGGAAAAGGATTCATAAAGGGAGTCAAAGTCAGCCTATTCCTCATGGAAATGATCAATCTCAACCTTTGGGAATCGGACCTCCAAATATCACAGGTAAGTCTTTCCCTAACTCATCTTCAGTTCCTGTTACCACTCCTAGCAAAGAACCATCAGATCTTGATTTTCCAATAGCCATTAGGAAAAGAATCCGAACTTGCAAAAAAAATCCTAAATATCCCATTACAGAATATCTTTCCTATGCAAAACTTTCTCATACCCATAAGGCATTTACTTCCAAAATCTCACACTTATTTGTTCCGAGAAACATTTAAGAAGCTCTAGATGATCCAAATTGGAAATTAGCAGTGATAAAAGAGATGAATGCTCTTAGACGAAGTGATACTTGGGAGATAGTTAATTTACTTAAGGAGAAGAAAACAATTGGCTACAAGTGGGTCTTTATAGTGAAGTGTAAAGCTGATGGTAGCATAGAGAGATACAAGGCTAGACTAGTTGCAAAAAGTTTCAATCAGACATATGGGATTGATTATCAAGAAACTTTTGCCCATGTAGCCAAGATAAACTCAATCGGAATCTTGTTATCTTTGGCTGTGAATTTCAGCTGGCCCTTACACCAGTTAGATGTTAAAAATACTTTTTTAAATAAAGATCTTCGGGAAGAGGTTTTTATAAGCCTACCACTTGGGTTTGAGGGAGAGTTAGGACCAAACAAAGTTTGTAAACTAAAAAAGTCGTTATATGGTCTCAAACAATCCCCTAGAGCCTGGTTTGAGAGATTTGGGAAAGCTGTAAAGAGTTGTGGCTACTGTCAAAGCCAAGCTGACCATACTATGTTTTACAAACACAGAAAAGAAGGCAGAATTGCAATATTAATTATCTATGTGGATGATATAGTCTTGACAGGTGATGACAATGAATAATTGGAGAGATTAAAAAAAGAGACTTGCAGTTGACTTTGAGATCAAAGATTTTGGTGCTTTGAGATACTTTCTTGGGATGGAGTTTGCTAGATCCAAAGAAGGTATATTTGTGAATCAACGTAAATATGTTCTCGATCTACTTAAAGAAACAGGTCTACTAGGATATAGACCAGCCGAGACACCGATTAAACCCAACCTTAAGCTACAGCCTTCTAAAACTGAAGAAGAAGTTGTGAAGATAAAGTAGTATCAAAGGCTTGTTGGGAGACTAATCTACTTGTCACATACACGTCCAGATATCGCATTCGCAGTTAGTATGGTTAGCCAGTTCATGCATTCCCCAGGACAAGAACACTTTGATGCAGTCTATAGAATTCTCAGATACCTGAAGGGAACTCAAGGGAAAGGTTTAATGTTCAAGAACCGTGGGCATTTGCAAGTTGTAGCCTATACTGATGCAGATTGGGCTGGGAGTGTCATTGATAGACGATCAACTTTTGGCTACTGTACGTTTGTTGGAGGCAACCTTGTTACTTGGCGAAGTAAAAAGCAGAATGTGGTAGCAAGAAGTAGTGCAGAGGCTGAGTTTAGATCAGTTACTAATGGGATTTGTGAAGAGTTGTGGATAAATAGACTGTTAGAATAACTAAAGATCTCTAACACGTTACCTATGAAGTTATACTGTGACAATAAAGCTGCTATTTCAATAGCTCATAATCCAGTACTTCATGACAGAACAAAGCATGTGGAGGTTGACAAACATTTCATCAAGGAAAAGATCGAAAACGGTGTGATCTGCATGTCATACATTCCTACTACCGAACAAATTACATACGTGTTCACAAAGGGACTTCCTATAAGACAGTTCGATAATATCATTGGCAAGCTGGCTATGGAAGATATCTTTAAACCAGCTTGAAGGGGAGTGTTGAAAAGGGAAGATTCGGTCATAATATTACCGAATATTATGAGTTTTATTAGCTGTATTCTTATTTCTGTAAATAGCTCTTTAGTCAACTCTGTAATTAATTAGAACAGTTAGCTATTTTAGTTAGTTTTCTTATTTTGTACTTGTATTGTCTTATATAAAGAAAATCTGTGTAAACTATTTAAGAGTGAATAATACAGAGAAAAATTATTTTATTTTCTGTCTTTCGTTCAAATTCACAGTAGTGCAGAATATAATCCACATTGTGGTCAAGATTGCCATGAGTTATTGGTAAATTTTGGAGAACACTAAGCGTGTGAAGGATTCAAGAATCCTGGACACTCTCTTCCAAAAGGTAGATTTTATTATCCAGCAAGTATTTTCGAAATATTTTGCTTACAGTTGTAAGTAGTATAAGATCTAAAAGATGTAATTGTATTTTATCCAAGAAAAAATGATAGAGGGGTTATATGTTTAAAAATGTAAAAAGAAAATGATATAATATACTTAATCAACTTGTCATTCATTAATAAAAATAATTATAAAATTATAGATTTAATAATGAGTGGATAAAAAATATCATAAAAAAGATACAATTCACACTCTCTCTAAATCCTTTTAATTTGAAGGAATTAAAAAATAAAAAATTTAAGAAAATTTGATTTTTATATATCTATTTTCTTGCATCAAAACTCATTGTAATCAAGAGCTCTTTGGGTTGCTAGGCCTCTTTGAAAATGAATTATGTTCTTAGCGTGACCCTTTTTAAATAAATAAGTAAAACTGGATCACTGGATAGCGATACTGTCACCACTAACCCCTAATACAAACTGAGCACTGATATTTTTTATGATATTGCTTGACGCCTTGACTATACTACAAATCTATTTCTACTATTTATTAGATATATTACTAAAATAATGTTTCACAGACAAAGTAATTAGTGTCCTAATTTAAATAATCATATTATATTTTGATACTTTAATTTTAAATTAGATTTCATAAACAATAAAAAAAATTTGATTTAAATAATCAAATATTCGTAAATTCTACCATGAATTTTTTTGTTATGTTTGGCCGTACAAAATTGATAATTAGAATTAGAATTGAAAAAGAATTATAATATTTTTCAACCATTTAATGTTAAAAAAATATGATTCCACTTAAATTTTAATTTTAAAATTTAATTTCATATTATCAAACGTAACGATAAATTGTATATCATCAATCTTCCCATTACACTCGCTAACATAACTTCATACCCTTTTTTTTTTTTTTATGAGTTCACAAATTACTATGGACATGCTATCCAAATATGGTAGTATCCTGTTTTTACTGATTTTAATTTGAAAATTTAAACTTGTATGAATATTAGCTACCTGAGGGACATATTTGTAGTTTTGGAATGGGTGAAGATAATCTCGAGTAACTGAGGGTCATAATATTGACGTGATATTTATTAAATAGCACATTTGAAAAAAAAAATTCTTCAAATTACTGGAGATGATATTAGTTTTTTGGGAATTAGCTCAACTAGTAACTAAATCTCTCTCCTAAATCTAAGGAGAAATCTTAAATTCAAATTATTTCATCTTTAATTATTAAAAAAAAAATGATCATATTTATCACAGGTGATAATATCTACTAAAGTTTTGTGAGTATCAATTAATTTAATTACTAAAATTATTTGTTATTACATGAAAAACTCCGCATCGAATTTCACTTGCACCATAAATTGAGGGATAAGATATGGAAGATGATTGCGTTTCATTGTGTAATTTATCGAATGAAAAAAAAAAGACACCTACTAAGCTCCGTCTTCTAATTCACAACTTTGAAAAGATTTTCATGCTTTTTCTTTTAAATTGTGGGAAGATTTTAACGTTAAATTAGGAAACTTTGGTTGTAACTACAATTTTTTTGAGAGGAGTTGAAACTATAATTGAAATCTTGAAAATTGTATTGCACTGTGATCAATTTTTTTTTTTTCTCGTGCATGAATTGGCGCAATTCCGGAACAAGCAAGTTAACCCAATACGTTGATAAATTAGCTTTCATCAATTCAAATGTAAGTTCTTTAAGCACATGCGAGTGAGTCACATGTCACGAGTAAGTTCGTGTGCATCAATTCTATTAATTTCTCCTTTATGTAGGGCTTTCGACTTAAGGAGCCGAACTTGTGAACATTCTCTAGCATTTATTTCAATCACATATATATAAAGGCTTAGAATAATTATAAATTTAGTAGTCCATGAAAATAAATTGTATGAAAAGGCCACTAATTCCAATATAATTAAAACCAAAAGAAAAAGACTCAAAGTCATACAATCATTAAATTTTAGCTGTGTTTGATGGATAAGATAAAATAATAAATAATTAAGAGGTTAGTGCGTTTCATCATAACTCCTTAAGCAAAATGATTATTATTATCGAATGAAATATCCTATCGTTTCCGTTATTATCTCCACCAAACATATTTATAAGATAAAAATCATCATATCCTCCTCTCATCTTGTTCGTCAAGTGAAATTAAGTTAATTTGTTGTAAATTTTCTCAAAATTAATAAAATATACATATAAATTCTACAAAATGAAGAGAACAAAAAATATGCTGATCAAAATACTTTTTTTTTCATTGTTTCCATCTCTCTTTCTTTTTGGATTATTTATTTATTTCAAATATTGAGAATTTAATTGAATTTTGTAATTTAATATAAAAAAATTCATATATAAAATTTATTGTAATGAAATTTGTAATGAAATTTTGTTTCAATTCAATTAAAAAATAAAAAGAATGCATTTGTTTGCAAAGTGGAGTGTAAATAAATACTCCTAAGGTAAAATCAAGAAAATGTCTTGGTAAAACTTGACTTGCCACTAAGATGATGTTGGTGTGACGAGCTTGAGCAGAGGGTACTTAGAGCACGGGGATACGATTTTTTTTATTTAATAATTAAAATAAATATTATTTTTTTTATAAAATTAAATAATATATTAATAAATTTAAATATAAATGTATTTTATTTAATAATATATTATTTAAATTTATTATAAACTTAATTTTATTTTAATCTTCAATCAAATTAAAAAAAATCGCAATCCTAATGTACATCCTTATACCTCTAAAAGCAATATCTAGAAATTCATCCTGGGTCATTGTTGGGCCTCCTCGTACCACAGTTAAATTAATTACCACACCGTTTAACTGAATTTGGCTCCATTTTTCCGTTTGACCAAACAGAAAATCCATTTGCAGATGTCAGAAAATCCCCAGAGCAAAATAGTAAGAATTAATTGTATGATTGTTGCTGTTCTTCTACTTTGTAGCATACCGTATGATTTATTTTATTATTTATACTACTGATAATCAGCAGTCATTGAATTGAATCGAGTCTGTTCATTGAGATTATTAGGAGAATAGGGTTGTAGGTGGTTGGAGGTTTATGTTATGTTGACGATTTTTGGGTATTTTAGAATTTTAGTTAGTAATTTGTAATTTAATGGAAGATTGAAGTTGAAAATTGAAGAGCGAGAGAGAGAGTTGAGAGTGGAAATATCAAAAAGATGGAAGTAGTAGCGGAAGGGCTTTGGGGTCTGGCGGATTACCACGAGAGGAAGGGAGAAATAGGGAAATCCGTTAAGTGCCTCGAAGCCATTTGCCAGTCCCAAGTCTCCTTCTTCACCATCGTTGAAGTCAAGACACGCCTCCGCATCGCCGCTCTCCTCCGTCGCTCCCACAGCGTCAATGATGCCAAATCCCACCTCGAGCGATCTGTAAGTATATGCTTTTTTGCTTGCTTTATCTCTTTTATTGTTTTTTTTCCCTTTAATTTCTCATTAAGACATCTATTTAGTAGAATCTAAGCTTCATTTGGTCTCTGTTTTTCTCTTAACCAACAGCAATTGCTTTTGAAGTCGATACCATCATGCTTTGATCTCAAGTTCAGGACCTACAGCTTGCTCAGCCAGTGTTACCACCTCGTTGGATCGATTCCTCCCCAAAAACAAATTCTTTACAAGGCTCTCGACCTTACTGCTTCTGCTGGCCATGAGTACTCACTCCTCTTTCTCTTGTTTTTCTCACTTTCCTTTCTTTTTAATAAAAATATTTTTCTCTCTAAAATTTTATTTCTTTCAAGTGTTTCAGTCAAGCTATGGTCTTGCAACTTCAATTCACAGCTTGCAAATGCTTTGATCATTGAAGGAGACTACCAGACTTCAATCTCCGCATTGGAATGTGGATACGCTGGAGCCCATCAAATCTCTTATCCAGAGCTACAGGTATGTATATATGTCCTAACAACATGTTAACATAGTAATTATTTCTGGCAGTTTCATTTCATTCACTCTATTTTCCTCTTCGCTTTCCAAAGAGACTGTACAAGGAGTATTTACTACTATGTTGTTCTACCCCGTGATATATATTTCTCTGATTTCTTTGCTTTGTCATGCTGCTTCAGATGTTCTTTGCAACTTCTATGCTGCATGTGCACCTCATGCAATGGACTAATGATAATTTGGTTGAAAGTGCTGTTAGTAGATGCGATGAGGTCTGGCAAACTATTCCTCCAGATAGAGTTCCTCCAGATAGAGTAAGTGCTTGTTGTCTTTCAATATTGTGTGTAGTTCTTTTAGATTTCCATACCAAGTAATTCAACTTAAGCAAGATTTAATCTTTCTGACACGTGTCTATGCATTATGTATCTCTTATGTTGATTGCTAGACTAATTTTCCATAGTAATCAATACTTGTATTACTTTCTGACTGCATCGTTATGTCCATCTAGAGCAGTCAATGCCTTGGTTTGCTGTTCTACAATGAGCTGCTGCACGTATTCTATCGACTAAGAATTTGTGATTACAAGAATGCTCAACAGCATGTTGACAAATTAGATGCTGCAATGAAGGCTGACTCAAAGAAAATGCGGGAAGTACAGCAGCTGATGGATGAAGTTAACACCTTGAATCAAAGTCTATCCCACTCTGATCTACCCTCCAGGGAGAGGTCAGCACTTTTCTGTAAGACGGACTCAACTTCAAGACCGCCTTAGAAGTATGACTCCATTGGATTCAACTGGAAATTATTCTCTGGAACCTGCATGCTTTGGAAATGCACAACGGGCATGGACAGATAAGCTTCTGCTGGCACCATCTCCAATTGATGGAGAGTCGCTACCAAAAAGTGCTGTCTATGCACTGGTTGATCTTATGACTGTCATATTTGGGCGTCCAAAAGGAACTTTTAAGGAGTGTGCAAAGCGGATTCAATCTGGAATGCAGATTATCCAAGGTTAATATTTTGGACTAAGCATATAACTGTTTCTTTCCTTTTATCCAATTTTAGTTAGTGTATATTAAACTATGAATGCTAATTTTATTGGAATATTTACTTTAATTTTCTTTTGAATTTAGCTTTTTGCCCTAGTCAGCCACCAATTCATGCAGGCACTCCATTCTTTGTTTTCGATCACACTATTGAAGCTTCCTTTGTTTTTAAGTTGAATTATGCACTTCTAATTGTTTTGGATTTTTCTTGGGATTTGATTGAATTTTAGCATTATGTCTATCTTTTACATAGCATATCAGATTTTCTATGTCATATCTCTTTGGATACAGCAGTTCTTAGTTACTGGGTGATGAGTTTAGGGGATTGTCATTATTAATTATGTTGGAGTTTATCAATTCAGCATTAGAGAGCTAATTAATTATGTTTCTTGCAGAGGAGCTGGTTAAGCTTGGAATAACCGATGGTGTGAGAGGTTAGCTTCATGTTCTGATTGATGCCTACAATAATACTTTGCTATTGTTCCAATCCTTCTTAGTGTTATAAGCTTCCTTTAATTTTTTGTTGAGCAGAAGTCGATTTGCAACACTCAGCTATCTGGATGGCTGGTGTATATCTAATGCTGCTAATGCAGTTCCTTGAAAACAAAGTTGCTGTGGAGCTCACACGGTCTGAATTTGTTGAGGCACAAGAGGTAGGCTGTACTCAGCTGTCCTTTTTTTGTCAATGGATTTTTTCTTAGAGGACTGACGTGCCCTTCTTTTCAATGTTCTTTTTTTTTAATTTTCTTTTTCCTCCCTTCTTCGCGTTAGATTAGATACATTTATGCGTGCCCACAGAGAGGTGTGCTAGAGTTCATTACTAAGCTTTTCTAATAAAGGGCAATACTGATTTTATTGCTTTAATAAGTTTGATGGACAATCATTCACCTCATTCCACCAAGTAATACAACCTTCAATTTGGTAACAAAAAATTCATTAAAGGGGAACCAAGGGGGTGCCAACCCAAGTACAAGACTTGCTGACTTGTTTCACACGACAAACACATCTTGCAAACTATCAGATAAGGACATCATGTTCTCAACAAGAGCTCCTATCTCTGTCAGATCATCCTCCTCTGGCGAATCTCCTTCAATTTCCACTCTCTGTTGGCCAATATCAGTTGCCAGTCTGATTCCTTCCCAGATGGCTAATACTTCCACCACTGGCCACTTCTGAGTTGCATGCACCAGAACAGGTTACCGTATGAGCTCCAGCTATTGCACCCAGATAGTCATGGCACAATCCAATACCTCCTACCTTTCTATCCTTTTGCCACGCTTCATCAACATTGATTTTACGATATCATTGCCTTGGAGCTTTTAACATAGAATGATTCACCTGAGTGCGTCTGCTTGGTCTCTCCCAAGCTGCCTAAAAATCTGCTAACAATTTTACAGCAGAATGAATTATTTCTCTAGGTTCTCTATCCTTCTCACCTACCCTTATCCGATTCCTATTGTTCCACATTGACCAAGCTGTTTCCAGAAAGCAAGCAAGATTCTCATCTCCGATGCTCACCTCGACTTCCTGAAACCAGCCAATGAAGTTAGATTCACATGCTCACTGATTGTTCCCCCTATCCCACTTTCCTTCTAGAGCAGCTTAGCTTTAGAGCCATCCTTAAGCACATGAGTAATTGTCTCCTCATCCTGGCTACACAGCAAGCAACTCTGCAACTGCCATATGCCTACCCGTTCAGCTTGAGGACGTGCCATCTATATTCCTATTGTCCTCAACCTGTTTTGCATTATCCCACTCAACTTGATAAGCGCTCTTAACTGTGAAGCGACCATTGGGAGTATAGTGCTACATCATTCTGTCTCCTCCCCGCCAAAGAGTGCCTTTTTTGTTCCCCACAATCTTCTCCAGGTTGATGATGGATTCTATTTCTTTTTTGACAGGTTGGAATTTCTAGTTGATTTCGTCTTCTATCAATCCTAGTTGTGCAGGAGAATTATTGATTTTATTGCCATGGGTTATGCTAGACCCTGGCTTGACAGACTGATTGAGTTGGTCGGTGAAATACCAATACCATTTTGCAAATTGATGATGAGTTCACTTTAAAGTTGTTTTGGTCTTGTCTAAGTGAGAAAACATTTGTTATATTCAACACCTTGGCTTAAGTTTTTACTAATTTTTCAATGCTTTTGTACATGTCAGTCTTTGCTCTCCTGTTTCATATTTCACATCTAAATGCCCCTCGAATTAATAATTGTAATTGGAAGTTGGTTGTGTTTGAAACAGATTAACTGAACCTCTATCCTTTTTGTTATTTGTAGCGGCAGTGTATTTAAATTTTGACCTGATGTCAGGTCCTCCTGTGTCTCATCTTTGAACGCCCATGGTATCTCTGTGTAGTCCATGAAATGAAGGCATTAACATAGTTTTTCTATGTTTGTAGGCATTGGTGCAAATGAAAAATTGGTTCACACGCTTTCCGAAAATTTTACAGGCTTGTGAGAGCATTATTGAGATGCTTAGAGGGCAGTAGTCTCATTCTGTTGGCTGTTATAGTGAAGCAGCTTTTCATTATGTTGAAGCAGCAAAGGTATACCGTTCAGTTGTCACATTTGAGTTAAGAGGGGTTCTTTAGTACCATTCAATTCATAAGCTCCATAAGTTAATAATGCTTATTGGGTGATGTGCTATGTGCCTGTTGTCACGACCCGCGTGAGACCCATGTGTTCGAGGGTTTCCTAGCACACTTTGTTAGTACACTTTGTGATTATAATGTACAGCATTGTACTGCATGTGCACTGTAGGGTAATACCTTGTACTTCTGTACTACACTTGTAGTACACTTGTACTATCGTGCTACACTTGTACTACACTTGTGCTATGCTTTTAGTACCATAGGATTGTGACACTTGGCAAGATGGTAGCCATAGATGTAAGGGAGCTCTCCCTATATAAAGGGCTTCCCCCCCTCACTTGTAATTCATTCACTCATTCATTCATTCAAGCAATAGCAAGCTCTCAAGCTTTGTCTCATATTCTCTCTCTAGTATTGGCTATTTTCTTTGAACAGGTCTAGCTTCGAGGGTGGTGCTCTTGAGTAGTAAAGAGGAAGGCTGACTTAGGCATTCCAATGAGGTGTTTCCGAGCCTAAGGCCGCACGGTCAGTGACTTAAGCTTGCAGCCCGTGACAAGAAGTGGTATCAAAGCCAAAGTTCAACGAGATGGCAACCATTTCCGATGCTAGCAACCTAGCTCATGATGTTCCCGAGACCAGAGAGAGGGCAGCCAAGAAGGCCAGCTCGAAGGATATGATGTCAAGCATGGATGCTCGTCTGGCTAAGGTGGAGTTAGCCGTGGGGGAAATGCGTGAGAGGTTCGAGGATACCGACGGAAGCATTGAGGAGCTAACCTCCATGAGGGAGGATCTCCAGGGAGCGATGCAAGGTGCCCTCAACGAGGCCGTAGACATGCTCACGCAGAAGAACGACACCCTGGGGGCCGTGGTTGTGTCCATGCGGGAAGAGATGGAAGAGCTCAAGCGAGAGCTCTTAGCTTGCAAAGCAGCCGTCGGAGGTGGCATGCTTACTATGACACCCAGTCATAGGGTGTATGTGCCGAAGCCAAAGGAGTTCAAAGGTCCGAGCAGCAAAGGATGTGGACAACTTTCTTTGGGGCATGGAGCAATATTTTCGAGGGATGAGCATCATCGACGACATAACCAAGGTAAATACTGCCTCTATGTATCTTTTCGATATTGCTCTATTATGGTGGCGACGTAGGTATGTGGGTGTTGCCATTACTACGTGGGAAGAATTCCAGAGGGAATTCCGCCAACAGTTCTATCCCGAGTATGCGGAAAATGAGGCACGAGCCAAACTGCGAAGGCTCACCCAACGTGGGGAAGTACTGGAGTATGTGCGAGAGTTTTTAGAACTCAAGCTCCAAATTTTTGATCTTGGAGAGAGGGAGGCTCTCTTCTCCTTCATGGATGGCTTCAAACCATGGGCCAAGCAAGAGGTGCAAAGAAGGGATGTCCAAGACCTCACCTGAGCCATGTCTATGGCAGAATCTTTGGTGGAGTTCAAACAAGAGAGATTCGACTCCTTTAAGAACAAGGGCAAAGGTGGGGGAGACAGAGACAAGTATCAAAAGGGTGGTCCGGGGAAACCACCAATTCACAAGTGGAAGTATGCCAAAGAAGAGGACAGAAAGAAGGAGCCATTAGCATGCTTCTTGTGTGAAGGTTCTCATCGGATGCGAGATTGCTCGAAACGAACCAAGATCGCTGCCATTGCCAGAGAAGAGGGGGAAACAAAGATAGACACCCTCAAGCTTGGTTCTATCTTGCTCAACTCGATCAAAGCCAAAAGGTTTGGCAAGCAGAAGGGCCTTATGTTTACAAACATCGTGGTGGCTGGCACCAGAGTTAGTGCTCTTGTAGACACTGGAGCTTCCGATCTCTTTGTGTCTGAGGAAATGTCAAAGAGATTACATCTCAAGGTGGAGAAAAGCAATAGATGGATAAAGACAGTCAACTCCAAGGAAGTCCCGACAATGGGTGTAGCACAAGAGGTGGAGCTACAACTTGGAGACTGGAAAGGCAAGGAAACTCTCGAGGTAATCCCACTTGATGATTACGATTTTGTAATTGGGTTAAATTTCCTTGATCGAATTAATGCCTTGCTAGTTCCATTTTCCAATTGTTTATGCATCCTTGATTCTCGATGCCAATGTCTTGTGCCGATAAGGCGAGACTCTGGCCAAGTGAACCGAGTTCTATCTACAATCCAACTAGCCAAGGGGGTGAGAAGGGATGAAGTCACCTACTTGGCCACCTTGAAACTGGAGGAGGTCCTAGAGTCCAAGGAAGAGAGTCCTTTAGAGGTGCTTGAGCTGCTAGAGTCATTTGTTGATATGATGCCCCCGGAGTTGCCCAAGAAACTCCCACCTAAGAGAGAGGTGGATCATAAGATCGAGTTGGTATCTACTACCCAACCACCAACCAATGCTCCATACCGAATGTCGCCTCCTGAGCTTGAGGAATTGAGGAGACAACTTAAGGAGTTGGTTGATGCGGGGTTTGTGCGACCGTCCAAGGCACCCTAAGGTGCACCGGTTTTGTTCCAACGGAAGCATGATGGATCGATGAGGATGTGCATCGATTATAGAGCCCTCAACAAGCTCACAGTGAAGAACAAGTACCCCATCCCACTCATTGCATACTTGTTTGATCAACTTGGGGATGCCAGATGGTTCACCAAGTTAGATTTGAGATCGGGGTACTACTAAGTCCGGATAGTCGAGGGGGATGAGCCAAAGACAGGGTGTGTCACTCGCTATGGTTCTTACGAGTTTTTTGTGATGCCTTTCGGACTTACTAATGCTCCAGCAACATTCTGCACTCTAATGAACAAGGTACTTCAACCCTTTCTAGATCGCTTTGTGGTTGTTTACCTTGATGACATTGTTATCTATAGTCGATCTCTAGAAGAGCGTGTGAGGCACTTGAGACAGGTATTCCAAGTTCTGAGAGAGAACGAGCTCTATGTGAAAAAAAAGAAGTGCTCATTCGCCCAACATGAGGTACGATTCCTTGGCCACATAGTTGGTGGAGGGAAGATTCGGATGGAAAAGAGCAAGATCCAGGCCATCGTTGATTGGAGGCCACCAACCAAGGTTACCGAGTTGAGATCGTTCCTTGGGTTGGCGAACTATTATTGGCGTTTCATCAGAGGCTACTCAACCATCACCACACCCTTGACAGATATACTCAATAAGGGGAGAGTGTGGGAATGGAGTGCAATGTGCCAGGGGGCCTTTGAGCAGCTGAAACGGGCAATCACAGAAGAGCCAGTCCTTGCCCTACCGAATCACACCAGGCCTTATGAAGTCCACACGGATGCATCCAACTTTGCCATTGGAGGGGTCTTGATGCAAGATGGTCATCCTATTGCTTTTGAGAACCGAAAGCTCAACGAGACTGAGCGACGGTACACGGTTCAAGAGAAAGAGATGACGGCGGTAGTTCATTGCTTGCGCACATAGAGGCACTATCTTTATGATCTAAGTTTGTGGTGAAGACCGACAATGTGGCCACAAGCTACTTTCAGACTCAGAAGAAACTCTCTCCTAAGCAAGCCCGATGGCAAGATTTCCTTGCCGAGTTTGATTTTGTGTTGGAGTACAAGCCAGGGAAGACCAACACAGTAGCAGATGCACTAAGCCGAAAGGTAGAGTTTGCTGCCATTAGCCGACCACAGGGTCTTTGGTGGATCGTATTAAGGAGGGATTGCCCCATGACCCGGCCGCCAAGCCTTTAATGGAGTGTGCCACAAAGTGGAAGACCAGGAGGTTCTGGCTAGAGGGAGACTTGCTCTATACCAAGGAGAATCGGTTATATGCGCCACTTCATGGGAAGTTGCGGAAAGAGGTGATGCAAGAGTGCCATGATTCAAAGTGGGCTGGTCACCCGGGTGTGCACCGTACCCTAGCACTTGTGGAGGAACGCTACTACTGGCCACACTTGAGAGATGACATTGAGGCCTATGTGAAGACCTGTCTTGTGTGTCAACAAGACAAAGTGGAGCAAAAGTCACTTGGGGGTCTCTTGGAGCCATTGCCAATTCTGGAGCATCCATGGGAGTCTCTCCATGGATTTCATTGTGGGGCTACCCAAGAGTGATGGATTTGGAAGCATCATGGTTGTGGTAGACCGGTTTTCGAAGTATGGGACTTTCATTCCGGCTACCAAAGAGTGTCCAGCAGAGGAGGCAGCCCGATTATTTCTTGAACATGTGGTGAAGTATTGGGGTGTACCACAGTCCATTGTTAGTGATCGAGATGGACGGTTCACGGGACGGTTCTGGACAAAATTGTTCAAGTTGCTCGGATCGGATCTAAACTTCTCCACTAGTATCCACCCCCAAACCAACGGACAGACTGAGCGGGTGAATGCTTTGTTGGAGACATACCTTCGACACTATGTGAGTGCCTCGCAACGAGATTGACCGAAGTTACTAGATGTGGCTCAGTTTTCCTATAACTTGCAAAGGAGTGAGGCCACCAACCAAAGTGCCTTCGAGATTGTGATGGGACGGCAACCCCATACTCCGGGTACCATTGTTGTGGGATACACAGGGTCAACTCCAACAGCCTATAAGTTTGCCAAGGCGTGGCAAGAGCAGACCGACTTGGCTCGAGTTTGCCTACACAAGGCAGCCAAGCGTAATAAGAAGTGGGTGGATCGTAAAAGATAGGATGTGCAGTACCGAGTGGGAGATTATGTGCTTGTGAAGCTACATTTGGTACTTCGCACCAAGGGGATCCATAAAGCATTGGTGCGCAGATATTAGGGACCTTTCAGAGTTCTTCGGAGGGTAGGCAATGTGGCCTAAAAACTTGAGCTACCTTCCAAGCTCAAGGTGCACCCGGTCTTCCATGTGAGTATGTTGAAACCATTCCATGAAGACCAAAATGATCCGGATCGAGGTGAGTCACAGCGAGCCCCTATAGGAGTTAGGGTCTCCTATGACCGAGACATTGAGAGTATACTGGCCGACCGAGTTTTGAGAAGGAAGAACTACAAGCCGAGGCATGAGTACTTGATACAATGGAAGGGACAACCTGATAGTGAGACTAGTTGGGAACCAGCCGAGGCCTTGTGGCAATTTCAGACAAAGATCGACCAATTTCTTGCTGAGAGTGCGACGAGGGCGTCGCCAGATTGAGTGGGGGAGAATGTCACGACCCGCGTGAGACTCATGTGTTCGAGGGTTTCCTAGCACACTTTGTTAGTACACTTTGTGATTATAATGTACAGCATTGTACTGCATGTGCACTGTGGGGTAATACCTTGTACTTCTGTACTACACTTGTACTATTGTACTACACTTGTACTACGCTTTTAGTACCGTAGGATTGTGACACTTGGCAAGATGGTAGTCATAGATGTAAGGGAGCTCTCCCTATATAAAGGGCTTCCCCCCCTCACTTGTAATTCATTCACTCATTCATTCATTCAAGCAATAGCAAGCTCTCAAGCTTTGTCTCATATTCTCTCTCTAGTGTTGGCTATTTTCTTTGAGCGGGTCTAGCTTCGAGGGTGGTGCTCTTGAGTAGTCAAGAGGAAGGTTGACTTAGGCATTCCAAGGAGGTGTTTCCGAGCCTAAGGCCGCACGGTCAGCGACTTAAGCTTGCAGCCCGTGACACCTGTCATGTTGGTGTTATAATCTAGTGAGCAAATGCAACTAGTCAGTTCTAGTTTTTTACCAGTGCATTTCAGGTTCTGTTTGCTGAATGACTTATCAGAAAAAAAGTTATGTTTGCTGAATGAATGTTTGTTTTTCTGGAATTCAATCTAAAAGCTCCTCCATGTATGTTGCATTTTCAGCTAACAGAGAGCAAATCAATGCAAGCTATGTGCCAAGCTTATGCAGCTATCTCTTACTTCTGCATAGGTGATGGTGAATCATCTTCCCAGGTTGAGTGTGTGCTGTGGTTAAAGAACTCATTTACTTGCACCAATAATTTTTATTTGGCTTAGATTAGCAGTAATTTTATTGGTTGGTTTCTGTTTTATTACTGATTTATGATCTGTATTTAGGCACCATATTTGATTGGACCACTTTACAGAATGAAGGATTCTTTTCTTGGGGTTAGAGAGGAAGCAAGTATTCTTTTTGCTTATGGCCTTCTATTGATGAAGTAGCAAGATCTACAGGAAGCAAGGTTCGTCTTTAGTTCTTAATTAACCTCTGCCCTGATCAAGCAATTTCTTTATCGGACGTTGCGGACTGTGTCTCCCTCTGCCTCTCTGACTACTATCTATCTACTCCTTAAGATACCAACTCCTATGCAGAAATGAACTGGCCAAAGGCTTGCAGATTGCATATAATCATATGGGGAACCTTCAACTTGTTTCACAGTATTTGACAATCCTTGGGAATTTGGCTCTTTCTCTGCATGACACAATACAAGCCAGAGAGATCTTGAGATCTTCTCTCACATTGACAAAGAAGCTCTATGATATCCCGACTCAGACATGGGTCCTATCAGTTTTAACAGGTCTATCTCATTTCCTATAACCTTTGACATTCTTCATAACCATGAATATAGTTGATTTTTTAGTGCAGAAAATTTTTGTTTAGAAAAAGTATTTCATTTTCCAAATGTTGGCATCATAAATCATATTCATTCTATGGCCCATTATTAAATCCAATCACTAAACACTATGAAATTTATCAATTTCGTTCAATTGAGACATCGAGTTATGTAGAATTATCATATCGGCACGCCTAACTTTGAAGGTTATGTAACTATTTCTCTGCAGCTTTGTATCGACAATTAGGTGAGAAGGGAAATGAAATGGAAAATGACGAATATCAAAGAAAAAAGTTTGAGGATCTGCAAAAAGACTTGCTGACGCACGTTCATCCATCTATCACATTGAACTGGTGAGCACAATTTTCTTTGTCTTATATTTCAGTCTTATGGTTGTTACTGCTAGGGATATCTTCCAGAGTTTTAGTGCTGTAGTCACTTACTGGTTATTTCTCATGTATTCTCTGTGCAGATTGACAAAGTTAGACTTGAAGTTCAGCAATTTCATGAGAGCATCAAGCGCGCAATGACAGGCCGATCCATGAGAGTCAATCTTGACATTCCAGAGTCTGTTGGTATATCGACACCACTACCAGCTCCTTCATCATCAAAGCTAGTCGATTTAGACACTGGCAGACGAGGAAAAAGAAAAATCTAATTACCAGCTTGTTCTATGCAGTTTTATATTCATTGTAAAATACAAAACTGTAAATGTGTTTTGATGTTCACCTTACTTATAGATTGCAATGTTTGGAGTTGCAGCTTGACACAGTGCTCGTGGCATTTATTAGCTCTGAATAGTAGTAGTTTTTAATTAAAATGTTTACAAATTTTACCTTCTTTTGTTCTATAATTGCTCGGGAAAGATATTTGAGTTTTAGCTGGGTGGCTGCCCACTGGCTGTTTTTCATGGTTAGTAACACTGTAAAGCTTTGATATGTTAAGACTTGGCTGTTGCAAGCATATTTCATTGGCAAAATTTTCCATATACTGCCACTGTGATAGCGTTATGGAGCCCCAAGAAGTTCTCTAACTGAATACGTAGGCAGTCAAGAGAAGGTCAGAAAAACGAATGATTGAATATACTTGGAAGATGATTTGTACTTTGCCACATTTCTTTTAATGCTTAAAATTTACACGTGAAAGTTATAGTTTGTTGCTTTTCCATGATTAGCTTTCTTGTTTTCTTCTCAGCGGTACAACTGGGAGCCTACAGGTGTTGACATCCACTATGTTGCCTGTGCTTGGTGTTGTCATGCTTCCTCTATTGGAGTTAGACCTGCGATTTCCTTGAGTGGTTTCCACATGACCTTTCTCCTGTGCGTACATGGAGGTTTTGACAAAAAGCATAGTCATAAAGAGAGATCAGAGAACTGAAGAAATGTATCACATGATCATATATTCATATGTTGTATTTAGCTCCACATGGGACTGCTCTGGTTTGGACTGGATTAAAGATTTTTTTAGAGACAAAAGTTGATCTAGAAGATAACAGCCTTACCAGTTTCCACACTCCGCAATGACTCTGACTTTCGGGCGAAGGGAGGGAAGCAAAGCAAGAAACTGCAATTCTGACTTGGACAGAACCTGTTGTGAAAGGTACAGATGAGATGTAACACTAACAGTCGATCTCCTATGGGCTACATTGTGAGGGAAAGTTATCATAAGGTAATGTTACCTTTGCTTCAATTATCCAGACAACGAGTCCTCTAGCATTTGGAGGTAGTGCCTCAAGCCTGTAATCGACTTCTGGTGGGAAATACCACCTTGCTATGGGCTGTTTCCCTACATGAGCCTAAAAAATAGTGTCATTCACTCACTGAAGTGTCGGAAACTTGGAACATGGAATGCTTGGAGAATGTTAATGTCAATCACGATTGATGGATTCAGTTGTTCGTGTAAGACACATGAAATTTGTGCTTTCTTACACGAAGGCTGCAATGTGATAGCCATGACTAATACTAACAATCTTTTGGAATACCATAAATGTAGTAGCAAAAAATGGAGCAGGAGCAGCTAGCGCGAGCATATAAACAGACTTACAGGGCATACAGGGTGAACTTTGGTGAGGGTGGTTTCAGGATCACCAAGGCCACGAGCACTGAGATCGAGGAAGTAGTAACCCTGATATCTGAGACGATTTAGGTAGCGACCCTCGTAGCCTCCCTCATGCGGGGTGTAAATGGCAAGGGCTTTATGCTCTTCAACATCTGATAGCCAACGGCCTAGATCGAACTTGAGCAGATCTCCTCCAATGAAGTCCCCTATTCCTATTCCAGTGCCACACCGCACCACACCTACCCTTTTGGGTTTAGTCGTTTTACCATATCTACCTCTCAAATCCATGATCATCTTTTTGGAGATGCAGTTGTTTGGTGGGAGAAGCTGCTTATGGTGAATATGGGATAAGGATGGTGCCCCATGTTGTAAGCAGGCTGCAGAGGTTGCCATTTTATTCCTTTTTGTCAGATTTTCTTCTTAAACTGTGATGAAGGAAGGACATAATATAGCAGTATAGAGGAGGAACAGGAAAACTACGTTAAAGTCGTGTGGTGGAGATAAAAGATAAGAAACTAAGCTAATCTCTCTCTCTCTCTCTCTCTCTCTCTATATATATATATATATATATATATATATATATATATATATATATAAGTATAATAGTTTCAGCGTGCATATAAGCAATAACGTGGACATTAGATATATCACTTAATTATCAAATTATTTTTTTAAATAAAATATATTTATTTTTAAAATCAAATATTTGTATATTTTATCTTTAACTAACAAAATTATTTAATCTATCAATTACTTTTTTTAAATAAAATATATTTATTTTCAAATTCAAATATTTACATGTTTTTTCTTTAACTAACAAAATTATTTAATCTCTCTATTAATAATTCTTGATTAATATTCACTCACATAATAATTATTTTTATCTATAAAAGAGTTGATATAAAAAGCCGAACTCGGTCTTCAAAAATTAATAATTTGATTTCATTCAATTTTATTTTTAATACAAAAGTTATGGCAAAGTTGTTGATATGTTAAAGCCAATTATGGCAAAGTTATTTTATGTTATTGTCAAATATCAAACGAGCGCTATATGTATTAATTACAATTAATTTTGACGCAAATAATTGGTGCAAGAAAAATATAGCCATTTTGTTGATATGTCACAAACTGGTAATCTGATAAACTAAGCCTACAATTGATGCGATAGACATTACCATCTGTCAGTGTGATATTTTTCCTATATACAACACTTTCTCCTTATCGGACTTGGACTTATTTTTATCTAAAGGCAGAGTTGTGTTGCTTAATATAAAATATTATTTGAAAATTTATGTTTAACTAAATAAATTTAACTTTCATCTCATTTTATTTACGGATAATTTTTTTATATTAACAATTATCTATAATATTTATCTTATTAATTAATCAGTATTTATTTTCATTTAAATATAGTATATTCTTTCATTGTTCTTATATTTTTATTTCTCTACATATCAACATGAAATATATACTGATTATTATTTTTATTTTTTTATTCATGCTTATAATTTTATTATTTTAAGTTTATGTTGATTTGTATACTTAATATATATTTGCGTTGTTTCAATTACTGCCGAACAAAGATTATTAACAACATAAAAAGATTATTACGACTCGGTTCCATATCATTCAAGAAATCTTTGATCAGCAAGAACAGTAAGAGTGTTTGATTTTTGCTTTTTTATTGTCTTTGGAGTTTATTGCAAATTTTCTTTTGGTATTAATCTGTTGTTTGGTGGTCTTCTACTATGTATTTTTTGATTCTAAGGATTGAGGTAAACCCCAAATAATTACATACTATACAAAACAAAACGCCTTCAAATAACGAAGTTTGAATCCAAAAACAAAAAGAATAGAGAAATTGAGAAAAACCTACGAACTAGATTCATCAATTAGGATAATTTTAGACTTATTTTTATCTAAAGACAGATATTATCTTACTTTCTTTCTATTGATTTTTGAAAAAAAATTAGTAAAATTTTTAATTGTTAGTTATACATATATTTTTTTTATATGTATATGTACATAATTGACTCAGTTTAGATAGCAAGGTATATAAACAAAATGCAACTAAACCAATAATTGAAAATGTATAAAAATTTCAAATCAATAGTTTCAATAAATTAATTTTTCAGTTTGATTTCGAACTCTTAATCAAGTAATGTGGGCTGCCAGTTAACCATTTATTGTTCCTGCAATTTTTATTTCTTCTTTGTATTTATAGCTTTTCTTTTTAATCTGTTTGAGAATAAAAGATCTTTTAGTTCAAATTTATTTTTTTTCATTAATCATATAACTTCTTATCATAAGTTGTCCTATAAATTTGATTTTATTTTTATTTAAAAGTAGAGATTGTCTTGCCTCCTCTTTGTTGATTATTGAAAAAATTTAGTAAATTTTTTATACAGTATTTATTTGATTGGGGTCAATTTTGGTTCAAATCAACATTATTGTGACTTAATTATTTAAATTCCTTTAAAAACACATCATTTATTTATCAAATATTTATTTAAAAAATATATCCGTTTTCAAATTCAAAATATTTATTTGTTATTTTTAACTAATATTCAAAATATATAGGTGATATTTTTAACTAACAAAATTCTTTAAACTTTCATAATGATTAAAAAATTATATTAATAGAGACTGAATTTTTATAAACGCTTTTTAAGATAACGATTAGTTTTAATGCATAAAAATCTGGCCAAGAGAAAATATATTATTTGAAATTTAAATTTTACATAGTAAATTTATGATAAAACAAATGACTAATATACCATATCTTCCTTTCTATGCTATAATAAATCAAAATTTAACCCATTTAAATTTAGACTTATTCTTATTAAAGGAAATTAACCCTCATTTCATCTTATCTACATATAATAAGGTTGTTATATTGATAATTATCTATTACAAAAATAGTTTTATTTCATTAGTTATTCAGTATTTAGCTCCATTTAAGTTTGGTTTTTTCTTTTATTGTTTTCATTTCTCAACAGAACAACTAGTTAAAAGAAAAGTTTACTAATTATTGTCTTTTATATTTTTATATTCACATTTATAATATTATTTTTTTAAGCTTATACTGATTTTTATACCTAATATACTTGCATTGTTTCCATTACTACATAGCAAAGATAATTGAAAAGAGAGAAAGATTATTGTGACTCAATTTTGTAAATTCTTTTAAATTCAATAATCACTTTTTTCATCTATTTTTTATCTCACAATTTTGTGTTTTACATAAAAGCTTTTGTGTGTTTTTTTAAGTTCGTATTGATTGTTATACTTAATATAGTTCCAGTGTTTCCATTATTGCAGAGTGAAGATTATTGAAAAGAGATAAAGATGATTGTGACTCAATTCTGTAAGTTTGTTTAAAATTTATAAATCTTTTATTTATTAAATAATTTTTTTGAAAAAAAATATCTATTTTTAAATTCAAAATATTTATGTTATTTTTAACTAACATTCAAAATATTTGTGTTATTTTTAACCAATAAAATTCTTTAATCTTTCAATAAATTTTTGAAAAATAAATCTAATATATTTTCAAATTCAACTTTTTTAATTTAAATTTCTATCAACTATTTAATACATCAAGAATGCCACATAAGTAATGACGTGGACATTAACATAGACACACTATTTACTTATCAAATTGCTTTTTTTATATAAAAAAAATTACATTAAAGTTCAAAATATTTACATATTTATCTTTAACTAACAAAATTATTTAAATTTTCAATAGTAAAATTTACTCCAAACAAATCCAAAGTTTCAATTTTTAAACCAAAAGAACTTTTTCATCTAGTTTTCTTAATTAAAAAAGTATGCATATAGCTTATATCATTCAAGTATAAAAAAAAAGATAATTTTATCTTTGTTTCTATGCATGCATATTTCTTTTTATACGTACAATTTGTTACACTTATCTCATTAAGCAATCAATACTTAGATCAAATTTGTTTCAGTCTCATCTCATTTTATCTACAAATAATAAGTTTTTTTATATTAATAATTATCTAAAATAAAATATAATTATCTCAATAGTCAATCTGTCTTTAGTTTCACTTAAGTTTTGATTTTTTTTTCATTGTTTTCATGTTTTTATTTCTCTGTATAGCTGCTTGTTAGGAGAAAGGTTTTTAATTATCTCCTTTTAATTTTTTATAGTAATGTTTATATATATTTTTTTAGGCCTATTTTATTTCATGTCTCTCTTCCAAAATTTTAGGTTTTGTCATTAAATTATTGATTGGCAATCGTTCAATTGAAGTTCAGCGTGTTCCTGTTCGGAATCTTTGCAATCAGATTGGGAATAATTGATTGGATTTGAACTGGATTGAACAGAAAGAAGTAAAAAAAATGTTGGGGGCGTTAAGGTTCGTTAGGGCTCGTGAGCTCATCATCCTGCGGAACAATCATCATGATAAGCCGTTTGCTTTCTTGCGATGCTTCCATAATAATTTTTACAATTTTGGTAATGATTATAATAATAATTATACTCGAGCAGTTAGTGGTGTAAGAGGTCGTCTTCTTAGCAGCAGCAGCAGCAGCAGCAGTAGAAGCAGAAGCTCCATCTTTGAATCATACTGCAATTCTGCAAGGAGAAAGGCAATTGGGACAAGTGGTCGCCTCAATATCAATGCCTTCCTTTCCGATTCCCCCGCTTCTGCGTCTTTCTCCCCACAATACCACCAACTGCCGGTTCTCTTTTTACATTTCATCTTTGTTTATTTATTCAATTCCCCAAATAATAAATGGTATTATGTTGATTAATTAGTTTGTTTCTAATTGTTACTAAACTACTTGTTAACAGAGTTCAATGCTCAATGGTCGCATATTGTTCTCCACCTCATCTACTTCCAACAATGACCCAACACCCTCTTCCTCGAACCAAAACAAAACAGCCTCCATGGTTAAGCAGCAGCAGCATCACAAACAGGAGCAGCAAGTTACCGACATGAAAATCCTCCGCACTCTCGCCAGTTACTTGTGGATGAGAGACAACATGGAGTTCCGCTTAAGGGTCATCACCGCATTGGGTTTCCTAGTTGGTGCTAAGGTCTTGAACGTTCAAGTCCCCTTCCTCTTTAAGCTTGCTGTTGATTGGTTGACTACTGCCACTGGCAATGCCAGCGCTCTCGCCTCCTTCACAACTGCTAATTCTAGTCTTGTTGCGCGTTTGGCTACCCCTGCTGCTGTTCTCACTGGATACGGCATTGCTCGAATGGGAGCTTCTGTTTTCAACGGTATACTAACCCATCAAGTAATTGCTCGCTACCACTTTTTCAGTTTAGGCTTTTAAAGATCATTACTTTGTATCATCTTCTGATTCTATTTGTTGTTTTCTCTGGCAATACCTTGTCAATTTTTCATTATTCTTTCTTTCCTTCCCCATAAATTTGTTACTACTATTTTTTTCCTTCCAATTTTCGGTTCCTATGGTAATTAATTGGTTGTAACACTGTTGTTGCAGAACTACGCACTGCTATCTTCTCTAAGGTAGCTTTGCGAACAATCCGTTCAGTATCTAGAAAGGTATGTGCCTGCGTGTACGTTGTTATGTTTTATTTGCTTCTGTTGCCTCCTTCTACAGTTCTTCTAATGCTGCATATCTTGATTCCTTTCATGTGACTTACTTAGTAGCATTTTAATTTTGCAGGTGTTCTCACATTTGCATGAACTTGATCTTGGCTACCATCTAAGGTATTACTTTGCTTCTGCAAATTTTCTCATGTACTGGGCTGGAAATTTATGTTTAACTTACTTACACAACTCACCTATTGCAATCAAACTATGTGCTTAATGTGAACTCGTGAGCGCCTCCATCCCAGTTTTAGGCTAAGTACTCTAATTGGATCATGGGAAATGGATGAAATTTTGGCAGGAGAGGATCCATGATCAGATCAGCCTCATTTGGAGTTTTCATATGCGAAAAGTCAGCTGACTAGAAAACCTATGGACATCTTGTTGAAAAACTTTTATTTGGTACTTTCAGATTAAAAGTCTCGGGATAGAAGGTCTAAACCTATATTCCAACCATCTGGGCATAAACTTTTGCAATAAAGAAAGACCATTTTCAATTGAGTTTGGTCAGTGTATCCGGTCAATATGGTGTAACACTTAATTCTTGTTGAACATGTTGAAATGCTAATTCTTATAGAACATGATGAAATGCTCAATCATAAATGATTTTCTGTCTCACATTGAATCCCTGTTTTCTATTATAATTTACTTTAAACAGTGAGATTGCATACACATGCATCTTTTTCTTACTTGTTTGGTGTGTTTCCAGTCGAGAAACAGGTGCATTAAGTAGAATTATTGATCGTGGGAGCCGTGCAATAAATTTTATCCTCTCATCTATGGTGTTCAATGTTGTTCCCACCTTTTTAGAGGTACAGCTTGACTTTTACTGAGCTACTTTATTTTATAAAGATAATAGATTCAGTATATTTTACGCCACTTTCTGTGATAGATGATTGAGTACTCAGTAATAGGTGTGCTCTGTCGCTGCCTGTGCTGTATTTTTCAATTTCTGGGTCTGTTGCTTCTTTTTTTCTGAACAAATTCGACATATTTAATATGTATCCTCCAGATATCTATGGTATCAGGTATACTAGCTTACAAATTTGGAGCACCTTTTGCCTGGATCACTTCACTTTCTGTTGCTGCATATATTGTTTTCACGTTGACTGTGACACAGGTACTATCTCTTCCACTGATTCTTTATCAGTATCATCCACATAGTTTGTCAAGAATGAAATGTTACACTTGCTCTTATATTTACCCCTCCCGTTTTGATTTGTTAATCAGTCATTTTCATAACAATCTTCATTCATGGAGTAATTCACAGTTGAATATGTTGCCAATCATCTTCCGTCAGTTTACTAGCTCGTATTTGATTTTACTTTGTAGTCCTCTGGGCTAAATTTTCATTTTGGTTTTTATGCTCTTTAAGATTCCTTTTTTCCCTGGTGGTTGGGGACGGAGGGTTCTTCGAGAAAGGGATGAGTTTCTTATTTTTCCATTTCCCTCTTTTGTTTAAGTTAGTGTGAATTTCAGCCTTTAGTTCTTCCTCTTAACCTTTTCCTTGTCTTCTCCAGTGGAGGACCAAGTTTAGGAAGGCTATGAACAAAGCCGACAATGATGCAAATACAAGAGCAATTGATTCACTTATCAATTATGAGGTGACGATGTGATGTATTTTTCTGTTGATCTATTAATTGAGTTCTGCCTTATTGCCAATAACTTTTTCGCCTGTTAATATGTCTCAATTTTAATGCTGTTTTTATTTTTATGTTGTTTTTAAATTTCAGACTGTTAAATATTTCAACAATGAAGGTTTTGAAGCTCAAAAGTATGATGAGTTCTTAAAGAGTAAGTTTTTTGGGTATTGCAGTTGTTAATTTTCTGAGTAGATATTAAACTTGGACTTAGTCAGCTGGCCAAACTACCAAGCATTAGGAGTTAAAGGCTGTCATTCAGGGCCCACAAAACTCTTAAATTGATATTCTGAACTGATAAGGTTAGGATGATCTTTGGATGGCTTTGCCATGTATTTAAACCAGTCATGTTTGATAATAAGTTACTCATAAACGTGCTTCCACACTTTCTGAATTTTCATTGTATAAGTAGATATTTATAAATTTATATCCTTTTATGTATGCTCCCGACATTGGACAAGCACTTCTGAGAGCCTTGGTTGTCCCCTCCAGTCAAGAATTGGAGCCTCATATAAAGTAAGAACGAGATGGATGTTTCCATCCCAACCATTTTCATTAGTCCCGATCTTGATGAAGGAGAAGGATTAATTTATAACAAAATTTTCCCATTGTTGATTTCCAGGCATAGTTCTTTTTCCCCTATGCCACCTATTGGTATTAGTGTAGTATTAGTAGTAGTCTTATCCATTATATGGTATGTGTCCTTTGTGTGGCAGTTCTTCTGGTTCTGTAGGAATCTTTTATTATTCCATCTTACTGCAGAGTGAGAAAGAATGGGAGGTTGTATCATTTTATTTGCACTTCTTTCCTTCACTTAGTTTCACCCTTGCTGATGCTGCTGTTGCTTTCAGGGTATGAAGACGCCGCCTTGAAAACACAACAAAGCCTCGCTTTTCTGAACTTCGGCCAAAATGTCATATTTAGTACAGCTCTGTCAACAGCAATGGTGTTGTGTTCACATGGGATTATGAAAGGCGAGATGACTGTTGGTGACTTGGTAAAAATTTGTCTTGATATGTTTACATCTTATGAAATTGTGTGTGTGTGTGTGTATATATATATATGTAGCTATTAGATACGTATGAACTTTGTTAAGTGGTTGAACTTTAGCGGATTATGCATATATTTGAAAGCACAGGTTATGGTCAATGGGCTTCTCTTCCAGCTATCTCTTCCGCTCAATTTCCTTGGCAGTGTTTATCGTGAGACCATACAGAGCCTGGTTGACATGAAGTCCATGTTTCAGTTACTGGAGGTAATTCTTGAGGAGCTCCTACAGCTTTCTTCCAGTTTAGAATTCATGTAACTTCTAAGATTTTTTTTAATGTAAATTGTTGACTCCCTTATGTCTTTAGTTCATATCAGTGAGAATTTGTGTCTGAAAATTGTGGATTTGATATTCCTTCTATTACAAATTAAGATCCATAGATGTTGATCCGTGCCAATCAATATGATTTCCTATCACTTTTACTGCATTTTCGTCATTTCTATCACTCTTCTTGTTGCACGACCTTGTACTATGTTGGTAAAGCAATCTATAACGTAATTCTTCTTTTGGTGACTGCTGCAGGAGAGGGCTGACATCAGCAATAAAGATAATGCAAAGCGTCTAGAATTGCATGGGGGAAGCATTCAATTTGACAACGTACACTTCAGGTAATTAGTGGCCCTTGTTTTTATCCACCTTATTATTCTGTAAATCTGAGCTAGTGCATTATATTTTGGCAAGTGGGTCTATACGGTGCAAGAAACAGACCAAGGTGATTATTTGTCATCAATTCAGATGCAAGTTATGATAAAAATCATCATGGTCAGATCATTTAGTTCATATTTGAAAAATGCTGTTCAGTGTGTTTCAGAAATTGTGTTTTAATGGATTGTGTGTCATCAAGCAATCCATGAAGTAGATACCTTAAGTCAGATGCTAATATCTATTGATTACCTTTTTTTGGGGAGAGGGGGGTTTTGATGATTGATTGTGATGGACCATCTTTGTTATATTGTAACAGTTACCTGCCTGAGAGAAAGATTCTTGATGGGATATCTTTTGTTGTACCTGCTGGAAAAAGTGTGGCTATTGTTGGCACCAGTGGCAGTGGTAAGGCAAGCATGTTCAAATTGATTACTTTAACTGGTAATCTGGATCTGTACAAAAACCCTTTTCATACATCAATAGTTCTTGCCACCATGGAAAGTTTTTTATGAACTATTTTTCTTCGTTTTTATCCCCCTTCCCCCCACCCTCTTACTTGTGACCTACCAGTCCATGAATGTGCCATATGTTATACTTAATTTTTCAAGTTATTTATGTACTTAGTCTGACTTGTCAGGAAAATCCACTTTAAGGATGGAAAGCGCGTAAGGAATCCTAAAATTCGTTGTAGCTTTTTTTCCCCTTTGATTTAAAGATTTATATTTGTGACCAATTTTACCATACATATAAAATGTGTTCCAGTTTGGAGATGCATGACATAGCTGTTTTATATTTTCATGTTATATGTTAGCCAATATTCTTGCATAGTCGAATGCCTTTTTCACTCAATCTCCTTACAGCGCGATTGATATGTCTAAATTTACATTTGGTTGCAGGCAAGTCAACCATTCTTAGATTGCTCTTCCGGTTTTTTGACACCCATTCTGGAAGTGTAAGAACTGATAATTTTTTTATTGCTACATCTATGGGCCCAATATATCACACAGTTGATGAAGAAACCCATATTTTCATTTATTAAATTTATTGTATTCTTAAACCTTCAAATAACACCTAGTCTTGACATTCTTCATGCTGCTGAGAAGGGTATAGTTCCTTTCTCTCTCTATTTATCTATCTCTCTGTCTCTCTGTCTCTCTCTCTCTCTCTATATATATATATATATATAAAATATCTATCTCTGATCTACAATGATATTGCACTTTCTATTTGACGTGGTTCCCTGAAGCACCGATTATCAAGTTGCTTTACAGATAAGGATTGATGGGCAAGACATACGGGAAGTAACACTGGATAGTCTTCGGAAGTCTATTGGTGTCGTGCCACAAGATACTGTAAGTTTTTGCTCCTATATAAATTCATCAGTTCCCATATGAGGTCTTATGAGTTGTGACATTCATGAGGAGATCTGTGCTCAATGGGCAGGTACTTTTTAATGACACAATATTTCACAATATTCGCTATGGTCGTCTTTCAGCTACGGAAGAGGAGGTGTGAAACAAACTCTAATGTCAAATTAGGCGCCGTTTATACTAATTCTTTCTCAGCCTAACACATCTTTCCATTCAGGTGTATGATGCTGCTCGACATGCAGCAATTCATGAAACTATCATGAACTTCCCAGAGAAATATTCTACTGTGGTTGGAGAACGAGGGCTCAAGGTGAGTGGCAAGCTGCTATCAACTATGTAATGCTAACTTTCCGTAGGATGGTGGTTAGATGCATCACTTAAGGCCAATAAGACTTGGAATGGAATGTAGTTTATGGACCAAAACCGCCGGTTAAGATGGTGGGTTTCATGTTACAATCGGCTTATCTATTCCATATGATGGTGATGATGATTGACAAAAATAATCAACTAATAATCCCATTCAACAAATTAGTGCTTGAGAGAAATAAAAAATAAAAAATTACTTTTGCTGCATTGATGGCTGGTGATGTTAGCAACTCACAACTACAGAGGTGACAATGATAATGATGAGAGCTACAATTTCAACTAGCCTATAATGACAATGATGAAAATGATCATAACAAGAACAACACAACAACAATAAGATGCCATGATTGACATGTGTATTTCTTATAATAAATTATACGATGGTGATAATGTTGTACCCAAACAGTAGTAATTACTGATAACTGAGATCCCATTTATACGAAGTTATGCTATTTTTATTATCTTTTTTATTAGTGAAGTTATGTTACTTTTTTTTTTTTTTTTTTTTATCTTTTTGATAAGTAAAGTTATGCTACTTTTATTATCAAATACTCCAACTAAAACAGAAGCATATGATTATTTCTATATTTTACTTTTCCATTGAATATCGAATTGTCAGTGATTAGGTGACTTTTTTGTCCAGTTAAGTGGTGGTGAGAAACAGCGTGTAGCACTAGCTCGTGCATTCTTGAAAGCTCCTGCTATATTGTAAGGATCTATTTTCTTTTTCATCTTGGAACTCTTTTTATATTTGTATATTTATATGCAGTTTTATAAGCATTCAAGTCTTCTTCTTTGATCAGTAGTTGATAGAGTATATATTGCTCTCAATAGGTCTGGATCTTCTGTTATGTTTTATCTCATTATAATGTCAATATCAACTCTTCTTTCGCATCCTTTGGTCCTTGTGGATAAAATGGTGCCATCCATGATATGTTTACTGGTATGACTGTTGGCCTTGTTTGCAAATGATAATCTAGGGTATTAGATTATGTACCATAAAACATGGCTGATTATACGCTTATCTGGCAGGATATTTTCTTAACATTACTGGGTGTTCATCTATCTACGTGACATATTGGAAGTACTTGTGCCTTTATCCTGTTTGAAATTTTTGAGCAATCTATTATCCAAAAAAAATTAAGCAATCCATTTTTTTTTGCAAGTATCAATATATAGGCTACAAGAAACATGGCTGCTCTTATGCTTATCTGGCAGGATATTTCTTGACGTAAGTGGATGTTCATCTATCTACATGACATTTTGGAAGTACTGCTGCATTTATCCTGTTTTAAATTTTTGAGCAATCCTTTTTTTTATGAGTATCAATATATAGACACCAAAGAGGTGCCAACCCATTTACAAAATCATTTACATGATAGGAATTCCATAAACTATAAATTTCTCTTCATTTACAAAAAAGTGGCTATTAAACCAGAAATTAAGAGTATGAATCTACCTATCCTTAAAATAATAGATTTCTCTTCCCCATCAAAAAGCCCTCCGATTTTTCTCATTCCACATCAACCAAAAAATAGAGAGTGAAATCAAATCAATAGCATTTAGCTCTTTATCAATGTTTTTAGTCATCACCCAGGAGATTCCAAGGACCGAGAATGCCAAATCCCAAAGTTGCCTAGTCCATGAACATCTTTATGTGGATAACAGATTCATCACCCTCCTTACAAAGGTTAACAAGAACTTTACCTCTCTTTTGCAAGTTAGTGATAGTTAAGATTCTTTCCTAAGTGGCCTCCCAAGCATAGAAACAACTTTCAAAAGAGTGGGAGCCTTCCGTATAGCTTTCCAAGGGTCCCTCCCATCAACCAATTCATACTTTGCTAGTGCTTTATGGAAAGTCTTGACATCAAACATTCTCTCCATCTTAATCTTCCAACTTGCCCTATCTTCCTGGTTCAACTCTACCTTAGCACCCTAGATCTTCCCAAAAAGATTACCAAACTTTTGGATTTCACAATCATATGCTTTCATAATAAAAAGCGCATCCCACGCAATCTCACGGTCTCACCCATTAACCAAGGGTCATTCCAAAGAAACACTCACCCCGAATGGTCCCCAAAGAGTAAATGTTCGGGAAAAGGTCTTTTAAAAGCTTATTACTACACCAAGAGTAATTCCAAAGAAAAGTAGTAGCCCCATTAACCACCTTCTCTATTCCATCTCGAAACACTCACTCGTACGGTCCCCAATCTATCTTAGACACCCACCCATTATGCTTCACCCTGAATTTAGCCTTGACAATTTTCCTCCATAAGTGGTCTTTTTAAACAATAAACCTCCATTGCCACTCTCCGAGAAATGCTTTATTAAAGAGAGCAATATATTTAAGACCAAGACCTCCATTCTCAATGGGTTGTTTCACCATATCCCACTTTACTAAGTGGCACTTATATCTCCCTCATATTCCCCAGAGGAACCTCTTTTGAATGTGCTCCGATATTTTTGCCACCACCCTAGGAATAGATAGGATAGGCATAAAGTAGATTGGAAGGCTAGCCAGAGTACTCTTCATGCAAGTCAACCTATCACTTTTGGGAAGGTGGTTTTTTCTTCCAATTGGCAAACTTCTTCTCAAACTTCTCAACAATAGGATCCCATGCCTTGATCTCCCTGAATTTAGCACCAAGAGGAAACCCTTTATACATCATTGGAAGAGAGCCCACTTTACACCCCAAAATGCTAGCCAAAATAGACCCATCCACCACCACCCCAAAAGGAATGAGCTCACTTTTTCCCCAGTTTACTTTAGTACAGACACCACCTCAAAACAAAGAAAAAAGCATCTAAGGTTGAGTAATTGCTCTACCTCCGGCCCACAAAAGATAATGATGTGGTTGAAAAAGAAAAGGTGAGACACCAACAAATCATCCCTGGTTCTATCCACTTGGTACCGCTCAATAGCCCTTCCTTCGTAGCTTTAGATAGCATTTTACTAAGAACTTTACATCACCAAGATAAACCAAAGGCATCTAAAGTTGACCAATCTTTTTACTTATCAAAAAAAGTTCACCAATCTTTTCTTTGATATCCCTTGTGTGTGACCTATCGAAAAAATAACAATGATGATCTATTTAGGGTTTATTGTGGCCAAAAATATAGTTGTATTAGAATTGATAAATTCTGAATTCTGAGTTTGGTGTTATTTGCTTCCGATAATTAGCATACTAAGAGGATGGGTGTAACATTTGTTCGCAAGACAACTTGTAATTTTGAGTTCATATGACAATGACAATATGATCTTCTTTTTCTTCTTCCTTCTTCCCCCCACAGCCCCACCTTCCATTTTGCTCAATATGATATGTGCTTTTCATTTCATTGGGTACCTCAGGTTGTGTGATGAAGCTGATGAGGGTAACATTTGTTCGCAAGACAACCTTTAATTTTGAGTTCATATGACAATGACAATATCATCTTCTTTTTCTTCTTCCTACTTCCCCCCATGGCCCCACCCTCCATTTTGCTCAATATGATATTTGATTTTCATTTCATTGGGTTCCTCAGGTTGTGTGATGAAGCTACAAGTGCACTTGACAGCACAACTGAAGCAGAGATATTAAATGCATTGAAGTCACTAGCAAATAACAGGACTTCAATCTTCATTGCTCACAGGCTCACAACTGCAATGCAGTGTGATGAGGTAAACATTCTTAGCAGCAGCTATCTCTGCTATTATGTAGCTGACTTTTCAAGGATTTTCATGGGAATTTGTGCACGGTCCCCTCCCCCGCTTCCAAGAAGCAAAAAATATTCTCTTGTTGTTGGCAATAGATTTCCACCCATCTGCTGTTCAACTTCCATGGTTTCACTCAGCACTGCTCTATTCTTAATTCCTTTGGAACTCATGCTTTTGTTGATTTCATAGGAAGAGAACAGTGTCAAATGATTTACCTCTTAGTTACGTTATGAAATTTGCCTATACTAAATGTGCTTTGACTTGGAGCGAAAGAGCTACTATAGATTGGTCAGAAATAAAAAGAGAAAGTGGGAATGTGGGACATTATATGTTTAGAATGCTCTAATTAACTCAAGTTTAGACTATGTTTTTCTAGGTTAAACTCAAGTTTAGACTATGTTTTTACCCTAAAAAAAAACAGTCCAAACTTGAGTTTAATAATGCATTCTAAATATATGATATTTAGACTATGTTGTTAGCCCTTCCTAAATTTGTAATGCACTACCTGTGCACCATATGCTTCATCTTTTAGAATTTGTTTCCTTACCTACTCTACCTGTAACTCATATACTTTCAATATTGATTTCAGATAATAGTTCTGGAGAATGGGAAGGTGGTTGAACATGGACCACATGAAGTTCTCTTGACGAAGGCAGGAAGATATGCTCAACTGTGGACACAGCAAAATAGTACTGTGGATGCCATTGATTCAGCCATCAAATTGGAGACATGAAGCTGAAATTATAGTGAGAGACATAAAATAACCCTGTGAAAGTATTATATATTAATCTTGTTCTGATTCTTTTATCTCATATTTTGTTTTTTTAATTTTTTTAGGCTGCCTCACGTATCCGTCAGGGAGCATTGAGGCTCAGCACACTGAATCTTGAGTAGTTCCCACCACCGCACTTACATCAGGCCGAAGCTAAGCACAACTCCGCATTCGATAAAAGCTCAAGTTTAGAAGTTGAAATACATGTCTGATTTCTTGTACAATTTATAAGTTTTGCCTATTTTTTTTCATTATCTGACCTTGACTTTTAATGTTATACTCGAGCTTAGCTCACTAATTTTGTTTTTATTAAAAACAACATCACATCATGCATTGGCAGTGTTCTAAACGTGGCAAAGCAATTTCAAATTGAACCAGAAGTAGAGTTGCCACCTTTTCTCAGAGTGATTAACATAACCGTACATTTGTCGAATTGGTTTATCCACGTAACGATAATCTTACCACCGACAAGAGATGCTTGATGTTTTGATTTATTTGCCAAAAGAGAATCACTCTTAAAAATGTTGAGATAATTTAAACAGTCTTTAAATGGCCAGTTGAGGCTTAATGGAGCTTGTTGAAACGTAGAAGCAAAGATATGCGTTGCCATTGATAATTTGATAAGAGGAAGGAAGAGGAACATTTGCTTAGGTAAAATATTTTCTCCTGTGCCTTTGTTGTGTTGCATTGTTTGTTTATTACACAAGTGATGGTTTATCCCTCTTTTTTTTCGCTTGAGCAGATCAATCCTTCTATCACTTAGCCTTTGTTCATTACACAAAATCCATACACTTTTCTCTTCTTTTTTTCAATTTTAGTAATTTAATTATAGTTTTATCTTTGTCACGACAATCAAACTAAAGGGTTCTGCAAAATATATTTCTTTCCATTAAAATAAAGTTTAACTTTTAAAAATATATTGTGGTTTATTTTGCGACAAAACAGGCTTATGTTTTGCTTCATTAACAAATAAAGTTTTTTATTAAATTAATTTTTAAAAAATGGTTCACACATGAACCTTAACGTCCGTCACCTTAATCCTATTCTGATGTGACCTACTGCCTTTTCTCTCTCTTTCTCTCTCTATATGTCCCTCTGTTCTCTGTGGGATCAACCATTCAGCAGAAAGGAGATCAGAAGAAGAAACAGGGATTTTAGCATTGTCTTCTCCTCGTTAAAATTTTGGAAAGCGGGCAAAGATAACAGTAACAGTAACAGTGAAGCTGTAAACTCCAGTTTCTACCTGGTGTAGCCGTTACAACTGAAACTGCTTTTGCATGCCCCTCTTTTTGCTGTTTACTTCTCCAGGTCTTCACTATTTTTGTCTTCTTTTGCTTGGGGGATTAAAAAAAATTGGCTAGTAATACGACCAAAAAAGGAGTAGTAATATTTTTTGTACTTTTCTAAACGTATTCATAAAACTCCACTCAAAATTTAGGATTTTATGACACAAATAAGGATGATAAAAAAAAGTAAGAAAAATATCACAGGTAAGTGAAAAAGGATTCAACTTGAATGCCAAAGGAAGGAGGAATAGGAGATGGGCAGAGGAGGAGTGCCCGTATATTAGAATTGCAGGCCAAGGCACCCACCAAATCAAAATGCCCACAAAATCCTTCACAAAGAAACATGAATATGGAAGCAGCAACAAAATGTACTATTACCACTGCTGCAGCAAGATCAGCATCAGTTCCTAAGCACAGCAAGAGGAGGGGCCGCAAGCGTAAAAGACTTCAAGATGTCGCTTTTCATCAGGTCTTCCCTGCATTGCCTTTAGTATTTTTTTTTCTTGCCTGCTGACTTCTGTCATAATTTATGATCTCTATATATGTTGCTGCACGCTTTTAATTTACAGGTCTTCCTTTGGTTGTCTCCATTCTGCTATGGTCTTTGTTTTTCTTGTTTTGCCACACATTCTCTTGAATTTTTATTGTATTTTAAAATACTAAAAACGCATTCACTCGCTTCGGAAATTTGGAGCAAAATGTTTTGACCCTCCAAATTGACTTCATTTTTTAACACTAATAATTTTGCGTCACATTCTAAAGTTTAACTAATAATTTACTATTTTGCCTCAAAAATCACTGTAACGATGTCCAAAATCACTATAGCAATTCGATTAAATTGTTTTTAATTGATTCATTTTTTAGTGTTAAGAGGTGGGTGTGACCCTAACCATACTTTAATACAAATTTTTGGCATTGTAGTTTAGATACTTTAGGCTTAGGTTAGAGGTGTAACTTGCGCAAGCTAGCTTAGCCCAAATATGACTTTGGACAAGTTAAGATTAGATTGAGCTAAAATTGAAAAATATCATCTTTAATTAAATTTGAGTTGGGTTAAAGTTGGTGTTAGATTTCTTCGATTCTAGCTTAAGTTGTGAGCTCGAATTTAATTACATAATCAATATTAGTTAGTGATTTGAATTTGTCAAGAATATTTGGATTTTTTTTGGAATTTGAATATATAAAAGATACCAAGAATTGAATACATTAATTTGATAATTTTAATATTATATTTTAAATATAAAATTTAATAATTTATCCGATCAAGTCCGATATTACCTATTTAAGTTCGATTTTGATTTCACATGTTAACTCGAGTCCAACCCGATTTTTCATGGTTGCGATTTATATAACCCATCATGGATTGGGCTCGAAAATTATATTGTGAGATTAGGATTGAATTCTAACCCGCTCAACCTAACCAATGCACATCCTGCATTGTCCTCTCTGCCTTTTCATGTCTTTCTTCTTTATAATTTCACGCAGGATGGACAAAACCGGAAAGATGAACACAAGTCAATCGAGATTGGTAAGACAAATTTTCGATTATTAATGTAGAATGAATCTACTACTTTAAGGAAGTCACTAACATAAATCAATGTTTTTTGTAAGATCAACGAGCCAATTTGTCTTCTCTGCAACGGATGCAAGGAAAGCAGACACTTGAGTTTGCACTTGATATACTACAAAGGTGAAAACTTTCTTAAGAAAATTTCTTTCTCATGGAGTCAACTTCACTGCTTGAATAACTCAATATTACTTTCATATATTCTTCTTATAACACTACATGGGTTTCTTATCTTAATCATTGTTCATTGTAAAGGAGAGATAAAAATCAAATCTTTGCACAGCCAGTGGACCCTAAAGAGGTTGGTAGTTGGCTTTTCATTTTGTACATAATATGGTCTAAGATGTTTTTTTTTTCCTTTTAATCCATAATCATGATTGATTCCTTGCATTGAAGGTGGAGGGATATTATAAAATCATTAAAGAACCAATGGATTTTGGCACAATAAGGGCTAAACTTCAGAAAGGATCGTATGCTAGTTTGGAACAATTTCAGGTTTGATCTTCATCAAGGGTTTCTCTTCTTTTTCTGTGATCCAAATTCAATGTCTTTGATGTAATTCTTTCAGTAGCACTGTTAAGTATGAATGGTCAAGTTGCATTTAGCATTTCCATCCAAAAAATTGAATACATTATGCGTGCTGGTCTCTGTATATTCAGTGAAAGAGAGCTTATCCACTGATCTTTTATGGAAGAGTTTGACCAAAAATCAACTGATCTATATTTTCTTTTGAATTACTTTTACAGCGCGATGTGTTTCTAATAGCCAACAATGCAATGCATTTTAATTCATCGACAACCATTTATTATAGAGAGGTATGATTGTCAATTTAAGTATCTGCAGCATTATTACCAAAAAGATTTCAATTTCTCCAATTAATGTAAATATCGTGGTTTCAGGCTCGTGCTATAAATTAACTGGCACAGCGGGTTTTTCATGCTCTGAAGACTGATCCAGAAAACTTTGAATTGGAATTCTCATCGACAAGAAGACTCCCTGGTTGGAAACCACAAGGTGATGTTGGAGGTTCATACACTAAGCCTGCAAGAACGGGTGGTGTGAAAATTGGTGTTTCACCAAATGGCTTACCTCTCAAGAGAAGTAATGAAGCAAACATTACTTTATATTGTCCAAAATCTCATTTCAACCAGACAGATTACGGAATTCCCTCTGGTAAGACATAAGACCTGATCTTAATTTACTGCCAAAACAAACCTCTCCACTCTTTTTCTAATTTTAACACTTATTCTTCATCATTTCCTTTCCAGGAAAATTTGATAGAATGTCATCTGTTCATCATCCTCTGCATTCATCCTGGAAAGCTAACACAACATCCTCTTTTCTTGCTTTTAACAGGATCAAGAGATGGCAAGAATTTCAAGTTACCTGAAATTGAAAGGCATCAAACATATTGGCCTTTGAATTCATTTTCCAGTGGGAATGGGTCAATAGTTTCAGTAGTATACAATTCCCCCCAAATCCTCAAGCTTGTAAGTTATTATACTTGCGCTTCTTTTTCCTTCTGGGGGAGGGGGTGGACTGTGGGAGGGATGGAAGGACTAAAAACTTGTGGCATATGCACACAAAAAGACTTTGATTGGGAGAGAGGAAAAGTGGGAGAAGCAAGTAGACGATGGAAAAACAAGAAGATTGACGTTTTCCATAATGTTCGGTAAAGATGATGAAAAAGTGGGAGTAACGAAGAAAAAAAAATGTTAGTTACGAAAAGTATTAATCGTCCCACTTTTTTTCCTCACTTTTCTTTCTTATAGAACGATTGACCTTCCTCTCTACCAGTCATAGCCAAAAAGAGAAGTAACATAGTAGTAATACATAAGTTGATCAAAGTAAGCCTTATAAAAAAAAAGATGATCAAAGCAAGTACTAATAAATATCCAGATCAATATGCTTCAAGCAGGACTAGAAAAGTGTTTATTTATGTGATTTAAGTCATACAACATTTTTTTACATCAGTAAGCTGATTGATGTGTGTTGATGTTGTAGAATGATCGAACAGGTATTAGATACATGGAAAGTCTAAGGCGATTTGTTAAAGATTTGGGACCGACAGCTCAAAGAGTTGCCAGTAGGAAATGTCTGCTTCAAGCTTCACTTTGCCAATCTCATAATTTATCTTTTTCGGCCAAGACTCCAGCTTGTCTACTTCCTGCACCATCTGCAGCTCAAACACATCCTCATTTGGATGGTTATAGTAATGGTCAAATGCCTCATGATTCCTTTCTTGGAGAGTCTAATGTCAGAAAATATGCCAACAATCTACTGGATATTTACAGTGATTCCTTCAGGCAGGACGTACACAACAATGACAACAGCAGTGCCTACAGAGGAAAGCTGGCCTTCGATAATGGAAGAAAGGAAATTCAGTGTGTTCCCAATTACGACTTGACTGGAACTCACAATGAACTTGTTAACCAAGAAAAATCTCTTGACTGGAATTTCAGTCTAGCAAATGGTAATTTTACGATTTCAACAGATTTACAAGTCAGTAGTGGAAATATCTACAACTGTGATCCTTCCAAAGGAAAAATGATTTGCACCAGTGAGAATATGGATCTTCTTGATGGTCAGATTGCCAGGCGAGACATCACCTCTCAGTATCAAAACCCCCATATTCTATCAGGTTCACATTTCTCTTTTACTGGGATTAAACCCGGATCCTCTTCGGGGATTCAAAACACGTGCAGCAGGTACACAGCTGCTGACATGATGACACAATCTAGCCAGCTGCCAGGACAATTGGCCAATGAACCTCAATCAAGTCTGCTAGAGTTGATGTTTGGAAGCAGTAATTGTTCAGAATCATCTTTCCTGCCTTCACAAACCACAAAGACGTCGAATTTGAGTCAGGCCACCACCTCCTGCAATGGCATTGGCTCACAATATTTGGGTGGAAAATGGAATACGAGTGTCGCTGATCTGAATGCTAATTATGTAGCTGACTCTGCTCTTGCAAGTCAGCTCCTGGAGTGGAGCCTACCAACACAATGGGTTCCAAACTTGCAGATGCAGCCTCATGAGGTGAGTCCATTGCGGCAGCAAGATACATTTCTGCAGCAAGAAACACAGAACGCGTACGCTCAGGAAGAGATGCCCTCGTTTGATAACTTGAATTTTTATGGAAGAGGAAGCTCTCATAGCCAGCAGGCAGAGGCTAATGCAACTCAATGTTTCTGGGATATAAAACGACAATCTTTAATGGGTAATCAGCAACCTGATTTAGCTCTTCAGCTGTGAGTAGAGCATGTAGACTCCAATTCTGAGAAAGAACTGTGTAGTATAAAATGAGTAACTAGGTATATTTTCCCTATATCAATGTCCTAATGCATCACAGTTTTATGGGAGAAGCCAAAAATCTGGAACTCCAAATCAAAAACGCTGAAAAAATGTTACAAAACATACACCATAAAGAAATTTTAAGTTCGAAAATGATGGGCTGCATTGCTCTGCATGCTATCGAGTGCACATTGCAAAAATTGGTCGGTAACATAACAAGCAGTACCATATAATTTTTTAACGATTCGAGAACTGTCATGAATGATAAAAACAAAAAAAAAGAAAAATAATAAGACACAATATACCCAGTTCAATTCATTACGTCATTTAAAAAGTTTCACTATGATCAACTTCCAAAATCTCTCGTATGTATTCTCACAACATAGAAAGTATTTATAAACAACTTGAGAAACCCTAAGTAAGATTCACATTTTGTTGTTAACCGCATCTATTCATGGACCTAAGCCCAAACCGTCATAAAAACCCCAGGCCCATAACAGTCGAGAATATCTCTCTTCCAAAACAATTCCTTGCCCAAATCTTGTCAAGAATTTTTCTGAATTACACATGGATGTTGAGGATCTATCTTGTAGATTACAATAGTTATGGAGACATAAAAAGATTCATTGTCTGAGAAAGCAAGAGCCCAAGGCAGACAAAAAGGACATTGTCCTAGTCAAGCCAACTCAGCTGGAGATGGAATCATATTGTAAAGCTAGGAGACCTCTTCTTCTTTCTTCACATTAATTATTAGGGCTCCTGTCCATGAGTTCTTTACATAGATTCTCAACCCTCCAATGACAATCGAACCATGCATATGTAACAGACTAGCAGCATGTATTGCTCCCTTAATTTCTCCGTTTATTACTATAATACTATAATTAAGTAATCAACGTTAAGTTTTACACCATATATTGTCAGAATTTTGTTTTTCATACTAACAATTCTTTTATGACTAAAAATGTTGTTGTTTCATACTTGAGTTACAACAATTAGTAACGGTATCCATACTTTTAATAATAACATCATAGTTTCATCGTTTAATAAAAAAAATTATTCTTGTTTTTAATTTTATCAAAAACAAGGAAAATATTTTAAATTTCTAAATTTAACTCATTTTCATCTTTCATGCCTGTGCCCTCGAGAAGGGATCATACATGTAATGAAAGAGAACAGTGAATTCTTAAAGTTCAAGCAAGGCACAAGTGTAAAGGACGTTGAAGCAGCCCATCCTAATCACATACGATGTGGTAATTCGAACAAAACGACGTGGGTTCTACAGGATTCGTTCGAGCTAGGATGTAAAGGGCTTTACATGCTCTTACCAGAAGGGAAACCTTTGTGCAATCAGACCTTGGTGGATCTAATGGCGCAATCACGACTAAGGGAGCTCGTAATTAGTGGTACCAAAGAGAAAGATCATGAAGATAACACAGAAATATTAATGCAAACCAAATTGGGTTTCCGCAGAATGCAAGAGGACACCGGCTCTGCACACTATACCAGAAATTGTCTCGCCATCCCTCCATGCAGATGTGTAATTTCCACACTCTTTTTTTCTTTTATTTCAAATTCATTCTCTTATAATTAGCAGCTCCTGCGTATTATTACAACACTTGCTAAATGCTAATATTAAGGATTTACATTGTAAAAATACCATGAGTGGTGCTTTTGTTTCTAGCTAGAGAACAGATATGTTTTCTATTTTCGTAGTCTTCCCAGCCACACAAAGGTATGAAGAGATATATTCCCTTAATCTCAATTATATGTAACAATGTACTATTTATTTAATTAAATAATTATTTTTTAATTTTGAATTAACAAAATACTTAAAATTTTACATATATAATTTAATAAATTCGTAAATATTTTTTTAAAAATTTATAATTTTAAATCAATAATATTTATATTCAATAAAAATTAAAACCAAAATTGCTTCAAAAAAACAATTATGACATATAAATTAAGACATAAAAAGTATAGAATACCATTTGATATAACAATAGTTTCGATTTATAGTTTACAAAATGATTTTTGAAACAATTTTTAGTAAAACAACAGTAAAGTTAAACATTGTTTAGTACTTAATAAAATAACAATTTTTTTAACATAAATTCAATTTTTTATAAGTTAATTTTCAAATTTCTCTAACTACAAATATAAGATAGGTCAAACATCCCTTAAAAAGATTTACAAAATAATTTTGTTTTTAAAAATCTGAATTTATATTTTTTTTTAAAACTGTTTCATTGTTGCATTACTGTATACCGAACAATTTATAATTTCATTGTTGTTTTAATCATAAGTCGTTTTAAAAATCATATTACAAAATTCATAAGCCATTTCTAAAGTTTAACCAAACAAATTCTTAACTTTATTTTATTAAAAAAAATAGAAATCATTTTCATATCCCTCTTGCATAGAAAAAAGGAAAACTATTAAAAATCAAGTTCAAGTGTACTTTCATCCTTGAAAGATTCAAGGAACTGCCTTATTTTAAGTGTGTTAGTAGCAGCGTGGATCTTCTCTTCTTCATACACTCTTTATTACTAAATTTTCGATTGATACTTAAAAAATTGGCTTTATCTTGAGAAAAGAAGTGATGACATTTTCAAGTGGTAACTTTAGACCGTACACTACTTTTTCTTTTCTTTAAAACATACACCGAGGTGCATTTACCTAAGGTAGGCCTCTTATATATATAATTTATACAATGGTTGATTATTATATAATTATTATAAATACTGTTTGGCCCAAGTGGTTTCTATATAATTTACGAAACGTTTTTATAACACAAATTCAAGTTTTATAAAAACTAATTCTCAACTTTATTTTGATTCTTCTTCGTAAGGGTTTTTAAGAGTGGTTGACCTAACCCTATCGATGAAAAGATCTTGTTTATGACAGTTTATTTTTTGTTTCTGTTTAACATCTTAAAAAATAATTTATCTCATTAAAACTATTTTATTAAATATTAAATGATTTATTAATTTTAGTATTCTTTTATTATAAACCATGTCCAACGTTAGCAAGACCTAAGTTCATGAAGAAAGTTCAGCATTACACAAATCAATAGTGGTGGAAGAATAATGGGGGTGATGTACTTTTCTTGAATAATAAAATTTGATATTTAATGGCAATAAGTAATAAAATAAAGGGTATAGAGACAATAGAGGTCACGACTCACGAAGGTCAAGAAACTAATACGCAGTAGCTCCAAGTTCCAACCCAATCACATAGGACGGTAGACATAGAAATGATGCAGAGAGGGTTTATACTTTTATAGTGTGATTTCCCAAAATTGAGGATATTCATGCGATTTGATACTCTCAACAAAACAATAAAGACAACCAAGTCACCACTTAATAACCACATACTCTCTTCTCTTGGGTCCTCAGGCTGGTTTTCCACTCAGGATGTCATAAATTAATCCACAAAGAAAGATGTAACCATTGGGTGCTTACTTAATAGTGCAGCCAAGAACCCACCGATTAACTACATGTCTCCACCCTTAGTCCGGTCCAAGGTTGCTTGCTTGCAGATATTGCCAATCCCCTTTCCAGTATAGCAAGGTACCCTCTGGTTTTGCAATAATTTCGATTCATGACTGAGTAATTTCTCAACTCTTTTCGATAAAACATCAATCAATCACCAAAATATTGTCTGATGAATGGTAAAACAATAAAAACAGTTTATAACACAAATTTTGTTTTTCAAAAATTATTTAAAGTTTGAAATTTTTTTTCAAAACCCAATTTTGTTTTTAAAAACATAAACTTTTCAAAATGATATCTAAGTTGATGGCCAAAAAAACCCATCTTAAAATAGGTATATATGGAAAGGTAAATATTATTAACACTCAAATTATCTTTTTAAAACTCTTTGATGTGAGATATTATCTTCCCTATAAATATTATAAAGTTTAGCACATGTTCAATTTTTTTCTGTTTTCAGAATAATATTTTCGAAAGAAGAAACAATTTTAACCAAGTTTTTTCAGTAAAAAATATATATTTAAATAGCTGTTAATTTAATGTATTGTTTGTTTCTTCATTGGAGAAAATTTATTAGTCACTACTAAATGTGCTTTTTCATTTCTTTTAAAAAAATCTTCTGAAAACAGTATAGACTATCTCAAAATAAAAACAGAACAAAATGTTTCAACAAACAAGTCCTGTTTCCAGAAACTGTTTCAAAATTTATTTTTGAAAGAACTAACCAAATATAATTTGAACATTGAAAAACTACTTTTGCTTCTAAAAACAAAAACAAAAAATTGTTTTTGAATCGGATACCAAACATAAACATATTAACAATGTAGTCAGAAGTTTTGAGAAACAAGAATTGAAGAGTTTGAATAAAATAGATATCATTAACATATCAGGTTTAACCTAAAGATAAGATTAGTAAAATTTACAAAGATACATAAGTTTGAATAAAAGCACGAATGAACGTGCTTCTCTTAGTCTCGGTAAACTTTGGTCTACATTGGTGTATAATGGGATTCACATTTTTGGTGAAAAAGTCTTTAATATAGTAATTTTCAACATCACTATACTCCAAAGGTTCAGAAAAGTACACTTTGATTATCATTCAACGTGAAGAAAGACTTGAAGGTGCAGCTAGCAGAGAAAAGACACTAAAAGATGTGAGGACAAAGAAATATCATTATTGTTGGTTTGCCAAATTTAAGCTAAAATTTAACATCTGCATTTTTACCTGATTTCAGTAGATTATAAAAAAAAATCTCTTCATCAAGAGGACAGGGTGATGACCCAAAAGAATGAAAGATCAATCTCCCACCACACCTTTTTCTCTCTTTTTTTTTCTTTTTTACGTGTGACCTTATTCATACATCCAATACATGAAATGCGCTTTTAAAAAATTCCACTTCTAAATTTTAAACCTAACAATCCAATTTTATGTGTCCCCTGGGTAATTGGAATCATTATCATTTATTTTTAAGTATAAAAAATGTTAATTGAATCATTTTTCATAAGTTTAAACACATCTGAAATGCACATGAAAAATCCAAGCATAACTATGTGGCTTAATTCATTTTCATGACAAACTACGAAGTTTTTTTTTTTTGATACATAACAAAATTCAATGTTACAATTAATTACAATGTAACCCTTTTAAGTATTATTTATAAATAAAATTATCTTTAAAACTTAACACAAAGAATTTGATTATTAATTTTTTTACACATTCAAAGATAAATATTATGACAAAAATTATAAAAATATTTTTACTACTAATTTTTTTGTAACTATTAAAGATTTAAAAACTATAAAAAATAATAAGCGATTGAAAAAATCTTAAAATTATTGAACGATCACCAAATGATTTATAGAATTTATTAAGCAACCATTTTTATTCTTAACGCCCAAATGGGTATCGATAAACGATGAAATTAACGAAAACTCAACTTATACTAATGGTGCAAACCAACGGATTTGTTATATAACAAAAAAAACTTAGGGTTTGCTATGAAAATAGATCGAACCGCATAGTTATGCAATAAAAAACATATTACAACATAAAAAACACTAGCATTGATACTCAAATGAATTACCATTTCCTCGTTTTGTGGTGAAACAAAACAATCTACAATAATCCGTGAATTTACAAGGAATGTTTTATCTCACAAATCAAATATAAGGGGAAAAAAAGTAAAGGGTAAATCAATTCAGGTGCTAGCTACCCTAACAAACATATCAGACTTGTACCAAATTAGAAATCCAAGATCAAATCCAGACTTAAACAATTATTTGAAGGGTTCAAAAAACTATTACCAAGCGCAACCACAACCCAAGATAAAAGAGTGTAAGATGAACATTTTAACTCTTACACTAAAGGTCAAGGTCTATTCACCAAGAAAAGGAAATTACTTTTCTTAATGCTACTGGCTTCTTCAACAATTTAGAATTACATAGCCCTTTCATGAAAAAGAGTAAGCTTATATATCTAAAATTATCTCAAATGGAAGGAACAAAAAGGAAAAGCAGATGGGATCTCTAGCTAAGAAATCAGAATGAGGATCAAATATCAAATATATGTGCACAAAATCTGAAACCCTAATGAAATGAAACTGAAAATTAATTTACCATGAGATTATTAACCTCTATTAATATCATACTAGCAGTAAATTGGAAGCAGCTTATGGAGTAACATGTTCAATGCCTGTAAATGAAGTTGATGAGAAAGATCACTCAAAGCAAACAAGTAAAACAGTAAAAGGGAGCTCCCTTCAGTCCAAGCACAGAGAAGAGGAGGATGAAATTTATCTCCCGCATCATTCACACATTCACAGTAGAACTACGACTCCATATTCTACTGTGTTTGAATGAATGAGTCGGCAGCTAATTCAAACCCTAAACCCATCCATGAGTGGACTGAAGAAAGCTCTCTTATACCTTATTCAACATATATATCCAATTATTTCATATATAATACACCAAAAAATACCAAGAGTAAAAGCCTTCGTACACATCCAATAGAAAAACCAAGGAAAAGGAGGACGAGTAGATAATTAACTACAAAATGTAATATGCATATTTAACTAAAATTGGGAGAAAATTTTGGATGACATTCCAAAAAAAAGAAGCATAATTGATGAATCTATTAGAGGAAAAAACGATAGAAACTATGGATATTGAAATTAGAGCATCATTATAATTCCCATAGCGAATCTGATTATCTGATGATTTACTTACTACTAATTAGTAAATAGGAAAAATTATCTAATATATATAAAAAAGAATAATTCATCAGAAAAAAGGAACCACCGTCCACAATTCGCATCTAAATAAAAGAATTAAGGCCACTGACAGTCGTGTGTAGTACTATTAGACTCAAATCAGAAAAAAAAATTTTAATAAAAAAGATTCAAATCAGAGAGCATAGAAAGTAAGTAAAGGAAAAGAAGATTCTGTTAACACACTTAAGCATGTTTCAAGCAAAACCTAAAAAGAAGAAATTTTCAACTTCTTAAGCTAACAAATTTTTTTTGAAACCCTACAGAAATAAGTTTCTGAAGAATGAAAATTGCTTACATGAACCCTAGCCCTAACTGCTGATTAAAAAAAAGGTTAATTTTACCCAAAAATGGAACAAGAAAATGACTAGAAATGCTAATTAGACAACTCAATTTCTAAGAAAGGAGAAAATCCATCAATAAGCAACCCATAAATAGAAATCAGACCCAAAAAAACACAGATCAGCAAATAATAAATCTAACCCAGCTGATAATAAGATCATGCACACATCAACATCACCCCTTTTCTTCTTAAAACCTCTTCTCTGCAGATTTACATCAACAAAGGTTTTAGAAGGCTATTAATTGTTCATTGAAACTCTGACACAGAGATCAGTAGTATCCTCAAACAAGACAAATGGAGTAATGTGATCCGAAGTTAAGCAAAGCAGAAAAAAAAAAACAAAGAAACTTGACTAAAAAAACACACAAAGAAACTTACCAAATTTGTTTTGTGGGTTTAATCTGCATATGATCTCCCACTTACAGAAACCCTAAATCCTTCGCTTGGAGAGGATGATCAGTTGCACTCTTATATACACAAGGAAGTGAAAAGCAAGAAAATAAATAAAAAAAGGTAGGTGAAGAACTCAAAATAAGGGGAGAGAAAAAATAAAATGAAAAGTGAGGTAAAAAAAGAGAGTGCAGAAATCACGGAAGAGACGTGTAGTAATAAAGGAGGAAGCAGAGAGGAAGGAGAGGATGTGTCGCTGTCTTCATGAGAGTCAGAGAAGGGGAAAGCGATTGAAATTGAAATATCTCTACAAATCTGGCAACGTCCCAGCTAGTTGATTATGGCATGAAAAAGAACCGACGAAAAAGTAGGATTTTTTTCCTTTTTCAAAGGATTTTTTTCAGGAGATGATGCAATCTTGTAACCGAGGAATATGTATTTATTTTGTGGATAATAAACTGCTCTCTCTCTCTCTCCCCAACAACTTTACTAACTAGTAATAAAGCTCAAAAGTCACTTCTTTTCTTTCCCTTTCCTTCTCTACAGTCTCTACTAAAGGAAGGAAGGAGGGGAGAAGACACGCCTAATTCATCATTAAGTACACATATATATACAGTAGAGTGAAAAGAAAGGAGAGGAAGAGCTGGGGTTCCTTTTTCATTGACCATTAAACTTTGACTACTTGGGTTGGCTTTCCCTCACATCTCTCACTAGCCTGTGCTTCTTTAACCTATTTATATACAGAGGGTTTTTGGGCTACCCATGATGACACAGCTGGTATATGGAAATTTCTGATGATTATAATGTTATACTTCAAAATTACATAAATACCCTTTTAAGTTTACTATTTCTTTTAGCATAATCACCAATCAGAGTTTTAATTTACTTCAAATTGGTAATCTTAAACGTGCTTCAAGAATTTTCCTGGTGATACGTACAAACAGGCCGGTTTCTTCTCTTTTAACCCCAAAATGTCTAAATATCAAGGCATGACAATAAGCTATTCAAGCACACCTCTAAACCCATTTTAGAGATTAGACATTTGAGAAAATTGAATGATATTGATAGTACTAATTTGATTGTCTTTGACAATCTTGTTCTAAACTCACATTTTAACACAAATATCAAAACCTGATTACTATCTATTTGGTGTACCTTCTTAAACTGTTTTTGACAAAAACATTTGCAGCAAGTTTGGTACATGTCAGAATTGACAATTCATTTTCAGTAAATTTTGGGTGTGTTTTTTCTTTCAATTTTTGCATTTAGTTGGTTTTAAGGTTAAAAATTACTGAATTTAGAAAATACCCAATTCCTTAAAAATCATGGAATAGCTATTCTTATCACCCTTTAGAATTAGAATGGTGAGCCTAACTTTAGCTTTTTACATGCAAAATTTTCAGAAACTATATGTAAACAAAGTTACAACAAGGGAAAGGAACTTACAATTTTTTCACTTGTTTGATGGAGGGGAAATTCTTGTTTGGACTTATATCTTGGACTAAACAAAATAAAAAGTGACGTGCATCCTAATAATGATTAATGAGTATGTTTTGAAGAGTTTATGAAATGTTTTTATTTCGTAAAATTAAAAGCTATATCAGTCACTTTAAAAAAAATGATTTATAAAATTGTATCTTTTTATAAAATATTGTATTTGCTTTTAAAAATTTATTTTTACTGTTATTTTACAAAATATTAAATATTTTATAATTTCATAATTTCACTGTTATTTTATAAAAAAAATCGTTTTAAAACTCATTTTATAAAGCATAAATCGTTTCTACAGTAAAATTAAACAATACCTAAATAAAAAAAAGTTTGGTACACAAATTATTAGTGAGTTTTCACATAGTTATTAATGAATTTTTTTTTATCAAGATTAAAATTTTAAATTACATCCGAACAAAAACTTCTCATCTACTATAGTTTTTCACCAAAGAATATATATCTTGTTGTCTCATTTCAAGTGCAAACAAATTACAAATTGTTTCCATTGGCAGCATTTAATGTGTTGTATGTCTGTGTATATACATATATATACCAACATCATGTTTCGAACATATATTGATTATGCCAAAATTTTCTTTTCTTATACTATATAATTTCCCATCAAAATAATAGACTTGACACCGATTTAGAGCTACCCCATGTTTGTTTGTCTGGGAAAGAGATGGCCACCGCCCTACCATATTTGAGACTTACAAAATTCATCCTACTTAAGTACAATTCCAATTCCCTATTTTAAAGCTATGTAAACACGTTTTGGTGCAGTTAATCACATTATTTTAAAGCAAACATAACAAAGAAAAAAAAAAGTTATCATTTTAATTAGTGGCTGACACCTGATCCACGCCATTCTCAACTAGTAGTATGCATTTACAAAGTGTTTTTGCTTGCTTCAAGAGATTTTCAACTTTCTTGTGTACAAATCGAATTTGGCATGCTGTTTAGCCGATTTATGGGACATGCTTTACATATTTCTTCTGTTCTTTTAAGACAATTTGCACTTTGACATGTCGTTTAATCGGTTAAAAACTTAAAAAGAATCATGCATTACAGGTTTCCTTGTTTGTTTTACCAGATGAAGTGCACCTTTTTTTTTTATAATAAAAGGAACAATTCATTCATAAAGAAGAATTAAGCGCAACAATACTTGCGTCCACAAAGAGATCAAATAGAGTTTGGAACTTCTTGCAACCAAAACCTTGACTCATCAAAAGAAACAGAAATTCTAGTTACCTCATGGAAAGCCCTGTTGGCGTCCTTACGCGTGTGACACTATTGACACCGATGGAAACGGCTCATCCACTCATTTGCATCCGCAATAAAATTGCCAAAATCATTTTCAATGGTTACATTCCTAAACTCAACCGCCCTAATAAAATTTAAGGCTATTATAGTAATAGTTTTTGGTTTTTAGTTTTTGAAAATTGTATTAAAAAATGAAAATTAAAACAGTTTTCTGAAGAAAAAAAAAACATGTTTAGATAACTGTAATTTAAAAACTGTTTCCAAAACAGAAAACAATAAAATGTTGTTTGGATAATCTTATTTTGAAAACTGTTTGATACATCTTATAATTATTTTTAGTTTTGAGTTTAAATTTAAAATCTATATTAATTTTATTTTTTCATATTTACTAGATATTTAAAAATAATTAATATTATTTTATTTTCGAAATTTTAATATTTTTTATATACCATAGAGGAATAATGAAACAGAGAAATGAACACTGATTTTAAACCTATTTTTCGAAAATTATGTAAAAAAAATCAATTTGGAGTTTTCAAAAGCAATTTTTTAATACAGTTTGCCACACATAGAAAATAGTTTTTGACAACTGTTTTCAATTTTCGAAAACCAAAAATAGTTTTCAAAAACTATTTGCATACATAGCCCCGAGTGAGGCATGGTTTAAAGGTTCCCTTGTTTGTTTTGTTAAAAAGTTAGTTTTTGGCTAACAATTCATAGCTTTTTTTTTAAATGAAGAACATTGAAAAAGAAAACAATGGAGTTTCTATCAACGTTGTGTATCTGTCTAACACGTGTTAAACATAAGTATTGATTCATGCCAAAGCACTGAGTAAGATCTATCTCACCCCACCAAATTGGAAAGATTCGAACTGCAACTCTTAGAAAAAAAACTTCATCAATCCATGAATTTTTCAATCCTTGTAATGTTCTCACAAGTCAAACTCGGTGTTTTTAGAGGTGGGAACGTTAGTGGAGACGTTGAAACATTTATAAATTATAATAAAATTAATTTTAAAAAAATTGAATATTTTTACTAACTCTCTAGAGTGTATATATATTATAATTTTTATTTTATAAATATATATAATTTTTTATTTTTATATTATAATAACTTGTAATGATTTAATAGTTTTAAGTAAATATTATTAAACCAGGTAACATATAATAAATTTTTATGAAATATGGTAATATCACAACAAGAACAAGTATCTTGGCCGTTAAAACTTGCAGTTTTACTCATTTGTCTATGAGTTCGAGCTTTGACTTGCAGTTTTTTTTTTTATTTTAAGACTTTTAAAAAAAATCCAATAGAGCATGTACCCTAATCATTGGAGCGTAAAAAAACACACACCTCAAGTAAAAACCATACACCCAATATAAAAAAAAGGACTAAAAATTTACTCTCAGAAATCATGTTTTGGCCTATATGAGGTGTTTGGGCCATCTTATAAGGAGATTTTATATCATTAACCTTAGCATTTTTCTCATTGTCTCAATTTGATCATGCACAAATATACCTCTTGCATACGGAGAAAGCTTCAAATAGCTTCTTTATCCGAGTATAATCAACTAAAACATTAATATTTTACTCATGTGTATCACCTGTGGATACCACACATTAACTCCCGTTAATTTTAGAATGATTATTTCAGTATTTTTTTTATCAAATTAAATGGAATGTGATAATGATAATTTGATTGAAAACAATTTAAACGGTGGAAAGAGGAATTGTTGCATAAAATGATAATTTTTTTTTTGAAATTAGTGTGTGAATGCCTATTAATTTCAAAGCCCATGTTATGTCACTTTTGGTATCCATACATGCACCACACTGGTAAAATGGTGATTTTTGGTTGATTGCCAAGATAAAGAAGTTATTTGAGACTCCCTTTGTATACAATGGATAAATTTATGCAATTTAATGGGTAAGGATCAAATTAAGACAATGATTATTTATAAATAATGAAAAATGAAAAAAAAATATTGACATTGCAAATCTAAACTATGTATAAAAATAATAGTATGAAGTAAGAATGCAGTGTAAAACATTTGTTTCAACAAATACCCTTAACTAGGTTTTGATTATGTTTCAGATTAAGCATTTTTTGCCTTTGTCTTATAAAATTACTCCATAATTTAGTTTTATTGTATATATATATATTTTTTTTACAAACCATTAATTACTAATTTATATAAATAAGCATTCTACTAATAAATTATTATATGATTAGATCCAATAACTGACAATTTTTTCCTCAAAACTAGGTTTTGTTTTTACTCAAGTCAGCAAAAATTTATTATTTTATATAATCAAGTTTTTTCGTAAAAAAGTAAAATAAAAATATTACCACGTAGAAAATTTCAAATATTTTATCTAATAATGTGTTTACAGTTTGACACTTGTTAACTCTATTAAGTTGGATATACAAATTAATCAACACTTTAGTTGGGTAAAGATTGCTCAAGTATGAAAAATATATGCTTACAAGTTAGTCAAACAGTCAAAAGGTTGGAAAGTTACAATAGTGCAACAAGTAGTTTTACTAAACCTCATAATAGTACAATATTCATCGGATTACATAAATAGATTATCATGTAATTTTATTAAATCTCACATTGAATGGTCAGTAAATAGAAATGATAATTCACAGATTTTTTTTGTTAATCGATCTAAATCATATCCTATTTAAAAATGAATGAATTTTTCGCCGTTATTGATAATATCTTATAGTTTTTTCGGTTTCAAGTTCGAATTCGAATATCAAAATAAGTAAACGAATGCAGTTATGGATATATAAAATGTCGCGAGAAACTTAACTATGACTATTCATAAATAAGCTTAAAAGATGATTTTGTAATTTATAGTCAGGAAAATAACTCTTTCAGTGAAAATTAAATATAAAAATATAACTTTTCTACGATTTAACTATTATTTTTCTTCAAAAATCACACACATGACTAATAGATGCATTGGTGAAGGGCAACGCAATGAAATTAGGCCACAGATATCGAGGAAAGCCCAGCCCATGGTTGGTAAGGCATAAAGTGCCATTAAATATAGCTAGAGAACTGCATGAGCAAGTAAAAAGAAGAATGGGCCAGGAAAAAAAAAAGAGGGAAAGCAACAATTGGCCTAAGAAAAACAACATTCGATTTTGAATAAAATGGGCATTGATAATTACCGGGTCCTTGACAAAACGCGAATTTTTTATGCTTACCTGTTCACGAACCCAATTCAGTGACCTGCGCGTTTACGACGCGGTTAGAGAGAGAGATCAGGAGATCGAGGGGGAGAGAGAGAGCGGAAGATGCAAGCAGGAGAAGAGAAATGAGAAAGAAAACGGGAATACATTAGTCAAAGGGTTTTTTCGGATTTGATTTTCAGGCAGCCAAATAAAACCCTAAACTTTTGTTAATTTACTCTGTGCAGTCACTAGGTTTATTAGAAAAGTAAAAAGGGGGAATTGATAGTACTACATCTCTTTTCGTTTGTGTAATTGTGGGTGAATCGAATATTGGGGGATGGCTTATAGGAGGAGGCAGCAGGGACTAACATCCATAGGGAATTCAACATTTGGGGAGCAATCAGCTGCGGATTTTGAGGTTGGTGTTGTTGTTGATGGAAGCTCGTCTTCATCTTCTTCTTCACCATCATCATCCTCGCTTGCAGCCAAAGCAATAAGAGCATCATCAGCCTACAGAGACCCATCTCTGTCCTCAGCTTACTCCTCCCCTTCTGCTTCCCGTCTTTCCACCTCTTCTTCTCCCTCTCCTAGCCCAAAGGTTCATTCTTTTTTTTTTTACTTGGTTTATTAGTTATATGATTCCATAAAAAAAAGAGTTATATGATAAAAATGTCGATTTTGTTCATTTACTTCAACTGTAGTACTGTTTATCTCCCACACATTTAATTTGCCGAGTTACCCATGCTTTTATAGTTTATTTAAAGCTTATGTACTCGTTAGTACTTGTGTGTTTGATATCCCCAGCATTCATCCTTACTTGCTCATCTACTTTATGTAATCAACTCCAACAAGCTGATGCCTTATTCTAAATTTTCTTTACGTCTTTAGCCACTTTTTTCATGCAAGGATCGACGCCAATCTTCATCATCATCTCTTCAATTCTCAATGCACTAATCTCAAACTCTACAAGTACCTTTGCTAGTTGTGCATTTTGTTTGACAAGCTTATTGCTCCATTTCAAATTTTCAGTGGCACAGCAAGCCCTTCCTAGTAGCCAACTAATTTGGTCTCTCTAGGCTTTATGATACATTGCCCAATGTGCTGCACCTGTAGGCCTAAAAGCCTATAGAAGCCGGGTCTAATATATCCTCATTCATATAACCTATAATAAATAATTTGATTACAAAACTGTTGGCTTTTCACCATTACAACCATGCTTTTGGCTGTTATATTGTAATATGGTTTTATTTGGTTCACGTTACTGTATTCTTCAGCATTGAAACCACGGATTTGGATCCTCTCCATTCGAGAATGGAAATGGAGGCCAAGTTCATGAGATTGAATGCCGTCATTGCAAACTTGGATTTAGATACTCTCCATTTCATGATGTGGCAGGGTTCTATTCTACCACTAGAACTTGACTCCATTTCAATTGAGAATCCAACTCATGAAACCATGGCCTCTAGCTTCATTTTCATCCCAAAACATGCCTATTCTTTTCCAAACATATATTACTGTCTGACATTTGTTGTATTGTTTTTAAACTTAATTTTTGTTTCTTATGGTTTTGGTTTCTTTTTAATTTAAAATCTTGTTGATTCACCTTTGGTGTTGCATTGACTTGATACAATTTCTTTTCCTGCCTATTTGGGTTTGGTTTGTAAATCTAGGATACAAAGCCCCATGAATACACATCAATGAAAAGTTTAAGTGAACCAAAAGAAGGGTTTTGGGGTGTTTTGGCTAGTAAAGCTAAAGCCATTTTGGATGGTGATAACGCTAATCAACAATCTGAAACGCCTACGAGAACAAGAGAACCGATGCCTGCCACAACACCAGTGTCCAAGGTGAAAGAAGCTAAAGCCATTTTGGAGGGTGATAACATAAACCAACAATATGAAATCCCTGCAAGAACAAGGCAGCCGATGCCTGCCACAACATCAGGGGCCAAGGTGAGAATTAAAACTTGCATGTTCAAAGAGGACATTGTTGATTGAAGTTAGCTTTTCCATGCAGTTGTTATTTTTATGGTCAAATATGCGCGTACCTGCTAACCCAAGATGCAATCCTGTCTATAATTGTGTTTGATCCCTGCAGTATCAGAACACAAATCACTCATATGAGAGTCGTCGGAAAATGGACAGTCCTAAAATACAGAAGGGCCTAGATGCACTCACATCGTCCCTAAATTTTATTGGTGGTACCATAGGTAACGCTGTTGAGGTAAGATTCCTTTCTCCCGCATAAGGCATAACCTATGAGTTTTCAGTAGTTCAAATATCTGGCTTACAACAGTCAGAAGGAAGAAAGGTATATTTGATTGTTGGTAGGGATCGAAATGAATGATGACGATGATAGAGAATTCTCTCATCATGGATGTGCATTCATTGTCTATCTGTCTTTCATCATGTGCACACTCATAGTTATCTCTTTATATATCTTCATCATGTCTTGGTTCAGGTCAGTAATCTGTAGCTGAATTCTTTGCTTCACATTTTCAGGAGGGTCTTACAATTGTGGAGAATCGAACTGCAGGCATCATTCAAGAGACTCGTAAACATATCAGGAAAAAGCCCAGCAGCTCCGTGGCACAGAATCAGGCAGCAAAACAACCCCAAATGCTGAGCCAAGTGCAACCTCAGACACAAAATGATCTAGAAATTCAATTGAAGGCATCTCGTGATGTAAGGTGGCAACTATGTCACTGGTTCATATGATAGAAACAATTTGCTTGTGATTTTAATTTTGCATGTCTTTACCTTCTTGCCCTATAGGATTTATGCATACATCTTTTGGTTGCAATCTAGCTTTACTTTTAACCGCACTCTTGCTTGCATGGAAACATTGAATGATTGAGAAGTTCCTACTCTACTGTTCTCATTGATGTTGCTATAAATATATTGTTTCACATCATTTCAGAATGCCTCTTTTCAGGATATAAACTCCAGGATGTCATTTTGTCGGCCTTCCATAAGAAAAATGGCCAATACAAACAAGAGAGTGAGAAACTAAGGAACATGATTTAGTTTTTTCCCCCCACAGAGATAATTTGGAGTGTAGAATGAAGTCATTTTAATTTTAAAATGCCAAAGCATCCTTCTTTTAATGGTATAACTTATCTTCTAAGATGAGATGCATGATCTGCCTCATAATTTGTGTAACAGGTTGCAATGGCTATGGCTGCCAAAGCAAAGCTTCTTCTTCGAGAGTTGAAAACTTTCAAAGCTGATCTGGCTTTTGCCAAACAGCGATGTGCTCAGCTGGAGGAAGAAAATAAAGTCCTTCGGGAGAGTCATGATAGGGGAGACAACCCAGAAGATGATGATTTGGTATGCATTTTCTTTCCTTTCTTCCCTTTTTTTCGTTTTGAGACAATCTGGAAGATGTTTTTTCATATCTTTGTTTTTCTATTTAAATGCTCTTTAGATTGAGATTTCACAATTTAAAAGGTGTATTGTTGGATAATTGGCAATATTTTATGATTATTATGTCCATTGGCAGGCAAATTTTCGCTAGTCTCTTTTTTGGGCGAATAAAAAGCGATGATTGAAGCAACTTAAACTTTTTGCATTTAACAATTCTGTGTTCTTTTGCCCATATTTCCTTGCAGATACGGCTTCAACTTGAAACACTTTTGGCAGAGAAGGCTCGATTGGCTCATGAGAATTCAATCTATGCACGTGAGAATCGCTTCCTAAGGGAGGTTGTTGAATACCACCAACTCACAATGCAGGATGTCGTGTACTTGGACGAGGGAACTGAAGAAGTCACTGAAGTTTACCCCATTAAGGTACCCTCAGTGCCCAATCCTCACTTAATCTCTACTACATCTTCTCTGTCCCTGCCGCCCTCAGTACCTCCAGGGGTTTCCATTGACACGAGTCTGCGAGTGACTCCAGATCTCTCTCTTCATCCTTTGCTATCACCAGAACTTGCAGAGGTCTCCCAAAGTACTGCTCCACCTAATTTACGTCCCCCACCATGATAGCACAGGCCACAAATAGACACCCAAATCTTTCTGCTTGTGTGACATTATACCATATTCTACCATCCAGACAAACATTTGCAATTGTAATGATATCTATGTTCTTCCCTTGCTTGGCTGATACGATATTTCTTGTATTTTTTGTGTACGTTAAGCCTTTTGGGTTGTCACTGACTAAAACATTTATTATTGGTTTGATTAGTTCTTCGCTTCTTCCTTAGAACTTAGGATATGCTGTTCGACAGTAAATGATGTGAATTTGTAATTGACCATGGATTTTTGTTGCCCTTAAAATATTGTAAAGCTGAAATGCTGGCATGTTTGCTGCACATCGTTTTGACAAATATTCACTGTGTTGCCACTTAGTATATAAGATTTTACAGCACATGATCTTATATATTTATAAAGATTTTTGAACTGAAACTCTAGGAGATACAGGATGAGATCATATGAAATGAAGAAGAATTATACACAATCAAATGATCTTTGCCTCTTTGATTTCAAGCACAAGAAGTTCTTTGTTTCTTGGTCCTAGAATAACTGGACAAACAAACTAGTTGAACCATCACTGTATGACTTGATACCAGTCGGTTTGATCAAGGCCCTGCACAATGGACACGTCCTTTCTCGCACAAACCTGAAAATATGGTGTAGTGAATTATCCGTAGCAAAGAGAAAGGAAAAAACAAAGAAGCAGATAAAATGCTTTGGGTAAAATATAATTACATCCCTTAAATTTAATAGTAATTATAAGTTAGTCTCAAGTTTTTAAAATACCATATTATCTCTCCAAAAGTTTTAGTTATGAAACGATTACATACAAAAGTAATTCCATAAAAGTGTGAGTTGCTTGTTACACTTTGGCCATTATTCTCACTTTTCTGTGAAGTTTTTCAACAATGAGATGAAATTGTTTTTTTAAAAACTTGAGACTAAGTTGTAATTATTATTAAATTTGAGAGATGTAATTATATATGACCTTAAAATTTACTATAGAACACTGTAAAGATCAGAGAAATGACCATTCGGATACACAATCTTCACAGAAAATATGTTTACAGCGAAGCAAGATTGGAGCACGCATCTTTTCCTGACAAATAGCACACAGATCCCCTGCTGCATTCACCTGCATTTGGTTTTTGCCTGCTTAGAATTCCCCAATACTTTTATACAAATAAAAGAATAACATCAACCATAAAACACAGAATCCATCAAAATAAATTGTACGATACAAATTAATAAACATAAGAAAAAATCATTAAAAAAAATGATTAAGCATAAGAAATTGATAGCACCAGGCACTGACCTGTTCAGATGTGGCATAAGATCCATAGTGCACTTCCTTCTGTGATAAAGCCCTCAGTGCAGCTAAGAATGATTGAACCTAGACTTCACAATTCACATCGCGATCATGAATGATGAGCATGAGAAGTCTAGAAAGATAAGAATTTGTATTATATCTACAGAAAAACATACCTTCTCTACAGCCGAAGTTAGCTTGAAGGTTAAATACAACCCTGTAATTATTGAAGAAAAAAAGCTTCCATATTCTTTGTTTAGAAAGAACCGATACCATACAGGCATTGGCAGTAAATCACGGTACAGCAACAACGAATACTCAACAAGAGTTAGCATTTGACCCTGACAGAACAAAACCCTCCAACAATTTGTCAAACTCAACACATGAATTTTAGAAAAAAAAAACTCCCCTAGTGTATAAGATTGGAAATTGATTAGATAAGTACCTGCTTATGATAATTGTTGTTCCTGCTGTTCTTGTAATGAATCAGAAGCATACATTTGAAAGCAATTGCTGCTTGCCGTATCATAGTATCTGTAAGACAAGACGGTAAGGAAATTTGTCCTAGCCGGGCAATTCTTATAACAATGGTAGCAGAAATGGAGCAGATAACATGACAAAGATTTCTTAATTATAAAACATTAATGGTCTGACAAAGAGAATTTACCATTCACCATGACGATAAATAAGGCATGCCAGAAAGGAGGAATTTTTTTCGGAGGAAGTAAAACAAAAGGGTAGAGAAGGTCATCCTTCCAATACCACCAATAAACTGATATCACATGAATCATGAACATAGAAGTGATGCCAACAAGAAGAGAGATTTTTCTATCTCCCTGCAGAAATCAGCAGTTCAACAAGGTTAGAAAGCAAGATAGCTTACATCAGATGTTAGTTCTAAATCTAGGCGAAAAGGCACCCAGATAGTAAATAAGAACCTTTAGAGCTGTCTGCTTTTGCAGAATATCATTTGATTTGAACATGACTGCTGCAATCCAAATTGCAGTGAAACAACCTGAAATTTTTACATAAACAGAACACATCATCAAGGTCATGAATTAGATATCTAAGATGGGTGTGCCTTAAAAGAACCTTAGTAATACAAATTGAGAAGGAAAAGGAAAGAAAGACCGGAGAGCTTACCTTGCAAATGTTGACGAATAAAAACGAGGAGGATGAGCAAAGAGAAAGGGAGGATTTGCTTAATCCAACTAGCCAATTGATGAATGTCATATTGCTGATAAGAAGAACTACTCCCTCTGACGCCCACCTCATTTTCTGAGTCGGTATCATTCATTAGGCCACCATCTGATACCGACTCAGCAACAGCAGCAGCAGGGGGTTGGTGATCATTCTCTCCATTTCTAATTATTCTAATGGAAAGTTCCTCCTGGTGATTAGGGACAATGAAACTCTCTCTTTCCCCTAAAGAATTGGAGGAGCTGCTTCTCAGTAGACCAGAATACTGAACAATAGAAGATAACGGTGCCTGCAAGAAATCGGAAGCTGCTCTGTACATTCCACGTCTTGTAGAACTATTGCTACTCATACTGCTATTGTTAGAAGAAGAAGAATTTATGAACATTTAGGAATCACCGTCCATTTACTTTTCCAGAAATTGCATCTTCTAGAATCCTATATCCTATTTCTTCTGTTTGTCAATAATCATGAACGCATAATCAAATCGGAACTCGATGGAAAACGAAGAACATTGAACAGACAAATCGCAACAACTGATCAGAGTCTGAGAGGAAGGCAGCTTGTTGAGCTAGCTTTATTACTTAGAGAAAGTTGAAGATTAACTTGACTACATACATTTTGAGTTCTTCAAGTTGATGATGTCCCTCTCCTTGTATGTCTACCTCACAGCTTTCGGCTAGGCTCCTGTTAGAGCCTTTAACATTTATTTTTTTAGGCTAAATAAGTCTGTCTGAATTATACAAACCATCCAATTTTTTCGCTTGCTGATTTCACCAATGCCACAATTTGACGCAACATATCAGTGGGACCGATGTTATGCTTCTTTTAGGGAATATTACTCTGTTTTTGCTTCAATTACTTTCTCACCTTAAATTGACAATCATTCTTTTTCATGAAAATAATGTATAAACCAACCACATGAACATCATCCTCTCCCTCCAATAATTATAATTATTTCTACATACAAATTAATTGCTATTCGGTTTCTTCATGTTCTATGCTGGCTGGAATCATATCGATATATCGACCTACCATCTGTTAGATATTTTCTCATCCAAATTTTATTAAATCTGTGGATCATTATTCATCACCTCAAAATGGGTACCATATCATAATACACATGTTCCCTTTAGTTGAACTCCGCCCAATCAATAGACATCAGCATCATCAGGTTACTTTTGGATCATTAGTCTTACATATAAACTAAAATCTTTCTGGCGTACTCACGAAGAGAGTACAATTACACAAATCACAAATCAAGTAAACAATTTCGACTCGTTGAAAGCCTAATGTCATACCTTCACAAGATTGAATCGACCTTGATTTCACTTGTAACATCATAGGTCCATCACGTAAAATTAAGTGTTAATTCAAATTATTTTTGAAATCATTGAATCTCAAATATATATATCAAGATCTTTAGCATTACTATGTAGGATGTAAGTTGAAAAATCACAAATGTGACCAACCTTTCATTTTATTGGAAGCCTCAAACACGACGTAATTAATTGGCCTGAGTTGATTCTGATACGGTGATACCATTTGTAACATTACAAACCTATCACTCAAAAGTGATAATTGGAGTAACTTTTGGGTTCATATGACTTCAATTATATACAAGAATCTTCTCCATATGAGTCATTATACATGCACTATATGATATAATGTTATAAGTATCTACCAATGTTATAATGTTAACAATTATTCCCTAATCAATCATATGCAGATCATTATCTGTCAGTTTTGTTATAAGTATCTACCAATGTTAGAATATCTACATGTGAGTTATCTCACATAAAAAAGAAATAAAAAATAAAAGTGGGTTGTATACATGATAAGCTTAAGCTTTTGAGTTATATTGGTGTCCGTCTATGTATCAAGCCCACGTTCGTCTGATCTCCAACAGTATGAAGTATTCCCGACCTTAACAAATTGGTATCAAAGCCTGATTGAGTATGAGAAGCGTTTGTGTTTACGTGTCTATCCATGTATATCAAACTCACGTTTATGTTATCTCTCACCATACGAAATACTCCCAATATTAACAACCAACATCTTCAATCAAGTAATTTTGATCTGCAAATGTTTCTCTAAGTGTTACAATAAGTAGCTGTGTAGCTACGAAGAATCTATTTGCACATTCCATCAGATGAAATGTACCCAAACCTTTTACAATAGTTTTTTAATTTTGGGTGGGGGAAAGGAGCGGAAAATGTGCAGAGCGACGGTTTTCAGTTTTCACTAATTGTTTTAACAAAATATCTTTAATGATTTGCATATTTTTAATATATAATTTAATATTTAATATTTTTAATACAATATTAAAAAAATATGTAACGATTTTAAAAAGGTGTTCATTAATCGATTAAAATCGAGTAATCAAATTGTTTAAGTAAAACGATAAAGAATACATGCATAATTTTTTTTAATTACTCCAACTGATTAAGAAATTAATTAGTATTAATAATATGTTAAATTTAAATAGAATACATGCATAATATATAATAAATTAAAAAAAACTTAAGTATATAAACAATATTTGTTAATCGAATAATCTCGATCAAGATCAATTTGATCGGTAATATTAAAATGTTTAGGTTAATTTGATCAAAACAATTAAAAAAATTTAATAAAAAAAATCAATTAAAAGTTTTAATCCACCTATTCGATCAAACCGACTATATGCACACTCTTACATAGTCTTTTGCATGTTATCCCTTATTTGGTTATCCTTATATGTTGATGTGGAAAATCGAATGGACTGCAGCACATGAAGTTGGGCACGAGTGAAGAGCCCGTTGTTTTATCTTTAAGGACTCGTTCGGTGATGAAGTCTAAAGCTTTTGATTAGAAATTTAAGAGGGAGAAGAGAGGTAGAGAAGAATGAGGTTCTTTTACATTAAGTATGACACCAATTTATAATTAAAATGCTTGACTTGAACCTTCCACTTATATTTGAGTGATGCCACAGCCCACAGGGAACCAACCAAGTTGCAACCCGAATTAGATATAAGAGCACCCAATAAGCCCGTATTGATGGGTCCTCAAAAGTGAATTTACTTTGATTTGCATGGTTCAGTGGATCTGAACAATGTACAATAAGGAAATGTATGTTCTACAATCCAACAAGGGCATTTCTCCATAGTTGTTGACTCTCTTGCTCCCTCCCCAGCGCCTTATGGTGCAAAGGAACCACCTAAAAATACTTAGAGCTCGTGGGAATAAAGGCAGAGGTAAGGACTGGAAGATTGTTTAATTGATTTTTGGTTGGTGGGTATGTCTTATTTGTCTTTCTGGATTTATTGATACTGTGGGTTTCTTTCTTTCAATTTAGTAATTAGGATTTTTTCTAGTTTTTTTTGGGTAATCTGATTATTGCAGTCACGCGATAATGTAATTAGACGATTTTCATTGATTGTCTTAACGAGAACTCACATTTTTAACTTATTTGACACGAATGTATAAATTTTTTGAAGAAAATGCGTGATTTTCAAACTAATAAACCTGATTGTAATTAGGTTCAAAATTTGAGGAAAATATAAGGGTATATTTGGTTTTAAAAAATATTTTCTGTTTTCGTTTTTCAATTTCAAAGAAAGAAAACTATTTTAATTTTATTTATTTTGTATAAAACTTGTTTGATCAATAAAAACAAATTTGATTGCAAACTGAAACCACAAGTAAATTTGAAAAAAGAAACCACCTATTTTAAAGAATCGATACTAATTAATCTGAATGGAAAGAAGATATGTAAAAAAAAAGGAAAAGAACAATTTCTCAATTCCATGTACTCCAAATTAACTGATATTGAATTAAAGACTATCACTGTCAGCCCTACTACTTGCAGTTGACAAATGCCATATCATGATCAGTGCCAACCACCTGAATCAATTGGACCATTCTTATCTCAAAACTCAAATTGGAATGGGAAGTCTCACAACTGCCAGAATAAAAAAATATGACTGTGATAAGACACAGACAAAATCGATGATGGGTTGCAAAATCCATTGACACAAAATCGAGAGCCAGAGAGAGAACGAAGGACAGACACAAAATCGAGAAAGAACAATGGTTAAACAGTGTATTTGTATATTTCTTTTTTTTTCTTTCGATTTTTATTGTTATGCAAAACATATGCAAATTGTTAATCTCAAGTCTCAACTATATGCATCATGTTTTCTATTTTTTTTTTTTTTTTACGCTTCACAAATCCAACTTTTCACATAAAATTAAAAACTCCCTAAAATTATATATAACAATATCATATACAAATAACTTAGGTTATATATTATAAATTTCAATATCAGTATTGTCATGTTCCATCGAAAAGAAAATAGTAAAAATCATCAAAAACCAGCCGGTAATATAGCAACTTCGAACCAAACGGAGAAAAAAAAACATAAATGACAGTTTTCCCATATTGAATGAATAAATTATAACTAAATCTTTAAAATTTGATCATAAATACGTAAGTTTTTAAAGTAAGTCATCACTTTCAAATTTTCAAATAAAATTATAAATGCATCACATATAATACATACAAATATTAAAAATTCTAACAAGATAAAATTAAATGATGATGTGAAAGCATGTATTTTTTTTGGTTTCATTAAAAAAAAAACTTCATATACGAGGTTTCAGTGTGTTAAAGTAATGACAATTCTCATGATTTTAATTAACATTTTCAAACGATGGGATGAGATTGTAATTTTTTCAAAACATAAGATGTAATTACATTTATGATCAAACGATAAAAATAAAGTGTAATTTTTAATTTTTAAGGTTAATTGCACCGGAGGTCCTTTAACTATTGTCTTCTAAACACTTGAATCCTTAAACTATGAATTTTGCATTAAAGATCCTCCAAGTTTTAATTAATTGTAATGTTGGTATTTCACATATATAAAATTCACATAAATATGTTTTATATGATAAGTTACGATAATTAATTTTATTATTATAAATATGAAAATTTTAAAAATTTCATGATAGAAATTTCGTCTAGGATTTGCTTGATGTTAATCACATGTTTAGATTTGAAATTTTCTTTGGAAAAATATTTTGAAAATGAAATTATTTAAAAATATGAAAGCAACGTTCATGATTAAGTCTTATGTGGGACTCAACACACAAGGTGCCCACCAATTTTTATTAATTAGAAGACGGAATGCGTTAGACGCACACAATAATTTCTCTCTCAAATGATAGTTAAAGAGAATATTATTAAAATTAGTGTGAAGTCTAATTCATTGTTTGGATCACTAAGAATAATGCATGTTCATCAAGCTGTAAATGGTTGGTGGCAAGAGAAGTGACGTGGCAACACTTACAACGTGTATAAAGACATTGTGACGTTGGTGAGTATTTATTTGAAGCTGGACTTGCAAGTTGTTGGGAAATTATTCCAATTGTTGTAAATTATTTTGAGTAAAATTACCATGCTCCCCTTATGATATGTGACGGTTTTAATCGTAGAGATCTTATGGTAAAGATAAAGAAAAAACAAAATCAATGATCAACACGTTAAAAGTGAGATTGATGACTGATGTAAACAAAATGACATTATATAATTTGTGATACATTTATTTTTATGGTAAAATTTATGTTTTTTGTGATAAAATTATTTTTATTTTTATTATCAAAATATAAATTTATCATAAAAATATGTGTTTTAACACAAAATATATATGTAAGAAAAATTGACTTTTTTAACCAACTTACCATAGATTTCGCCTACAACATGATATACTAAGTATTGCATATGATATAGTAAGCGACAAAGCCAAACATAGCCTTTTTCTTCGTTTTTCAAGTCTCTTTGCACCATATGCTCGTGTCATGTCCTGCCACACTAGCAGCCACGCGTGCGCTTAGATGGATGAGGAGTCAGCCATGTTTTGGAGTGTTCCATTACTGCGGGAGATTTTGGAGAGTTATAGAATTACGTGGAATATTTTGTGTGCACAACCATGTGCCTAGGAGACTCTGTTAGTAGAATTGACTAGAGTCAATATTTGACTTGCATTGTAACTAGGGATATTTAATTGCCTTGTAATTGTAGGTCTATAGATTTTTAGAGAAGGTCCTGGAGGATTATTCTTAGCCATTGATCATAGTGAATATCCTAAAAGAATTAATCCTAATCATCCATTGAAGAGGTGAATTTTGTATATATAGAGTTTCTCCTCTCACATTTGTACACAAGAACACACAAGTAAAATAGTTGAGTGATAGTTAGAGAGAGTTCTCTGCATATTTCAGTGTTCTTCTCTAATTCTAATTCTATTTAAGTGGGAGTGTGATCTCCTATAAACTAAACTCAAGCTAAGTGTGTGTGGGTGAGTGAAGGCCAAAGGTGTCTCAGCGGGGTTGAGCGATCAAACCACACCAAAGGCGTGTGGGTTAGCATTGGTGAGGAGTTGTGCTTGGGGTCCACTTTGTGTTGTGTAAGGCTGAAGTTAGGCAAACTTCGAGAGTGAGCAAGCTTAAGTGCCACACAAGTTGGCTGGTGAGAAATTAGCGATCCATGATAAGTGGTATCAGAGCCAAGTTGTAGCGAATTATTTTACGCTTGATAAGTGGTATCAAATTGAACTTTTAATGAGCCATTGGGACGAGTTGATGTGGTTGTAGGCGAACAGGCCTAAGCCAAAGTGAGAGATGACATGTGGATGACTTATGAGATGTCGAGTGTGCGAAGGAGGAACCCTTTCCTATCACAAATGTCAAAGAGTGGTGTGTGGAGCAAAGGATTAGAAGGCTCGGGGTGCTCGTCAGGGAACAAGGATCTCAATAATGAATAGGAGAACAAAAGCGAGGAGCTTGAGGCTTATGTTGATGCGATGGAGATCGAGGCTACCCTATTGGTAAGAGAGCGCAAGGTCAAACATAATGTTCAGGGATATGAAGTTAGCGTTCTCCCAAATGGTGAGCTAGTGGGCATCAAGGAGAGTATCGAAGGCCAAGCATAAGATTGAGAGTGATCAAATATAAAGGTTGAGTCCCGAAGTTTGATAGTGTGATATTGGGTACTTTGGCGTTACTAGGATGGCACACAACAATCATTGTCGCATGAAGACAATACCAATGGTTTATTTAATTGAATGGAAGGGTTTTCTAAATCAATGATCGGGGCACTATGAGGGCATTACGATGATAGGTTAGAAATGTCACGTCCTGTCACATCAGTAGCAACGTGTGTGCACATTTGATGCTTAGATGGACGAGAAGTCAGCAATGTTTTGGAATGTTCCATTAACGCATGAAATTTTGGAGTGTTTTAAAATTATGTGAAATATTTTGTATGTACATCTATGTGCCTAGGAGATTGTGTTAGTAAAATTATCTAGAGTCAATATTTGACTTGCATTGTAGGTTTGCATATTTTTAGAGAAGGTCCTAAATGATTAATCTCAGCCATTGATCTAGGGAATGCCTTAGAAGAATTAATCCTAGCTATCCATTGAGGGGTTGGATTTTGTATATACAAGAACACACAAGCATAAATAGTTAGAGTAATATAGAGTCAGGGGAGTTCTCTACAAATTTGAGTGTTCTTCTTTTAACTCTATCCAAGTGTGAGTACAATCTCCTACAAATCAAACTCAAGCCAAGTGTGTGGGTTAGTGAGAGCCAAAAGGATAACGGGATTGAGCGGTCCAACCACATCAAGGGGCGTGTAGGTGAACGTTGGTGTGGAGTTGTGTTCGGAGAGCACTTGTGTTAGGTAAGACTAAACTTAGGCAAGCTTTGAAAGTGAGCAAGCCTAAGTGCCACACGGGTTGAGTGATAATAAAATTTTAATTTAAAAATGAACATAGATTTGCAATTTTATAACAAACTTAATTACCTTAAAAAGATTTGCAATTTTATAACAAACTTAATTACCTTAAAAATTGAAATTACTTAAAACTGACGTGTTGTCAGTTTTGCTATATATATGTAATTGTGTGATTTTTTTATTATTTTTTTTTAAAAAAACTTGAAATTAAAAATGACAACAAAATAGTTGTCATTTTCAATTCTACGAAAATAACAATTATTTTTCATAATCTTTGATTTTTTTATTTATCATAAATCATAATATTAAGTAAAACACATTATTGATATTATAAATTTTCTTGTATAAATGGGTGATCAATTTTTTTATGGCATGTTTTAAGATTAAAAAATTCATTTTTTATTTTTGAGTATTTTTTAACTGGAGAAAAAAATAAAAAGGCCATTCATAAATATTACATAAGATTAGGTAATTTAATTATTATGATATGGATTAAAAAAATAGTTAAATAGATATAAAATAATATTATATACTACTGTTAAAAGATTAAAAATTGAAAAATATATTAAAAATGAATTTTTATTCATTTTCTTTCAGTTAAATTAAAGGTAAGATATTTTAATCATTACAAAATATTTCGTCATAATTTAATTACCCTATTTAATCACCCTACCTTATTAAACCAAACATTGAAATGGAAATAAGACTAACAATTATTATACATAACCAAACAAAATAATAAAATCATATTATATTTCAATTTTATTTTTTGTTTTCAATTAAATTTTATTAACATAATATAATAATTTTACTCCGCGTAATTTTATTCCACGAAGCAAACAGAAGCCAGCAAGACACCATTAAAACTCAGTAAGCATATTTAAACCCCCCCAGTTATTACCTCATAGCCTCATACCTAGAAAAATATAAATATAAATAACAATAAAAGGGGAACCCCACACTCTGTTCTACTTCTTCCCCAGCAATTATTTTTCTTTTCCAGCCTCCACTAGGGCGGTTGGTCTGATCACCTTAACACAGCGTTTTGAGTTCCTTCCTCTTAGGTCTTACCAGCCTTTTCTTCTTAAATTTTTTTCTTCTTTCTTCTGATTTTTGTGTGTAGTATTTTTTTTCCTGTTAAGAATTCATGTCAGGTTTATACAATCACAATTTCTCTCCTTCAAGAGCTCTATCTCCACAGATAAGGACTACCCCTGATGCTGATAGGTATGTGTTATGCAACTTCGAAAGAAATTATCCCCAAAAAAGAAAAGAAAAGAAAAGAAAAACTATTTTTTATCGTTATTTTGTAACCTTCTTTATTTTGATAATTCTATAGCTTTGATTGATTTCTGGGTGTTCTCTTTGTTATGTCTTTTGTTATCTGTAGTGGTAAGTATTTGGCGGAGTTGTTAGCTGAGCATCAGAAGCTTGGACCTTTCTTGCAAGTCCTCCCTAATTGCAGCCGACTCCTGAATCAAGGTTTTATCTTTTGCCTTGAATTTTTATAGCCATTTTCCCATTGAATTGGGTCTATTAATTTTCTTATTCTGCTCTTTCATTAAAACCTTAATTAAGATTATTTTGAAATTGCTTTTGAGTGAACTATGGATTAGAATAAGATCTTTGACCTTTGATACATCAGGATTTCCCAAAACAGTTTTCCCATCAACCCTTCGAGGAAGCTTATGTAGTGCTTGACAAAACATTTCATTGGTTTTTATTTATATTGCTCAATGCCCAAGCATTTAAGGGGCTAATATTTTCTGCTTCTTATAAAAGTAAATTCATTTTATAGAGGCCATCTCTGCAGTGCTACCTGTGATTTGTTCAATACAAACTATTGAACTACACATGGTTTCTGCACACAAGTTCCTTATGAATTTCAAAACAGAAATAGAAAACAAAGAGAAGAATAACAAACAATGTATTGACTAAGGGATGGCAACTAGAGTTGTGCTACAATAAATCATGCTTCCAGTTAAGGGAAGTAAGACGACACAAGAAAGCTAGTTAGCATTTTGGGCCATCTAGGAGTTGTAACTTAGGATCCTTAATATCTGAAAACGACAACTTTCAGTGATGGAGGTTATGTCGCATTCCTCTGAAACAGATTAAGCCTGACAAAGGCCATTTCCATTACTCTGCCTTGCTAGAATACAGATGTAGTGCCTCAAATAAATATAAAGTATGAAGTTTCAATATCAAAGATTGTGTTTGGTTCTATTTCTTAGACTACCATTCAAAAGTAGGTATGAGAAATAAGTATGGCCTCTTCGTGCAAATAGTGCAAAGTTGATTTTATTGAATTGTGTTGATTAGTATCAATTTTTTATCTCTCTTTTCCCTTGCCGCTTTGAAGCTACTTGTATGTCTGCTATATTATGCGCACAATTCTTAACTGAACAGTCGTGGAAATTGTTCCGTATTCCACATTATTGATTTTGCCATGCTGCCTATGCTGATAAAGAAATTTTAAACAGAGATACTCCGGGTGTCTAGACTGAATCCCAATAAAGGGTTTAGCGATTTCGACAGACTGCATCATGGAAGTCCAAATCCTGGCCCTATGGTTTATTCAGAGATAATGCCAAATAATAGAGGACTGGGATTCAATGGCTGGAATGCCATGCTACATGAGGTAATTGTGTGCTAGTATGTTATTCTGAATTTCGCCCCCTTTATATGTCTCTGCAGTCCATTCTGTCCCAAAATGCATATCAATCTCTTTCTCATTGTTTCCTGCTAGATTAAGTTTAACACATGTAAGCCTGCATAAATGATATGTGTGCACTGCCTAAATGAGACACACCTGGAATAAGAAAGGAATACATTACATACTACATCATCTATTTAAATGATATATGGCCATCTAGATCTCAATTGTTTGATGCAAACATGTATGGTTTCAGTTGTAGGGAGGGCCATCAGATTAGTTGTTTTGGGCCGTATCTGACAAATGTGGCAACAAGCTTGTATGTCATACTAAGAAGTATGAAATATAAGAACCTGAAGTTGTGTTCTTTATTGTGAAACCACATGGTGACAGATTGTTTATGTTAAGATTTTGATTTAAAATTGATAATTTTGTGCATAGGGGGGTCTTCATGCAAGACTTTGATATACATGTCTGAAAACCACATTGACATAAAAATTTAAGCCTCATGGACCCAAACCATGTATGTCAATACCCATTCTCTTTCCTTCATCATTCTTTCTAATGTGGAACAACACTCAAACATGCAGTCACATAACACATTAGCTCATTACAAGGAGGGTTGTGCCAAGTTCCAAGTATTGGCATGTCTCTGGGCTGCAATGCTGATTGAAATAACTAAGAACCTTATGATTAAGCTGCTTGGTACAGCCAGCAGTTTGATAGAGTTATGTTTGGTTTTTTATCCAAATTTCTTGTTCCATATTGTTCAATTTATCAGAAGGATTACTGGGTGATAGACACCTAGGTCCTTACTTCTTGCTCGATTGGCCCAAGTTATGGCATGACATGAGGATGTTTAACCTCCTACCACCAAATAGTACATTATGCCTTATAGTTTGAGGAATGATTAACTGACTTGGAGGTGGTCAATAGAAAATTTTACTAGCAGGAATGTGTGGTATCAGATCCTGAAAAATTTGCACTTACATTCTGCTGACATTGAAAAGTTGGAGTCATTATTGTCTTTAGAGTCAAATGTATGTTGTAGGAGTGGGAGTATGATTTAAATTGCACTGGCGATCTTGTTTAGTGAGTTTTTGTATCTTGAGTTCAGTAACCATAGTGTGTGCCCATAGTGCACCTAACCACATATGTATGGCCTTTGACCAGACCTCTCCTGCATGAGTCAGCATTGTCTTAGCCAGTGAAATTTTTGGTTTCATCTATTTCAATAGAAATCTAAGCATACAATATTTTGTCTAGCATTATGAGAAGATAAACCAAGCCTATGATTGGTAGGAGAGAAATGTCAGAGGAAAGAAAAATGAGAAGAAAATAAAATATTTATCTTTTCTCTGTGTTTGGTATAGAAGATAGGAAAGTAGAAGAAAAAGACATAAAAATTTAGCTCATTTTACTTTCCACTCTCCAAACTTCCCAATTTGGGAGGATTTACAATTATAACTTGAAGAGGAAAAGTTGAAGGAAAAAGTAGATCCTGTCATTTTCTTTCCTCCCACATTTCTCTCATATCAATCAGCAAGAAAGTGATTTCCTCTTTCTTTTCTTTCTTCTCTGTCTTCCTTCCTCCCTACCAATCATAGCCTAAATCCTCATGTGAATAAGAAAGGAGCTTAGTTGAATCCTAAGCAGCATATTCCATCACATTCATTAGTAGACCACAAATAATACACATCATATCTAGCTTTATGAGATAATTAGAATTTTAATGCTTCAGCTATCTGCTTCTTTGCTGTTCTAACTTTGCTTCATTATTTTGCTTTGTCACATTTAATCTGGATACATGTATGTTGAACTTTATGGGGTTTTCATCCCTTCTTTCATTTTACCGTGTGCTATAGGGAACATGTAGAACTTGCTTTCTTTGTTCCTGTGGAGTATGTTCTTAATTTCCTTCCCTTTTCTGTTGTGTTTATTTTTGTATATATGCTTGATGGTGTTTACACTAGTAAGGCCTTAAATTCATTATGTACCAGAGAGCAGGAGGACCACAGGGTATGAATATGGATTGGCAAGTGGCACCACTGAGCCCAAGCACACATGTTGTGAAAAAAATACTGCGTTTGGACATTCCTGCTGATAGTTATCCAAATGTAAGTTTTTTATACTGCTTTAGGTTGCATAATGTGAAACTTATCTACTTTCTCTATCTTTATTTTAAGCTTTAAAACAAAATATGTTGCTTAGATTCCTTTTATACAATGTAAGACTGGGAAGTACTAAAAATTTTATGTTCTGCTCTGGTATGTAGTTCAATTTTGTTGGCCGGCTTCTAGGACCTAGGGGCAACTCATTGAAGAGGGTCGAAGCTTCTACAGGGTGTCGTGTCTATATTAGAGGACAAGGTTCAATAAAAGACCCAGAAAAGGTATGAAGTATCTCTCAAGTTATTGTTTTGCACTTCAATTGAATTAGGTCAACCCAAGAACATGGGGGGAAGTTTTTAAACCCATTCATCTGTATTTCAATTTCCAAGACATGCAGCTCTCTCCATCCAAAGATGAAGTTATGATTGTTTGTTAAATTCTTTTCTTGTTGCTTCTATATGTCACTATCTATTTTGCCCCTGACAGTTTTGGTTGCTGCCCCCCGCCCCCCCCCCCCCCCCCCCCACCTGTTCCACTCTCAGGAGGATTCTTTAAGGGGAAGACCAGGTTATGAGCATCTGACTGAACCACTGCATATCTTAATTGAGGCTGAATTCCCAGTCAGCATTGTTGATAGTCGATTGAGACAAGCTCAGGAAATCATTGAAGAATTGCTCAAACCTGTGGTACTGGTTCTAATCTCATTGCTTTCTCCAGAATTATTTAGCGTGCATTTAGTATTGGAAATGTTTTTCAGTTTTCATCTCCATTTTTCTTAACACTTTTTTTCAACAATTTAGACATTCTTAATATGTTTTGGAAAATAACGCCTTTTTTTTCAACATAATATTGGAAAAGTTAAGAAACATAAAAAAGTTTTTCCCAACTTTTCTTATTATGTTGGAAAGGGAAGTGTTGTTTTCCAAATTATGTTAAGAATGTCTAAATTGTTGAAGCAAGTGTTAAAGAAATATGGAGATGGAAAATGGAAACATTTTTCAATACTAAACACACCCTTATATGTTCTAATACTCTTTTCATAGCATGTTGTAGTATTTTTATAATATGCTTGTGTTGTAGACACATGGCCAGTCATCGATATTGTTTCTAGGCATTTTTACCTTTCCTCATACTGTTTTGAGTTCCGTCACCTTCATAGTGCAAACAATCATCATATATAACATTTTTACGGTTGCACCTGCACTGTTTCCGGACACTGGAAGACCACCATTCAGTTGGTCCTTCCCAAAAGATCTTCAATCATCAATTTCTCTTTTTTCCCCAGCATTCTACTACATAGCTGGCCCAAAGTGAAATCTATATGGTTATGTTTGGGAAGGTGAATTTGACATGTACTTCGAACTAATAAATTTAAAATACATGTATGTAAAAATTCATTATTTGGATAATATATAAAGACTAAGGATTTGAAATTCATGTATTTAATATTCATTGTTTGGATTTCTTATAAACCTTGTGAATTTGAATTTGTTTATTTACATTGAGAATTAATTAATTAATTTCGAATTTTATTGTTAATAAATATCTATTATAAAAAAATATTGTTAATTAAACTCATTATTGATCATGGTTCCATTAAAAACTTTTTTTCTTCTTTTTTGTACTAGAAGTAAAAAAGAAGGATCTCAGTTTAATGCCTAAATCAAAATATGTTTAAAACAAGATATCCTTATCCCATAAAAAAATAACTCAGGTAGCCTTAAACACTGTCGTTTTAGTTTATTGCGGCGACTTTTGGTGGAGAGTTTATCTCTCTTTAGAGCTCCAAAGTCCCAACCTGTCGAGAAGTATAATCACTTCTCATCAGATCACTCTCACTTTTCCATAAACACTATCAACAACCAAATTTAACCATAAAAAAAAATCCAGATTTAACCATTTCTCTAACTAGCAATCCTAACTACACCTCTCTCTATAAATAAGTGAACAGTTGCCTTACATTGCAAAAATATCAAATGGGGGTTTCAATGGAAACCCAATCTCTCCCAAATCCTCCATTATTTTTTCCATGTTTGTCCTCATTTACCCCATTAGGTTACTTCATTGTCTTCCCCAATTGGAGCCCGAAGACTCGACCCGAAGCCTCCAGCTACTTAATCTCCCTCTTCCACAGCACCTCCATGGTGACCTTAGCCAGCCATGCCATACTCACAGACAAAAGTGAGAGAGAGATAAGAAAAAAGAATGAACCAGAAGAAGTGAAGAAAGGGAGAAAGAAAGAAAAATCAGCCCAGAAGAGAGAGAAAGTGTGAGAAGAAGGAGAGGAGAGCACCTGAGAGTTGAAAATGGGGGCTGGGAGTGACAGAAGGCGGTGGCCGACGGTGAGGGAGTGTTGCAGTTAGAGACAGAGAGATCATGATAATCGGGTTTTCAATTGAGAGTTTTAGGTTAGAAATACGTAGGTTTTCAGGGTAAGAAATACATGGGTTAAAAAACAATTTTAATGACATGTTATCGGGCCTTTTAAACTCAACGTGTATTGTCATGAAATATAAATACATAATTCTTAAAATGAACCCAAACAATGTATTTGAATTTGGAGCATGTAAGTGAGATATTCTCTTGTTAGATTGTTTTTGGGTAAAATGTGGGGGACTGACATGTTTTCCTTGCCCTTTTCCGCAATACTTGTGAAAGTACCATTTGTTGGCCATTTTTTTGTGAAGTCGTGAAAGCATTTTTCAGTTGTCCTTGCCTAGTAGGTTATTGTTCTTCCATCTTTCAATTTGCAGGACGAATCGCAGGACTTCTATAAGAGACAGCAGTTGAGAGAACTGGCTATGCTAAACTCTAATTTAAGAGAAGAGAGCCCTCGACCCAGTGGTAGCATCTCTCCTTTCAATTCCAGTGGGATGAAGCGTGCCAAAACTGGTCTATAGTGATCCATTTAGTTGAGTCCCCTCGAAAGGTTCGTCTGCAACACATTGCAGACATTCTTGCCATCTTGTGACCCTTGGTTGTTACTCAGTTCTGTAATCTTTATAGCTACAAATGGAGAGGTTGTGAACTTGGCTGATGAGTTTCAACTGGGGGTTTTCTTCAGTAACATGAGGGTTAACAGGAGAAACAGATATAGAAATTTATTGGGTACAGCTTTTGTGATTGTAGTTGCTTGCAGTTATAAAAGTAGAACCATTATTACTTATCAACAAAAGTAGAACCATTATTAAATTTATTCTGTAATTAACGTTAGACTTTTTTTGTGTGGAATACAAAATAATAATAACGCTAATTGGGGTTTTGAAGGACTAATTTTTTGTTTGCTGAGTAGTCTGATCATTTTGTGTACCTTGTGTGATGGGGGGGCTTGTTACACCACCGCCACGGCCATTATTGCTGCATAAGTTGAACTAGATGTTGGAAAGTATGCTTGGAGCAGTTGCATGAAAGGGCTAAAAGCATTTGCACGAGCAGCTCTTTTGCACTTTCTTATCGTGTGTATGCAGTGTTTGCATGCTACTGTACTAGTATTTTTTTCTTTCTAATCTCACTAACTTCGGGTCTCTTTTTTATATATGTATTCTTACATGTTTCCCTTGAAGCATACCTCTTAACTCATGCCTAGTTTGGATTCAAGCATGTAGACGTTTTGCTATGATAACAAGCAAAAGTACTAAATTTTCAAAGTAGTGTTTGGTGTCATCTTCCTTAAATCTATACTGTTCGAATGTTGTAAGACATTCCTTAGACAAAAATAACATGTAAGAGAAAATTACAAAATCACTTATAATTGGATGCAAACAATAATTTTATCCTCTTACACTAAAAATATAATGGTGTGTCTACTTCAATTATGGTTAGTTTAGATTGATGAAAAAATAGCATAAAAGTAATGCAAAAGGAGGGTATTTTAGTTGGATTTTAGTTATTGGAATTTTAGAATCAAGTTAAGTTCATTTTAACATTTCAGTTGTTTTGAATGGACAAGATTTTGTCAATGAATAAAAATAATATCATGTCAACAGTACATTTTATTAGATTCTTAAAAGATGAAATGATATTATTTTTATTTAGTGGCAAAATCTTATCTATCCAAAACCAATTGAAATGTTAAAATGAGCTTAATTTGAGTTTAAAGTTTCTCCCAAAATTATGAGAATCGAAACCCATTTTAGTTCGTTAATATTCAATTCTTGATAAATTATCATTCTGAGATATTTTTGATCAATTTAAACTAATTATGATTGGAGTTTATGAATGCATTAATATCTTTTTAATATAAAAATATGTAATTGTAGTTTATATCAAATTATTTTTGTAATTTTCTCTAGTAAGTCATTAGCCACGTACCCCTAAGATAGTGGCTTAATGATAGTAAACTCTTTGCCCATAACCTTGCGAGTTCGAGGCTGTGAGTGCGAGACTTGACACATACTATTACCGTTGACTGACCCACGTCAAATAAGTTTATCATGGATTTAAGTGGGCCGCATACCACCAAATGAGCCTCTTCTTTTGCGTCGAACAAAAAAAAAGTAATCATTAGCCACCAAGGTTTTGGCTCCATGGTAATTTATAGTCAAAATGGTGACAGTTCTTGGGTTCAAACCTTTTTGCCCATCACATTGTGAGTTCAAAGTTGTAGGTTCGAAACTCGACACGCTCTATTATAGTTCAGTGTGCTTCATGTCAAACAGATTAATCACCCATTTAAGTGGGCGGAGCAATGATGCCACTACCACCAAATGAACCTTTTCTTTTGGAAAAAAAAAAATATAATCTTTCAAGTCAAAATGGTGAAAGGTCATAGGTTTAAGCTTATGCAACATGGGTTTATTTTATTTACCATTCGTGTTTTTTAAAAGAAATTAGTCAATAGATAACATATTTTTTCTCTCATTTTTTTCAACTCTATGCAATTCATTATTATATAATTAAACCTCTTAAATTTATAAGGATTAAATATAGGTATATTTATATAATTGGATAAATTTATCCATATTGGAACAATATTAATGATACTTTAAATTTATTTTTTCTTATCAAAATTAAATTATAGTACTTTTTATTTTTATTTTATTCATTAAATTTTTATAAATATATAAAACAATAACCACATGTAATTCTTCTTAACATGTAATGGTTGTGAGTTTAGTTCAACGATTGCATTTCAAAAGTAGTTTCTCATCGTTTTAATAGAAAAAATAAAACAAAATTCTACTTTAATTTATATATAGATTTTTTAGAATCATTTTAAACAAGTTTAAATCTATTTTATTTTAAAATAAAAAAAAAAACTATAAACGGGGTTGTTGGGTTGATTGGACCAATTTTAATGGAAAATGGGCTTTATACCGAATGGGCCGGTTGGTATTATCACATATAATTGTTGACCCGAGTACCGTAGTTGAAAATCCCAAGCTAATCTAATTGACCATTGCTGGTGGGCTAGGTTTTCATCAGAGAGAGAGAGAGAAGTTTCCATTTTGTTTGGTATCAATCAGAATCAGATCAAATCAGAAAGAGATGGGGAAGCAACCGGTGAGGATGAAGGCAGTGGTGTACGCACTGTCACCGTTCCAGCAGAAGATCATGCCTGGCCTCTGGAAGGATCTCCCAGGCAAGATCCACCACAAGGTCTCCGAGAACTGGCTTAGCGCCATTCTCCTTCTCGGCCCTGTCATTGGCACCTACACGTGAGCTTTATCCTTCTCCTTTCTTTTTTCTTATTATTGTATATATGAATTTTTTTCAAAGATATTGATGTGCCGAATAATTTGGTTTTATTCACGGACCCACAGCTATATAGCGCGGCTTTATTCTTGCGTACTTATTTATTCAATTTGATCAGTTTGTTCTATTATCATATGCACATTGCATTTTACTTTATTGTAGTTTTTGGACCATTTGAATTGAACAGCTATTACTGCGTGTACACGAAAAATATTAGATTGATGAATGAATTTTATAGCAGTAGTGCAATACTCGTGTGATTGATTGTATTTGCCCTTTTAGTTTCAAGCTTCTATATTTCAGTTTTCTCTAATATTTGGAATTTTAAATGTAAGTAGACAGTGTTCTTATTTGTAATTTGCTAGTAATTCAAGCTTTTTGTCTCCATTTGGAATTTTGGCCTATTACCTGCTTGATAAGAAGACTGTAAATTAATACAGAACGAAAACAATAATCGCATACACTTTGTTCTAATGTTTCACTATATGCTGGCTTTACGGGATATCAATTAGTGAATAGTTCAGCTTAACTAAGCAAAATAGTTTTCTTAAACTGTTCTTACAGACTGTTTTTGATTTGAAGCGTGGTTAATCTCCCTTTGTTTGGATGTCATAATAGAAGTAAGGGAGGGGGGGAAGGAAGTGGTTAACTTCCTCTTGTTTTGATGTTGTAATAGAAGGAAAGGAGAGGAAAGGGGATTATACTAACCTCCCCTTGTTTGGTTATAGATTATATCTTCAAATTATGGAGTATCTGTCACTACTAAACCTGAAGAAAAGGGGAGATTGTGATATTGTGGGTGAAAACTAATAGTAGTAAACGGCACAACCCCCCCCGGGGGAATTTTGGGAACAGGAAAAATTTTCTCTTGAAGAGCAAGGGAGGGTTTGATGCACCCCTCCAAATACCTTTCCCTTGCTTGCAAAAACTTCCAAACAAGAGGACACTACTTTTTTGATAATGTAAAAATTAGTATTAAAAGACACCAAGGGTGCAAGGTTACTATTTTCAAGATAGTAAATCTACAACAATTACTTAGCAGTCCATCCTCTCAAGTTACCCACATTTAAACAAGCTAAGGGAAGGGGCTACTCTAACTTGTAAAACTAAAAACCTTTATCAGCTGCCTCAAACCAATCTGTCATCAAAGTGTTAAACTTCACGCGTCCTCATATTTGTCATTGCTGACTTGCCTTTGCAAGAGCTCCTGCTGCTTTAAGCTGAACTCATTTTTCTTCATTTGTCTCCTTGTCTTCTAATGTGTGCAGGTATGTCCAGCACTACAAAGAAAAAGAGAAGTTGGCACACCGATACTGAAGTCATGCCTTTAGTCAAGTGATGTCTATTTTTGCACTACACTGTATTTTTCTTCTTCTACATGCAAATAAGCTGAATTTTATGAGGTCATCTGCAGTTGTGATCATCAAAACATTGAAACTTATTTTTTTTCCTAGGACTAAAGAAATTCTCAACTTTATTGTTCATTTAAGTTTAATTACTGTGGTTTTATCCCATAATTGATTTCTGCTTGCTAATTATCAAAAATTATATATATTTGATATCTGCTTGCTCATTTGAAATTGAGAAATTTTATTGGCATTGCCATGCATTGATTGAATCCCATGCCAGAAGTTGTAGGGCAATGAATTGTAGTATATTGAATGAAGTTGGTAAGTTTGGGTTTCCATAGTGGTGAATTAATAAGGTCGCAAGCTGCTCAGTAATCTAACTTGTATTTGGTGGGTGTGGGGATGACTTTGCCAAGTACAGTTGTTTTCTTGTCTTAATATTTCAGCTGTTTTCACCAGTTCTTTCATATCAGCATTTGTGATTTCTCCCTCTTGTGTTATTTTGTCCTGAAATCTGTGAATGTATTGCATTTCCATGTGCAATATTATGATTATCAAGTAATGGAATATTAAGTTGGTACTCCCCTGGGGAAAGATGAAACATATGCGGGTTGAACAAGAGACGTTAAAAGAGATTCGAGTTTGACCACCTTTCCGGTTTGTGCAAGCAAGTACGGATATGGTCGGATCATTATCTTGTAATTTGTGGCAAAGTAGGCTAATAGTGTGGGATCTACGAACCCATCCAGGTAATTACTTAGGCGGAGCTGTGACACTTTATGAATCCTACTCTAACCTCATGCATGTAGGATAAAACAGACAGGAGGGGAGGGGAGGGGAGGGGAAATGGGCTGTCTTGTATTTAAGTGGACAATTTGGATGCTAGTTTGTTAGTTGAAGTGAAAATGTTGAAGGCCATTTTCCTGTTCTTTGGGTTTATTTTAAAAAACCTGAATTTGAATTCTACCTTGAGGGAAGAGGAGGGTTTCTGCCATGTTATAGCTTGACAATAACATTCTCATACAGTGCTTACTTCTCTTGCATGCCCATGTAATTTAGGTAATAATGAGTAATTTATCATTTAGTAATAAGCTAATTCTGCAAATACATTTCAGAGTTTAATGCCCCCCACACCAAAAAAAGAATAGAATTTGCAAATATTTAGGGTGAATTCGAGTCGAATCGAGTTTGAAGATTAAGGTATTCGAGTTCGGTTCGAGCTTAAATGAACAGGCTGGAGTTCGAATCGAGCTTGAAAATTAGACTCGAGCTCAAGTTCAATAAATTTTATAAAGGTTCGAGCTCGATAACAATCAAGCTTATTAGACCTCGTACTCGAGCTCTAGCCTGAGCATTGGATTTCTCATTCGAGCTTGAACTCAAACTATAATTTTAATAAATAAAAATATTAAATAAATATTAGTTCGAGCTCGAGCTCGAGCTCAATAATATCTTATCAAACTGTTCGAGAGCTTTTCGAGCCGAACTTTAAAGTATTCGAACCTAAGTTTCAGGTTCGAGTTCGAGCTTGAATAAGGTTCGAGTTCGAGCTTGAATAATTCGATAAAAGCTCAGCTTGATTCCAGCCCTAATCTTACTGAAGTCAAAGAAGTATCTCGAAATTCAAAAGGCTGCTTTTTTTAGGTTCCAAGGCCCAGAAATTCTTCCTTCCTTTAAGCAAGGAGGAATTTCTCATTATGTCGGAAAAAAAAAAAAAAAAAGACTGGCTGTTTTTAGAATGCAAATAGGTTGACAATTCTGTTTACTTTTAAACTTGGTTGTATGTTCTTGTTCATGCTCCAGCAACGTCCTTCAAAACCCAAACATAAGGCTATTTACAAATCAAGACGCTCTTCTCATGTCTGTAACCCCATTCATTCTTTCTTATCGAGATGATGTAAGTACCAATTTCTCTAATTTGGAATGATAATTGTTATGGAAAAATACCTGAAAGATTAGTATGCCTATGGATTGAGGGGGAATAGATGGAAAGGAATTGAAGGGAGACATGTAAACCATTTCCGGTGATGTCTATCTTTTATATTTCTCTATGGATGTTAGGTCACAATTCCGAGTGTTTTAGCTATAATGCACCGCCATTGGAGGAGCGCAAAACTGCTTCATACGAAGAAAGGGCTCAAGCTTTTAAGGTTGCAGAGGAATTCCAAAGCAATCTACAATCTGGGAATCCATCTTTTGTCAAATGGTTCGGTCTCATGTTTATAGTTGTTTTTGGCTAGTAAGTTTGATTGAAGAACTTCATAACTTAGTGAAGCCTTTTCCATTTTCAATTAAATTACCACGTGTTCAGATCATATGAAAATGCAAAATTCTGGCTGGGCTTAATTCACTAATCTTCTAGTTACTCATTGTCTAGATTGCAAGGGGCTTCCTTCCAAGTTATGTGAGGATCATCTTCCAAAAGCAACGGTTGATATGGCACTAGAGAATGAAAAAGGGCACAGAATATGATGCTATCTACATTGGCAAAAGAGCTGGCCTTAATGGTGGCTGGAGAGTTTTTGCATTGGATCATAAATTGGATGATGGTGATGCACTGGTGTTTGAATTGATTGAACCAAAGAGATTTAAGGTAGGATATATATTAGTGAAGTTAATCACCCAGGGGTGACACGCCCTTCCCCTTTTCATTGTAACAACTTATTTTTATTCATAAGCTCATATAGGGTTCGTTTCTTTGGTAGCATACGTAGCATAAATTATTGTAGCAAGTTTCAGTCTTATTTACATCTTTAAGGTTTGCTTTGTAATTGAGGTAAAGGTATAATGGTTCTCAATCAATATGTAAATCCTGCCTAATTTTGCATCTTTAAGTGCAAGTGACTGATTCAACCCTATGGTTCTTACCCGTGAGATACATCTACCATTGTATCTGACATCTATGGAAATCAATTGCTAACACAGGAACGTAGATATCAGATATATCAGAACATTAAGAAAAACTGAAACCGCATGATAGTAAGCTTATAATTCCAAACCATGACAACAAAGAATAAAAACTTGAACAGAATCCACTAATGTGAAATATGGTACCAAGAAAGCTCAAAATACTTGAATAATCCATAGGTACTTAAATCAAAGAAATAAACATTTAACCATAACTAAAATCCCCAAACACTACTAAAGGTGATTTAGTTCTTCAATGCAGATATAGTTAAGAGATCTTTAAGCTACAGCATCCAAGAAGGCTCTCCCAGGTTGACGATTCGCCAGTGGTCCATGGCAACCAAGCAGCTGAGAGAACAACAAAACCCTTGATTAGTTTAATGAACCTTGTGCATAATACAAAACTGATTTAAAAATGAAATCAGGTTCAACCAGCCATGCACTAAATCGGAACGACCAAAGGTAAACGAATGTGCAAGGGCTAAAGCAAATACAAACCTTGGCATTAACACCATCAGGAACAATCCTATTCTCTGACTTAAACCTCAAATAATCAGAGCGGCTAAACTTGGTAAAGCCCCTGAAAATTGCAAGGTAACAATGGTTAGTTAAAACTTGTTTCCAGAGAAACCATTACAATAAAAATTAGGTCAAAAACTAAGTAAAGTCCATAGGCATTCCTCAGCATATCAATTTTACAAGATTAAAACATAAAAAGGATCAAAATCTAGCAAGGAAAAATAAGCTATGGTATTGGGAGGAAGAAATAACGGAATTGTACTCCTGAATTCATGTAACTCACGGTAAATCACATTGCTTCAATGCATTAAATGAATGGATTTTCACTAATAAAAAAATCTCAACATACCACTTCCTGCTGACAATAATCTTTTGACGACCAGGGAACTTGAATTTTGCACGTCGGAGGGCCTCTTGTGCATGATGGCTGTTACTGTCCTTGCAACGAACAGACAGGAGGACCTGGCCAATTGCCACTCTCGCACAAGTTCCCTGTGGCTTGCCAAAAGCACCCCTCATACCAGTTTGAAGCCTATCAGCTCCAGCACATGAAAGCATCTTGTTGATACGCAAGACATGGAATGGGTGTACCCGGACACGCAAATGGAAGGCATCCTTCCCAGCAAACTTGGCCATATATTTGTTGCACGCAATTCGTGCAGCCTCAAGAGCTTCACTTGAGACATTTTCCTTCTCCCAAGAAACCAAATGCACACAAAAAGGGAACTCGTCCACACCTTTCTTTTTCATTCCAACATCATAAATCCTGATCTTGGGGTCAGGCACACCACGACAATAGCGAGATTTTGGATAAGGCTTGTTTTTGATCTGTCGGTAGCATCTTGCAGGTCCTGCAAAAACTCAAAACTATAAACATTAAAATCAATGGTATAGAAGCACCTACTCTTTTGCAGGTTTTCACTAAACTTGCCTTCCACAGTAGAAGTATCAAATCAATCAAAAGGACAAGATGCACCAAAGTCAGGAACTCTACAATTGAGCTATAAAGCAATCAGAAGAAAGAATTTATCAAACAATAAGCAGAAACAATTTATCAAAGTACCCTTAATTGAAACTAGGTTATATATAATTTTAACTTGACATGTATAGCCTGGAGATGCTTGGAGCACATTTTTCTTAAGAAATGTGTGCTTTAATCCCACTTAGACATGCATTAGCTATATGAAACTTTCTTTTCTTGGTAAGTAATAGTAATATTATTATAAAAAAAAAAGCAGTTTCAGGTACAGATGAAGTATATCCAGAATCTATCACCTCTCATAGAAAACAAGATTTCAATCGACAAATTCTTTCAGTCAAAAGATTATCAATAATCAATATCTGCAAGCATCTTACAAATACTCCATATTAGATCATACAAACATTAAATAATCCAGAAATTATTGACAGCATCTCTCCACATAAGAAAATAAATCTCAAACGAAATCTAACAATATATATCCCTAGAAAAAGCTAATAAAATATAAACACTAGCTTAGAATAAGAAACAAAGCAATACTACAGAAAAAAATAGCATACACCACATCAATTCTTGGAAAATATTCAAGTAATAAACTGTGTAAAGAAAGCACAAACGAATAATTTATTATCTCAATCTGTAAAATAGACAAAGAACCAATCATTTCTAGGATTTCTAATAAAAAAGCATAAGAGCATAGAAAGGATTATGAAATCGACTGGGACACTTACTTCGTCCCATGGCGATCCCTTGCTCTGGTGAAACAGCAGATCTTTCGACAGAAAACCTAAAACTTGAGAGGAAGAGAGGTATTTCCTCATTTATATAGAGCTTGCTGGGTCTTAGGAACAACCCTAACACGCTTTACGCGCTTTGTACGTGTGCGCTTGCGTCATTGTTTCTTGCCACAATTTAAGTTACGTGATGGGCCGCCATTGGTATAAAAACAAAACAGTAGGCCCATTTTCCCAAGACGGTTAACTCTATTAATAAAAGTTTGGTTAATTTTCAAAAAATACTATGCAATTTGTTCGATTTTTATTTTAAATTATGAGATTTTTTTTGATAAAATATGATTGTCACCGTTAACATAAGAGACTAACAACCGTTGAATTGTAAAAAAATATTATTTTACCTTTATTTGTAATTTTACTTTAGAGTTTATTTAAGAAGAGACTAACAACCGTTGAATTGTAAAAATATATTATTTTACCTTTATTTGTAATTTTACTTTAGAGTTTGTTTAAGATTATTACTTAACAATAAGCAAAAATTTTAAGTTTAAACACCCGTCTATTTAAACACAAAATCAACTTAAAAGTATTATCAATTAAAACATTTAATTATAATTAATTTGAAAACAAACAAAGTCAGACCAAGAAAACATTTGTTTTTTACCACTGATAATGATCCTAAAATGTGAGCAAAATCACTAGCCAAACGTCAAGATAAGACCACGATGCTAACTCCGCCCACAACCATGCCACAACATTTTCCAATATTCTGCAACAAATGCTTTCAAAACTCAACATAATGTGCAATTCTTCAAAAAGAAAAGAAAAAATATTCAATTGATATACTAATAACCATGAGAAGGACATTTATCCATTGAACTTATTAGACTCTAATTCAACTAGTTCTCATAGCTTCAGAACTAAAGTCTCCTTTACATTCCAAATCAGGATTTCATCAAGGATAAATACAGTAATTCCATCGAAAATGAAAGAGATTGGCATTTACAAGGTGTATAATTCTATTACAAAAACACTTTAATACCATTTGCTATTATAGTCTTTTATTTTTATAAGCAAATCAAAACAAGAAAGACTATACATGAATCAAGAACCCAAAAGGGCCAAAAAAGAGAGCAAAGAAAGAGTCTATCAGAGTTTCAATTTTTCTCATTTTATTTATCTATTTATTTTTATCTAGGTACTATGGAGGGAATGGCTCCACTAACAAGGTCACTACCAGAGAAATCTTCTGAGACATAAGCATTCTTTATCATAGATGATGAAGATGAAATCACAATCTTTCCAGGTTCACTGTCCAACGATTCTGCTGTTTTAGTGTCAGACTTAGGCATCATAAGCCAAATATTTTCAAGTTCTCGGAAGACTTCTGCCATTGAAGGTCTTGTATCAGTTTCATCTTGGCAACATTTTAGGGCCAAATTCATAAACTTCTCCACACATCCAGAGGGATAAGAACCCATTCGCCCATCAATCACGGAGAAGATCATACCAGATTGATACGTAACATTAACCTGATGTAGATGGAAACTATAAACTATTAAACTTCAAAATATAGAACTACTTGAGCTAGTTCATTTCAAGAGATAAAAAAACTCTATAAGATCATCTGATTTTAACATGATAAGAAAATTGATTCCATGCAAGATAAAATCAGGGGTCCACACAGGCACATATGCACGAGTATACACACCGAAGAAAAAAAATGTGTGGACAAAGGGAAACAAGAAAGAATAAGAAAAAACAAAACTTTTCTCCTTTTTTCGTTTTAATAAGAAAGAGGTGGAGGTACCCTTCATGTCATGTAGATTGGAGGGACAAAAATACTTCAAAACCAAAATTTTAAAAAAGTTAACTTTGATAACATGAGTTTTGTCATTAGTCAAGCCAAACCACATGTAACTTTTGTTTATTTTCCCTTTATTTTATAAAAATGAATTAAAAATTCAACCAAATTTCTTTCAACAATGTTCAATATTAATAATTGTATGTCTGCCAAACCATTGTAACAAACAAATCAACTTGAAACGTGGTGATTAAATCCCAAACAAAAAGAATAGTTTAACTTCCAATATTTTAAAAAAATATTGGAAGTTAACTTCAAAACCAAAATTTTAAAAAAGTTAACTTTGACAACTTGAGTTTTGTCATTAGTCAAATAAAAGCCAAATCACATGTAACTTTTGTGTATTTTCCCCTTATTTTGTAATAAAAATAAAAAATTCAATCAAATTTCTTTCTACAATGTTTGATATTGATAATTGTAAGTCTCCCAACTTGAAGCGCGGTGATTAAACTCCAAACAAGAAGAATCGTTTAACTTTCAATATTTAAAAAAAATTAAAATTAAAATTGCAACCAAGTTTTCTTGTTCCAAGTTCAATATTGATAACTTAAGCCTAAAAAACAATTGCAACGACCAAATCAACTTGAAATGTGATTAAAGTGATCCTCTTATTGAATTGACCTTTATTTGACTAATGACAAACCTCAGGTACTCAAAGTTAGCTTTTTAAAACTATGACACTGAAATTAGACAAGGCCAAACTAAAAGGTACTTTTGTGTATTTTTCCCATGCTTCAATCGCTCTTTGTTTTTGATCTAACAATCTCCTATAGGACTTGAAGTGGTGGATGTAACAACACAATATTTATTTAAAGCAATACATTAGTTTAGAATCGGAATACACTCTCATTATGGACCAACTTCAACTAAGAGCAGGTGGTAACGTACTACTATTACCTCTCGAACAATGTTTTTCCCATGTGAGATGGGCTGCATCCCAGTCAAGAGCTCTAGAAATACAACACCAATGCTATAAACATCACTTTTGTCTGTCAATTTATGAGTTAAGAAGTACTCCGGATCAAGGTAACCCTACAAAGAGAAAAGATCAAAGACGAAGATGTTAGTAAACCACATTCCTACCATTCACAATCTCCAAAACATGCTACAAATCTATATTACATAATTAGAAATTCATTTAAGAATCCTTATTAGTTTTCCAAAAGTAATCGTTTCCACAATCTCCAAGGTTGACATGTAAGACACTCAAAATTATAGGACATTTCACAAGCTTGTGCCACAATATGGAAAAATACTAACGGCAGAATCAGAACAAAGGGAAAATTAAAATAAACCCCCTTATATAGCCAAACTTACACGAAGTTCATCATTATTTTTGGAAATATCAATTCCATTAGAGTCTTACCGGTGTCCCCTTAACAACAGTGGATACATGACCAGGCACAGTGCCTTCAATATCAGGAACTGGGGCAAGTCTTGAAAGTCCAAAATCAGCAACTTTTGCAGTGAACTTAGAGTCTAATAATATGTTGCTGGCCTTTATATCACGGTGGAAAATTGGTGGATCAGCTTCTGTATGTAGGTAAAGGATGCCCTTCGATGAACCTAAGGCAATTCTCAGCCTCATTGCAAAACTCAAAGGTTCTTTAGACTTAGCTGTAACACCATATACATGAACCACTAAATTAAGCTCATGAAATTGGCTTATAGAATTAGAAAATAATGATTTTGTATGTCCTGTTTAAATCATCCAAAAATAGCAAACAAAAAGAGACAAGTTTCTATGTCATTCTGTCAATTTCCAAGAATCTAAATTTGCATTTATATACTGTGATGAACATCAAAGAAGAATTAAAGCAAGAATTTTTATGTTTCTTCTTCTGCTGAGCACCAAGACAATAATATGCAAAAAATAGTAAAAGAACATAAGATGTACCAGAAAGGTTATCCCTTAGAGTGCCATTTGGCATAAACTCATACACCAACATCTGCATGCACAACAGCAACAAGAAATAAGCATGCAGCAACTTGTAATTTTCAACACAAACACACAGCAATAGAAAACACAAACAAGAACTAGCCTCAGCATAGCATACTATATAATCTTTAAAATGGATAGTACTGTTCATAAACAAGGAAACTTGAGACTCACATTTACCTGAGTCCACTGTGAAATGGGAGACATATTTCAGATTTTGTTGCATTTCAGAAATTAACTCAACCTTAACCTGAAGAGTTTGATATTAGCTATATGTATAGTTTACCTTTGGCTAAATACTTATTTTGGTCATGTAACTATTGATCGGTTTCTATTTTGATCACATAATTTTCAATTGTACCAATCAAGTCCTACAACTTTGTTTGGTTTTGCAATCTGATTTTCCTGACAAATTTGGTCTTAAAATCACATCGGATTTCCACTTCAGCACTAGTTCAGCTCTAAGGTGGCTGATAATCTCATCTTGGTAGCAAAATCCGCGCCAAATAAGACCTAAAAACCCCTTCTCCTCCTTTGCTGAGTTGGAATTCCGGTGTAATTTTAGGACACAATTCGTCAAAAGGGTCGGATTGGAAAATCAAACAAAGTAGTATGGCCTAATTGGTACAATTAAAAGTTGTGTGACCAAAATAGAACCTGGTCAATAGTTGTATGATCAAAATAGGTATTTAGCCCTTCTCATTTTGTTCTTAAAGCTTTCTGAAATATGTTGGTTTAATTGCATGCATCCAGTGATTGGGAATTGTTTTCTCATGACTTATCCACGCATTTAACTACCGGCAAGAATAGATGAAAAATAAGTTTTCCGAAAAAAACATAGGTAATTCCAAATTTTCAAAAAAGATGAAAGGAAGTACCTGTTCACCTTCTTCATCACAATAACCAATCAAAGATACAAGATTCCTATGATGTAATCTTGATAACAATTCAATTTCTGTGAAAAACTCCCTTTCTCCCTGCAATGATCCCTCTTGTGCCCGTTTAATGGCAACAACCAGTCCATCAGCCAGGATGCCTTTATAAACCTTTCCATACCCTCCTTTGCCAACTTGAGCGGAGCTATTAAAACTGTCCGTAGCCAGCGCCATTTCTCTATAAGTGAAACTCTTCACCCCATCAATTTTAATGGAGCTCTTAGACTCTACAAATAAATAGAGGCCCAATGTTAAAAACAAAACCAACCCGACCAGCAAAGATGCCATGTCTTCTTCATTTTCTGAAACCATCTTTGGGTTCTTACTTCCTTGTTTTAGAACTTTTGCTGTGACTCTAAATGTATGATGCTATTTGAACAAAGAAAACAGAAAGCAAGTAAAAAGTTATGTATGACAATGATTCAAGCATAAAGATTTATTTTCATGTAGACAAATAAGTACAATAATTATTTAGAGGATATCAGATTGCACAATTGACACCTGACAGTAGATAAAAGGCACATTGTAAAATCGTATATATCTAATCTGAGATACTCACGTTGTCGTCTTTTAGAAATTGCACGGTAATCTCTCAAACGCACCCTCAAGATAAGAAGTGAAACAATTGCAGATAATGTGACTGCAGCTGCAATGGCCCCAAGTACTATCCCAACAAGTGCACCCGTACTAATACCAGACGTTGAAGAGGTGGCAAACACTGTGGCATCAATGAGAACAAAAGGTATAAGCAAATTAAAAGTTACCCAAAAATATTCATCAAATAGATCTATAAAGATGGAAGAAAATGGTGACTAGGCCTGCCTCATAGGTGGATAATCAAGTGACACTAGTGAACGTTTGCAGATTCCTTTTTGGCTAGTATAGCTAATACATGATCACCAACACACTAAAAACCATCTTAAACCGTGCATTTCTGTTGGTCAGTGACAAGCCCGGTCACTGTAGTGCGATTCTACTGATACAGTAACGATTTTAGTGCCACTACAATAACATCGTAAAAGTGCCTTGGCAAAGACATCTTCAACGTGAGGGCCAATCAATAATAGGTTACCTTGGCCTGAAACCCAACAACCAAAACATACAATGTGTAGCACAGTAACAAGGCATCATGCCATGTTTTTAGAAATGTTCTTATGAGTAGAGAGCAGATTAGATATAGTTAGCCCCTGTTCCATATAAAACCTTTAGCCAGAAATTTAAGCAAAACCAGAAAGTTAAATTTCACACCCTTAATCCCACTTAAAAAGATAGGAAAATGTGTAAGTATCCTTTTAATTTTATTTGAGATTCTATTTTAATAATGTTCCATAAAGAAATATAAAAGATAAAGTTTCTGAGACAAACCATCATTGTAAACGTCCAACAGAGTGAAGCTGAGAAGTTCATAAGGTCCATATGTTTCATTATTATGAATACTCCACCCCGTGAACATGCTCATGATTCGTTGAACTTCAGTCCTATTGAAGGTATTAGGATTGTTTATATTAGAACCATATACAGGAAAGAGCTTCAAGTACATTCTTAGTCGAGGTCCTTTTACCCATACGGATGAATCAATGTGCAGCTGATAAATATACAAGTTGAGAGCAGAGGTCAGGTGCTCCTTAAAACCATTCATATATGGACGAAAATATGAGAACCCAGGGCTTTTCAGTCGGTATACAATGATCAAAGGGGCAGCACAGAAACAAGATACAGGAGATTCTAGGGAAAATTCATAAGGGGGTGGGCACATTTGAGGGCCACAACCATCAGTGGAATTTTTTGAAATCTGAATGTTATCTTCACCCTCAGTTTGAGACCCACAGAACTGCACTAAATTGGAATTTGAGCATAAAGGATTCCCTCGAAGCCTGAAAATTAATAAAATGTTGATAAAAGAAACATGAGCACCACTGCATGGTTTAACTTCAATTAGACCTTTAAAATATAAAGTTAAAACAAAACATTGCAGAACTTTTAGTAAGCAAACAAAACTGCGATATGTTTAATATTAGACAATGAAAAAGTTTTTTAAGTATAAAAGGAGATATGCAATGCATTCATTTAAAAGTTCACAAAGAAGCATGTGCAGAAGTAAACCAGACAGTGACGTTTGGAGGGAGGCTGGAAGTGCCTGAAATATTTGAAAGCATATTGTTCTCCAAATCCCTGCAAAATGAAGAAGCCACAAACAACTCTTACCAAAATTCAAGATGCTAAAATAATTATTAAATCCTATTTGAAAAACCTACACATTCAATGACAGATGAGCATGCAGAAATCAATATACAGAATTAAACTTTTTCCTTGCAGAACAAGCTGTACAAGATGCTTGAGAGCTGAGAATATGAATACACACACAAAGACATGCTGACCAATCCACACACACTTTCAGCCAAAGAAATTGGTAGCATTATCTTTTAAGGTCTTACAAGATAAAACTCTCGGTTGCAGTTAAAGTCCTGTCCTGCCAAATGCTAGATGGAATGGAGCCATTTAATGTATTATTCGCAATTGACCTGCCATGAGTAGTAAAACAACTAAATTAAATCATTTAGTTCATTATAAAGTTGAGTTAATCAGCATTTTTATTATTCTAAATGGTGTAACTACGGTACATTAGGAAACCATACAACTTGATGAAAAAGAAGGATGTAAAGAATGCTCACAATCTTTGAAGGTGAGGAAGACCCGAAAAGTTGGCAGGAATACTTCCAGTAAGACTGTTGTTGGATAATTTGCTGCAAATATGGTTTAAATGACATATTTCAAAAGTCTGGGATTGTTGTCATCATAATATAATACAAAGAAGTCAAGCTTCAATGTTAACTATTAAAAGTCGAGGAAATCATTTGTATCGTAATATAAAAGATTTTCCAAGCTTAATAACATATAGAGAATATCTCAAATAAAATATACTATAAATTTAGATTCAAGGAAAAAGTCAAAAGATGCAGATTGCAATATGGAGAATCTTACATAGTCGTGATATCATCAGAAAGCCTGCCTCGGGGTATGGATCCATTCAGCTGGTTTGAACTAAGGTCTCTGAAATTCATGTGGTATAAATTATGAAGGGAAATAGACAGAAGAATTGCATTCAATTTTACAATTAAAAACCAATCCTAATAAACAATGACTTATGAAGGAACATCCAATATATGAACTCACAGATAACCAAGGTGCGGGATCCTGCTCAGGTCAGGGATTGGTCCTTGCAAGCTGCAGTTCCTGAGGCTCCTGAAATGCAAGGAGACAAGGTTTACCAGTTTTGAGACGAAAATTTTAATTTTGAAAGCACATAGAACTTAAATGGTAGTGGCAGGTAATTGATAAACTTCGGCTTCATTCCACCAAGAGTGGACTACTGAAGGTAAATGGATTTGGCGACAATGGATTGAATGTAATACAGATCTTGTTGGTCAAACCATCCAAATTGGTTCGAGCATGTTTCATTTGGATTCTTGTCTTCTTAGTGGTTGAAAGTTGAAACATTTGAACATTGTTTCCAACAAAAGAATGAATACTCTTGCCTTCATTTTCCACGACTTCTTACTTTGCCAACATTTTCCCTCGAATTTTTTTAATTTTCTAGTATGTAAATGAAAAATCGTAATTCTTTCAGCCTCACACTTTAAGGACTAGACCTCATTCATAAGCATCAAAAGACATGGTAGCAGCAGTGCCTCGCTCCAAGACACCACCTCCTAAAACTATTTGCAAACATGGAAGTATAATTAGCACTTACAATTTTACCAAGTTAGACATGTTGCCATAAGAAGCTGGAATTGTAGTCCCATCAAAGTGATTGTTATCTACTTGACTGCAACAGAAAGAAATTGGAACTGTTAAGAAACTTGACAAGATATTCTATGTAATTATAGATGTAGAAGGAAAATTTACAAAAATTGTCATCATCATAACAGAAAATTTATCAGTGTAGAATGATCCGAGTTACGCACATAATACTTCACCCTAATTTTTTTCTCCTTGTGGCGGATTACGACTATCACTATATCATACTCCCTAGTCCTTCCACAGTATGCAAGCAGATGTACTAACGGTGATCGCCAGCTCTACCGTCTGTTCATTTGTTAATTTCTTAGTTTTGGCATCATATCTTGAGCATGACATTTTCAGTAATTCTATTGAAAAAATAAGTTAATAATAAAAAAAAAAAACTAAAATATAGCATGAAAACCTTCCATTATTTGTAATCCATTCGGAAATCAAGCAGAAGCTTTCATCTTCCAAATAGACGCCAAAATTTCCATTTTAATAGCCAAATATCAATTACAAAAGTATGGTTGATTTGTGCTGATCAAATCAGTCAGAGCAATAGCTGACAGTAGAGTTAAAATAGTCCCTTGACCATTTCCCTTGAGTTTTTTGAATTTCTTCAGTATTTTTATTTTTGATAAGGAATTTCTTCAGTATTTTGAGTAAAAATAATTTTTTAGTTCATTTATGGAATCCTTTAGATATTCTCCAGTTACTTTTGCTACAAAAGTTTTGAAACCACCCCTGCCCCAGCCCATTGGGTATTGATTCCCTCCAATTGTAGAGATATTACTCTGTTCTTCCCATATAAACTTTACTTGTTTTGTACAAGGAGTAAGACCTTTAGATTTCATTTTTTTTCTGATTTTACTTTCTTAAAATCAAGTACCAGCTTCCACCAAGTTCACCATCAGCATTGTGAAAATTCTTGCAGGAAACATTCAGTGTTTAATCTTTAGGAGGACAGAATGTGTGGTTGTAGCTTACAGGTCAGTTGATATGGAAAGCCTGATGAATTAATTAGAACTACTATGGATCTTTAACAGAGTTTGGTCCATCCTATTTCCTATAACAGGTATTATATCTAATTCTAGTTTAGGAGCAACATTTTGTGCCATGCCCACGTAATTGCCATTTGGTTCCTTGTCTTCCTACTAACCAAGAGATCAACAGCTCCATAACTTCACTCTTATGAACTCAATAATAGAAGTGCACCGATGTCCTTATAACCCTTCATGAGCAAACCAAACATGATTACCACTTTATTAGTTGTCAACATATCACCAGGATGTCTTCACAGTCTTTCCTCAAAGGTATCAACTTGTTGATTCCTTTCACACTTTTAATTCTACTTTCTTTTGCTTGAAAATATTTTATTTCAAGGAAGACTAAAGTGTTATTTGTCGAGGTCAGATGTGAAACTGTTATGTTCGTTTGTTTTTCACATTTTAATAGACCAAATCAGACTTAAAATAAAATCATAATATCATTAAGATGTATTGCGGACAAAAATACCCCACCAAATTATCAAAATCTCATAAATACTCTCGCTTCACCAAACCCCATCTTCCACTAACCACCTTGCCAGACTCTTCCCCCTCCCTCCTACGCTGACGGTCGCGGCCACCACCGCCACTCCAACGGCCTCACAAGTCAACGACCAATCTCACCCATCCACTCCCAATTACCAAACGTGGTAACCAATGGCCTCCCAAGCACCACCAACAACCACCACCACATGTCCCTCGCCGTCTCCGCTTACAAATTTTCCTTCCCCGATAACAAAAGAACAAATCCCCAATTATCTTTTAGAGCACAAAAAAACAAAAAAAAAAAAACAGATCAGGTATATTTTTTATGTATAGATATGGATATATATATATATATATATATATATAGAGAGAGAGAGAGAGAGAGAGAGAGAGAGAGAGATGAGTCATGTATGCATACACATCCGAAGTAGAGAACATACAAAGGACAAACAGATACTGTTTAGAGAGAGAGAAACGAAACCCCAAAGCAGAGAAGGAGAGAGAAAGAAAGAGAGAGAGGGTGTTGGATTATGTGGATCACTTTGTTTCTGGTGTTTCCGTTGTTTATAAGAATATGTTGGGTGTGGCATTTTAAAGTTGGGCTTGGGTGAGTGTGGGAGTAGTGAGTTTGGGGATTTGGGTGTTGGCTGTGGTAATTTAATTTTTTTTTAATAATTTTATTGATTATTTAATAATTAAATTAGTAATATGTATTGATTGTTAACCTAATCTATTTTTATATTTAAATTGGTTACTTAAAGAAATTGTGGATTATGACTCAATCCAATAAAAAAAAGCAATTGAGAATATTTTTGGGATGAAACATGCAAATTTTGTTCAGATCAGCGACTGATCCTTATTTATAACAAACAATCATGTTCTTAAATATCTGCATATAAGCATTGATGAAGTGTCATTTAGAGTATCCTAACAATGTATAGTGCATTTATAAGTAATTACTTACAAGAAAACTGCTAAGGGAAAAAAATATACACTAAAATGACAAGAAAATAGTAAAAGACAAAACAAAGGCACAAGGTTAAGGAATAGAGTATTATCAAATGCATCTTAGAATTAGAAGTCACTCTATAAACCATATAACCCAGGAAAGTAGGAAACATACAAGATACGTAACTTTGGTAGTTCAGAGAACTCTGGCGGAAGATACCCTGATAAATTGTTATTGTCAAGCAGGCTGCAAAAATTCATTTGTTAATACAAAAGCAGTACATAAAAAGGTTTTCATCTGATTGGTAAAATTGACAAATGACACATTTAAAATTCCAAAAAAATAAAGAGCCCAATTTCAACTTACAAGTGAACAAGCTCTGGTAATCTGGAGAGCTCAGGTGGGATTTGCCCACTAATTGAATTATTGTTCATGTGACTGCTCAAAATGAAGAGAAAATGAATATCAAACATGAAGAGAAACAGAAGTAACTGAAATGGGATACACTAGCACTGATGTTATGCTAAATAGGATAAGAAACACACTCACAAATGTTGTGTTTTGTTCAAATTTGCAAACGATGTAGGTATTGGTCCTGAAATTTGGTTCTCATCAATCTGTATTCTGTCTAAGTTTGGAAGATAACCAAGCTCTTCAGGCAAGGTACCAGTTAATTGGTTCCCACACAGGAGCCTGGAAACACATATTATTATCACATAAAATGAGAAGCAAAGAAAATATAGTGCAGTTTCACAGTATTACTATATGAACAAGATACAAAATACACAAAATCTACAATATATTAATTTTGAAATTAGAAATAAGGATACCCTAAACTATTCACAAGCCAGAAACTTTCAGATGCACAGTAATGAGAACCTTTGCATTTCTACATCAACATATAATCATATAAAAGAAACTTGACCATTGAGCATCCAGCCTAGCCAGCAAGAAATGCCATCCAACTTACAAGAGTTCCAAAGTTGTGATACTTCCTATCTCCTTTGGTATACTCCCACTTATGTTGTTCCACATAAAATCCCTTACAACATAGATAGAGAACAGTATATCAGCGACAAAAAGAAATTATATGCCACTATTGGATGGTAAATAATCAACTTTCCAGAATATTGAGCACAAGATATTTCCAATGATTTAATAAGATAAAGATTCTTCTTTGCACAAAGTTAGCTTCAGTAGATTGTGCCTCACAATATACTCATATGAGACAAGCCGCCAATCTCTGGTGATAAAGTTCCTGATAGATTCATATTGAGTAGTCGCCTGCAAAGAACATGAAAAGGGGAGGTGGGGCAAAAAAATTAACGGAGCACATCAGAAAGCTATTGATGCAAAATGCTTGACTGCAGTCAGCAAGCAAGTTTAGAACATACACAATGCTATATAAAAATATTTCTACATACATACATGTGTATGTGTATTGTAAATGATTCAAAGTAATTACTAATTCATGACTAAGTCATATTGTAGTGTGTGTGTGTGTCGTGTACTCAGGTTTTAACAGATCAAATTATCATATTGGTAATTCATGAAAACCATAGAAGCTGTAATTGCATCGCAGCCTTCTCCTATCCTAATAGATTGACTAAGCTACTACTGCTTGAATATAAAATAAATTACAGAATCAAGAAAGTCTGTTCGATACCCAACAAACATGGATCTATCTAAACTGGCATTAAATGCAGCTCATAATCCAAAAGAAAACTAATGCAAGAAAAAGAGAATATGTCAATAAAATTCACATCATTGATGCTACGGATACGTACAATTCTCTGACATGTAGATAGCCATCATCCAATGTTGTATTGAAGCACAAAACACCTGTCCAATTCGATGTGCATGGGTCTCCTCGGTTCCAATTAGTCAAATTCTTATTGATATCGATCAAACTTTTCTTTATGGCCTGCAATGCCCTCACTGCAAGTTCGTACAAATGGTCATCAATGTTTCACCAACATGAACGATTACAACTTTCATAATGTTCACTGACCCTAAATTTTCTATATCTCTTTTATATCAAAGAGTTAAGAGTCCATTCTGAAGCAAAGCAAAGCTGTTTGTAAGATGAGTCTATTTATACATCGACACCAATCAGCAGTCAAAAGTTTCAACGTATAGACTCTAAAACAAAGAGTAAAGGCACACCCCTATGAACTCTAAGAATCCTCTAAGGATAAAATTGTTGGAGAAATCTTGTAGATAAATAACAAGTAGGAGAAAGCAACAAGGTAAAGCAAAACTACCTTCTACTGGGTCGGTAATAGGATCTTGAGCTCCAATAAGTAGCGAAGACCAACATAACCACACAACCGAGACAGTTCCAAATGTCCAACCTCTTGATATATGCATCCTATGAGATTGCATAAATTAAGCACCAGAACTGGAAAGAATTATAGTATCCAAATACCACCCCTGATAACAGCAAGCAAGACATAGTTACAAATTGAATATAAAAGCAGACCCATGATATATAATTCATATATAAGAAAAAGGAATATGAATCAAATTCTGCTTGTAGACAGCTAAAAACACTAGTAAAATAAACCAATTGTAATTTTTTAAAGAAAATAAAGGGAAAGGGAAAAAGGAACCGAGAGATCCTTACTAAAGACAAGCTGAATTCTTGAGAGAGAGACAAAAATGATGCAAACAGTGACGGTTGAGCTTGAAGAAATGCAAATTGAGACTGTGTTTGGCATCTCTCTGACCAGGTCGCTATTCCAATTGCTGCAAGGATTAATTTTGGTAACGATTATGGCAATGATGATTGCCATCTGTTTTATTGACTATGTCTCGTGAATTAAAATATAAAGATATATAAAATAATAAGGGAGTTGTCGTTATTAATGGGTTTGACAATCTTAACTTTCTGGGAGGTTTTTAGGTGTTTGAAGTTCATACAGACAAAACTTCGGTGTTCGGAAAGATATTTGTGAATGAAAATAAAGTATTTTATTTTTTATTTTTTTATGTGATGAATCGCTCATAACATCGTATAAAAAAAACTACTAGGAAACATGACCAACTGCCAAAAGACCAGAGGGGAGATGCCGTTAACGACAATATAAGCTTTATTTATTCTAAAGCTGATAAGCGTAAAAGTTACTCCATATGCTGATAAGGGATTTGTTTTTTATTGTAAATAAAAATATATGGGTGATGAAACTTCTAGAGTTTTATTTAGAAATTTCAATTTTACTTGATTTATCATTTAATATATATTTATAAAAAAAATTAAAATTACAAAAAAAAATCAACTTATTTAAATAAATTTTAATTTACGATTTAAGTTATAATATTCCGTACAATATAAAATATAAATTAAATCATATATTAAAGTGATCATAATATTTGGTTGAAATTTGAAATTTAATTTATTTCATGAGTTTTATTGAATAGTAAAACTTGATCTTAAATTTTATTTTGAAAGTACTATTTTTTTAATAGAATTACTTGAATCTTATTTAAAAAACTTCATCTAAATCTTGTCCAAAAAAAGTTCAACTCAGCTTCCATTTTTTTTTATAGTAATCAATTTTTACTATTTTAAAAAAAATCATGAGTCTTACTGTAAATAATAAATGATGAATTTTTTAAATAAAAAATATTAGAAGAGCAAGCTACCAACGATGATTTTCCTATCGACAATGTATGAGTGTCGTTAAATATGTGTTTATACATGTACATGATTAAAATCTCTAATTTTAATCCTTATTATAGTAGCATTAATTTCTTTAATTTTTCATGCATAGTTAACAATTGTAAGTTCCCATCAAAACTTGCAACTTGGATGATATCAATTTTTAACTCCGTCGTCTCTATCTAGTTATCCATAAATGATTAAGCATATCTTTTCATATGCATTGTCTTTTCAAATCATAATGGGTTTTTCAAACGAAAAAGATTATGAAATTGTTTTTATAATAAATAAAGTATCAAATACAATTAAGAATAAGAATTTTATAAAAACTGCTTTTATATATGTTTAGTAAAAATCAAAACAATTTTTAGTTATACAATATTTTATCAAAAATTATTTTAACAGCTATAAATTATAAGTGTTTTTTTTTAAGACAATTGTTTCTCATCAACGCCCTTTTAACATTTCATAATTAAATAAATTTCAATAATTAATTCCCAAAAAGCAGTTATTGTACCAATTTTTACCTAAAATTGTGGGGTAGTACCAATATATTAGGTGACACGGAATAGTACGAAATTCAGCGTCGCATGGTGCAGTCATTGTCGGCGGTGGGTATTAACAGAAACCAAGATTCTCCAATACAGACCGTGAAAAGGAAGGGAAGTTCCATTCTCATTCCATTTCTTGATGAAAAATCAATTCATTACTAAATAAGAGGATTAAATATTTATGGTATTCTTCAACGTAACTGGACGATGAAACGGTAGAATCCACGTGTATAACTGTTATTGGTCAATTACGTTGATAGTTTGATTTCGGTGATCCCACGTTGTCCTCCTGTCTAAACATGTCTTAGTGACTGCTAGCGTGTAAAATGAGGCAGCCAGATGACGTGGCGACACAGCAGCCAAAACTTTAAGCCAATGATGATTATGGCGATGATGATTGCCATCTCTTTCATTTACTATGTCTCGTGAATTAAAATATAAAGATATATAAAATAATAATGGAGTTCTCATTATTATTGGCAATCCTGACTTTCTGGGGAGGTTTTTAGGGGTTTAAAGTTTTTAACAGACAAGATTTCTGTGTCCAACGACCAGATGGCATCCCAGTAGTTTAAAATGTTAGAATCTGGTTTCTCTTATATTAAAGTGCATGCCTTTAACGACAATAATATAAGCTTTAGTTCTTCTAAAGCTGACAAGATAAGGGAAATGTTTTTTTTATTGTAATAAAAAATATATTCAATAAAATAAGAGAACTCAAACACAACTGCTCTTTATCTCTTAAAGATAAGAGCGAACTTTAACCATCCTGTTCAACTTAAAAATAGAAAATGAAAGTCTAACAAACCCCTTTACCATCATCCAATGAAAAATGTAGAAGGAAATACTTGAAAACGTGGGTCAAGAGCTGGATCAAGTCATAAATTGATGAGGAATGAACAACTGGTGCAGCACCTGGTCATATAAAGATTCAGAGTGCCGGTCGTTTCCTTTTTCTTGTGAAAGTGAAAGTGAAGAAGATTGAGAAAGTCGCCACATGTTTATTAGACCAGTACTTACCAAGCATGATAATTAAGACACTTTTTCAAGCATGAAAGCTGCCTGTGAATCAACACCACAACTTTTAGTTAGAAAGGCTGGACAAATCATGCATTTTAGGCCAACCTTTCATGCATGATTAATGGTCGTAAGAAAGTTCCCATCACAACTTGCAACTCGGAAGTTTTTGATTTCCACGCGATTCCTAACTCACTTATCTCTATCATAGTTGTCTATAAATCATTAAGCATATCTTTTTCACGTGCATAGTCTTTTTTAAATCACAAATTCACTTTTTTTACTTTTTTTTAGTTTTTCAAAGTACGAACTTGTTAGATTTGTTTTTACGGATTCCATTACGTAATAGTTATCACGGAATCAAAGAACTTTAATGATAATCACGGAAACTACAGTGATAATTGACTATTTAAATATTTTATTTTTTATTCAATTATCATTACAATTTCTTATAATAACTATTAAAGTTTTTTGTTTCTGTGAGATCAAAATTTAGGAACACACATAATTTAGATCTTTCCAAAGTTTATAAAATTGTTTTTTTTTATAAACAGAAGGTAATTGAATACTATTAAGAAAATGATTTTTAAAAATAATCAAAAGCAAAAAATTTGTTTATAAGAAATTGTATTTGTATAAAAAAAAAACTGTTTTCATATACATTTATTTAAAAACAAAACAACTTTTAGTTGTACATTGTTTTACCAAAACTATTTTAATAGTTATAAATTGAAATTATAACCACGCCATACAATAACTCACCATTTTAATGTCACTTATTATTAGTTAGTTTGCAGTCCATGATTGATTGAAATAGTTAGGTAGACAAGCTTTTTAAAGTTTTATTGAATTATTTGAACTGAAGTTCGGTCAAACATCGATTCGATTAAGTTCAAGCTTAAAAATTATGTTCGATTAGTTTATCGAGTCGAACTCAAATACTTTAAAGTTCGACTCGAAAGGGTCTCGAACAACTCGATAAGATATTATCGAGATCGAGCCAAACTGAACTCGAATCAATATTTATATTGAATTAATATTTTTATTTATTAAAATTAAAGTTCAGGTTTAAATTCGAGCTATCTCAAACTTGAATAAAATTGTTTGTAATTGAATTCGAATTGAGTCAAGTTTAAACCATAAAAAATTAATAATCAAATTTAATTTTTAATCTTAATTAGAATTCGAATTCATACACAAATCAAATCCGAATATCTTAATATTTTGATCTTGGAGTGTTTACCCTCGTTTCTCATCAACACCCTTTTAACATTTCATAATTAAATAAATTTCAATAATTAATTCCCAAAAAGCAGTTATTGTACCAATTTTTACCTAAAATTGTGGGGTAGTACCAATGTATTAGATGACACGGAATAGTACGAAATTCAGCGTCGCATGGTGCAGTCATTGTCGGCGGTGGGCATTAACAGAAACCAAGATTCTCCAATACAGACCGCGAAAAGGAAGGGAAGTTCCATTCTCATTCCATTTCTTGATGAAAAATCAATTCATTACTAAATAAAGTGGATATATATATATATATATATATATATATATATATATATATATATATATATATATGTTCTTTTTCAATGTAACTGGACGATGTAACGGTAGAATCCACGTGTATAACTGTTATTGGTCAATTACACGAGGGTTCAGATTGACTCATTTTAAGTTTAAATTGTTTCGGGTTTTGAGTTGATTTGGGGTTGAGATTGTTTTAAGTTTTGAATTGATTTTGGATTTAGATAATTTGAATTTGTTAATATAAGATTTAATTTACATGTCAATCAATGTAATAACAAATAATAATTGTTCATTCATAAAATTGAGTTAAGATACTGATTAGTAAGTTGAGTTAAAATACATATTAGTTATTTTAAGTTTGATGATGGGAGCTTTAACTTATGATTGTTTAAATATAAAACTTTTATCAATAATTTGCATAAGTATGAACTCAATTAACTATGTTTGAAATATTTTTTTATTTATTTTAAAAAAAATAATTATTATAAAATTTACTTGTAAATGAATTTATTATACAATTGTATATGAATTTATTATACAATTGAGTTAACTTTTTATAAATTCTATAAAAATCAATAAAATGTTGTAAATACACCACACAAAATGAATAGTACAAAATTATATTGATTAAGTTTTTTTATTTGTTTAATTCTCTCTTTTTCCTTTTCTTTGTTGAGTAAAAAATAAAAATAAATTATCCAATTCTTCTATCGATTAAGTAAATGAGAATCACTCTCACTCAAAAGATACTCTCACTCAAAGATAGAAGATGCGGGGAAATAGAGCAATCAAGAATAGTACAAAATTATATTGATTAAGTTTTTTTATTTGTTTAATTCTTTCTTCTTTTCTTTTTCTCTGTCTAATAAAAAATAAGAATAAATTATCCAATTCTTTTATCTCAAAAGATAGAAGATGATGGAAAAATAGAGCAATCAAGAAGGACAATTGCTGTTCCATCCACCAATCTAACACAAAATCAACTTAAAGCATTATCAATTAAAACATTTAATTATAATTAATTTGAAAGCAAACAAAGTCAGACCAAGAAAACATTATGTTTGACCACTGATAATGATCCTAAAATGTGAGCAAAATCACTAGCCAAACGTCAGGATAAGACCACGATGCTAACTTCACCCACAACCATGCCACAACATTTTCCAATATTCTGCAACGAATGCTTTCAAAACTCAACATAATGTGCAATTCTTCAAAAAGAAAAGAAAAAAGATTCAATTGATATACTAACAACCATGAGAAGGACATTTATCCATTGAACTTATTAGACTTTAATTCAACTTGCTCTCATAGCTTCAGAACTAAAGTCTCCTTTACATTCCAAATCAGCATTTCATCAAGGATACATACAATAATTCCATTGAAAATGAAAGAGATTGGTATTTACAAGGTGTGTAATGCTATTACAAAAACACTTTAATACCATTTGCTATTATAATCTTTTATTTGTAAAAGCAAACCAAAACAAGAAAGACAATACATGAATCAATAACCCAAAAGGGCCAAAAAAGGGGGCAAATAAAGAATACGTAAGAGTTACCATTTTTCTCATTTTATTTATCTATTTATTTTTATCTAGGTGCTATGTAAGGAATGGCTCCACTAACAAGGTCACTACCAGAGACATCGGCTGAGATATATGCATTCTTTATCATAGATGATGAAGATGAAGTCACTATATTTCCAGGTTCACTGTCCACTGATTCTACTGTTTTAGTATCAGACTCGGGCATCATAAGCCATATATTTTCAAGTTCTCGGACAACTTCTGCCATTGAAGGTCTTGCATCAGTTTCAACTTGGCAACATTTTATGGCCAAATTCAGAAACTTCTCCACACATTCAGAGGGATAAGAACCCATTTTCCCATCAATCACAGAGAAGATCATACCAGATTGATATGCAACATTAACCTAATATAGATGGAAACTATAAAATATTAGACTTCAAAATATAGAACTACTTGAGCCAGTTCATTTCAAGAGATAAAAAAACTCAGAATACAATCAACTGATTTTAACATGATAAGAATACTGATTCCATGCAAGATAGAATCAGGGGTCGACACACACATGCACGAGTACAAACACCCAAGAAAAAAAGTGTGGGGACGTGGAAAAACAAGAAAGAATAAGAAAAAACACCACCTTTTTCATTTTTCATTTTAAGAAAAAAAGGTGGAGGTACCCTTCATATCATGTAGATTGCAGGGACCAAAATAATTCAAAACCAAAATTTTAAAAAAGTTAACTTTGAGAACCTGAGTTTTGTCATTAGTCAAATAAAAGTCAAACCACATGTAATTTTTTTTTTTTTTTGTATTTTCTGCTTATTTAATAATAAAAATTAAAAATTCAACTTGAAATGTGATTAAAGTGATCCTCATATTGAATTGACCTTTATTTGACTAATGACAAACCTCGGGTACTCAAAGTTAACTTTTTATAACTATGGTACTGAAATTAGACAAGGCCAAACTACAATATACTTTTGTATATTTTCCCTATGATTCAATCGCTCTTTGTTTTTGACCTAACAATCTCCTATAGGACTTGAAGTGGTGGATGTAACAACACTATTTATTTAAAGCGATACATTAGTTTAGGATCGGAATACACTCTCATTATGGACCAACTTCAACTAAGAGAAGGTGGTAACGTATTACTATTACCTCTCGAACGATGTTTTTGCCATGTGAGATGGGCTGCATCCCTGTCAAGAGCTCTAGAAATACAACACCAATGCTATAAACATCACTCTTGTCTGTCAATTTACGAGTTAAGAAGTACTCCGGATCAAGGTAACCCTACAAAGAGAAACAATCAAAGATGAAGATGTTAGTAAACCACACCCCTATCATTCACAATCTCCAAAACATGCTACAAATCTATATTACATAATTAGAAATTCATTTACGATTCCTTATTAGTTTTCAAAAAGTAATCGTGCCCACAATCTCCAAGGTTAACATGTAAGACACTCAAAATTATAGGACACTTCACAAGCTTGTGCCACGATGTGGAAAAAAACTAACGGCAGAATCAGAAAAAGGAAAATTAAAATAAACCCCCTTGTATAGCCAAATTTACACGAAGTTTATCATTATTTTTGGAAATATCAATTCCATTAGAGTCTTACCGGTGTCCCCTTCACGACAGTGGATACATGACCAGGCACAGTGCCTTCAATATCGGGAACTGGGGCAAGTCTTGAAAGTCCAAAATCAGCAACTTTTGCAGTGAACTTAGAGTCTAATAATATGTTGCTGGCCTTGATATCACGGTGGAAAATTGGCGGATCAGCTTCTGTATGTAGGTAGAGGATGCCCTTCGATGAACCTAAGGCAATTCTCAGCCTCATTGCAAAACTCGGAGGTTCTTTAGACTTAGCTGTAACACCATATACATGAACCACTAAATTAAGCTCATGAAATTGGCTTATAGAATTAGAAAATCATGATTTTGTATGTCCTGTTTATAGCATCCAACCAAAAGAAATAGCAAACAAAAAGAGACAAGTTTCTATGACATTCTGCCAATTTCCATGAATCTAAATTTGCATTTATATACAGTGATGAACATCAAAGAAGAATTAAAGCAAGAAGTTTTTTGTTTCTTCTTCTGCTGAGCACCAAGACAATAATATGAAGAAAAAAAACTTAGTAAAAGAACATAAGATGTACCAGAAAGGTTATCCCTTAGAGTGCCATTTGGCATAAACTCATACACCAGCATCTGCATGCACAACAACAACAAGAAATAAGTATGCAACAACTTGTAATTTTCAACACAAACACACAGCAATAGAAAACACAAACAAGAACTAGCCTCAGCATAGCATATTATATAATCTTTAAAATGGATAGTACTGTTCATATACAAGGAAGCTTGAGACTCACATTCACCTGAGTCCAATGTGAAATGGGAGACATGTTTAAGTTTTTGTTGCATTTCAGAAATTAACTCAACCTTAACGTGAAGAGTTTGATATTAGCTATCAGTATAGTTTGTCTTTGGCTAAATACTTATTTTTATCATACAACTATTGATCGGGTTCTATTTTGATCATATCATTTTCAATTGTACCAATCAAGTCCTACAACTTTGTTTGGTTTTTCAATCTGATTTTTCTGGCAAATTTAGTCTTAAAATCACGTCGGATTTCCACTTCAGTTCCACCAGTTCAGCTCTGAGGTGGTTAATAATCTCATCTTGGCGGCAAAATCCATGCCAAATGAACCAAAAAACCCCTTCTCCCCCTTTGCTGAGTTGGAATTCCGGTGTAATTTTAGGACCAAATTTGTCGAAAGGTTCTGATTGGAAAATCAAACAAAGTTGTATGGCCTAATTTGTACAATTGGAAGTTGTGTGACCAAAATAGAACATGGTCAATAGTTGTATGATTAAAATAGGTATTTAGCCTTTTTCATTTTGTTCTTAAAGCTTTCTGAAATATGTTGGTTTAATTGCATGCATCCACTTCTTAAGTGGTTGGGAATTGTTTTCTCATGACTTATCCACGCATTTAACTACGGGCAAGCATAGATGAAAAAAAAAAGTTTTCCTATAAAAACATAGGTAATTCCAAATTTTCAAAAAAAATGAAAGGAAGTACCTGCTCATCTTCTTCATCACAATAACCAATCAAAGATACAAGGTTCCTATGATGTAATCTTGATAACAATTCAATTTCTGTTAAGAACTCCCTTTCGCCCTGCAATGATCCCTCTTGTGCCCGTTTAATTGCAACAACCAGTCCATCAGCCAGGATGCCTTTATAAACCTTTCCATACCCTCCTTCGCCAACTTGAGCGGAGCTGTTAAAACCGCCCGTAGCTAGCGCCATTTCTTTATAAGTGAAACTCATCACCCCATCAATTTTAATGGAGCTCTTAGACTCTACAAATAAATAGAGGCCCAATGTTAAAAACAAAACCAACCCGACCAGCAAAGATGCCATGTCTTCTCCATTTTCTGAAGCCATCTTTGGGTTCTTACTTGTTTTAGAACTTTTGCTGTGACTCTTAAAAAAGTATGATGATATTTGAACAAAGAAAACTGAAAGCATGTAAAAAGTTATGTATGAAAATGATTCAAGCATAAAGATTTATTTTCTGATGTAGACAAATAAGTACAATAATTATTTAGAGGATATCAGATTGCACAATTGACACCTGACAGTAGATAAAAGGCACATTGTAAAATCGGATATATCTAATCTGAGATACTCACGTTGGCGCCTTTTAGAAATTGCACGGTAATCTCTCAAACGCACCCTCAAGATAAGAATTGAAACAATTGCAGATAATGTGACTGCAGCTGCAATGGCCCCAAGTACTATCCCAACAAGTGCACCTGTACTAATACCAGACGTTGAAGAGGTGGCAAACACTGTGGCATCAATGAGAACAAAAGGTATAAGCAAATTAAAATGTTTCCCAAAAATATTCATCAAATAAATCTATAAAGATGGAAGAAATGGTGACTAGGCCTGCCTCATAGGTCATCTATGAATGGATAATCAAGTGACACTATTGAACGTTTGCATGATTCCTTTTTGGCTAGTATAGCTAATACACGATCACCAGCAGACTAAAAACCATCTTAAACTGTGCATTTCTGTTAGTCAGTGACAAGCCCGGTCACTGTAGTGCAATTCTATTGCTACAGTAACTATTTTAGAGCCACTACAGTAACATCGTAAAAGTGCATGGTCAAAGACATCTTCAACATGAGGGCCAATCAATAATAGGTTACCCTGGCCTGAAACCCAACAACCAAAATATACAATGTGTGTAGCACAGGAACAAGGCATCATGCCAGGTAAGTCATTATCAATTTTACCGACCGCAAGTGGGGGATTAAACTAGCTTTCCAATGTTAAGAAGATAGTTAGCCCCTGTTCCATATAAAACCCTTAGCCAGAAATTTAAGCAAAACAACAAAGTTAAATTTCAACCTATTGATAATGGAGGGAATCAGCAAGTTTTTCTAATTCTCCAGTGTCTGAATAATGCTACAGACATCCTAAAGTAACCATTATTGTGCAATAATAGATGGAAAATGGGAGCAAGGGAGAGGGGTAGTTGCATTCAGAGAAAGAATTTAACACCCTTAATCCCACTTAAAAGATTGGAAAATGTGCAAGTATCCTTCGAATTTTATTCGAAATTCTATTTTAATAATGTTCCATAAAGAAATATAAAAGACAAAGTTTCTGAGACAAACCATCCTTGTAAACGTCCGACAGAGTGAAGCTGAGAAGTTCATAAGGCCCATATATTTCATTATCAGGAAAAGTCCACCCTGTGAACATGCTCATGATTCGTTGAACCTCAGTCCTATTGAAGGTATTAGAATTGTTCTTATTAGAACCATATACAGGAAAAAGCTTCAAGTACATTCTTAGTCGAGGTCCTCTTTCCCATATGAAAGAATCAATGTGCAGCTGATAAATATACAAGTTGAGACCAGAGGTCAGGAACTCCTCAAAATCATTAATATATGGATGGAAATATGAGAACCCAGGGCTTTTCAGTCGGTATACAATGATCAAAGGGGCAGCACAGAAACAAGATACAGGAGATTCTAGGGAAAATTCATAAGGGGGTGGGCACGATTGAGGGCGACAACCATCAGTGGAATTTTTTGAAATCTGAATATTATCTTCACCCTCAGTTTGAGACTCACAGAACTGCACTAAATTGGAATTTGAGCATAAAGGATTCCCTCGAAGCCTGAAAATTAATAAAATGTTGATAAAAGAAACATGAGCACCATTGCATAGTTTAACTTCAATTAGACCTTTAAAATATAAAGTTAAAACAAAACATTGCAGAATTTTTATTAAGCAGACAAAACTGTGACGATATGTTTAATATTAGACAATGAATTTTTTTAAGTATAAAAGGAGATCTGCAATGCATTCATTTAAAAGTTCACAAGGAAGCAAGTGCAGAAGCAAACCAGACAGTGACGTTTGGAGGGAGGCTGGAAGTGCCTGAAATATTTGAAAGCATATTGTTCTCCAAATCCCTGCAAAATGAAGAAGCCACAAACAACTCTTACCAAAATTCAAGATTCTAAAATAATTATTAAAGCCTATTTGAAAAACCTACACATTCAATGACAGATGAGCACGCTGAAATCAATATACAGAATTAAACTTTTTCCTTGCAGAACAAGCTGTACAAGATGCTTGAGAGCTGAGAGTATGAATACACATGCAAAGACATGCTCACCAATCCACACACACTTTCACCCAAAGAAATTGGCAGCATTATCTTTTAAGGACTTACAAGATAAAACTCTCAGTTGCATTTAAAGTCCTGTCCTGCCAAATGCTAGATGGAATGGAGCCATTTAATGTATTATTCGCAATTGACCTGCCATGAGTAGTAAACAACTAAATTAAGCCATTTATTTCATTATAAAGTTTAGTTAATCAGCACTTTTATTATTCTGAATGGTGTAATCTACAGCACATTAGGAAACCATACAACTTGATGAAAAAGAAGAAAGTAAAGAATGCTCACAATCTTTGAAGGTGAGGAAGACCCGAAAAGTTGGCAGGAATACTTCCAATAAGAATGTTGTTGGATAAATTGCTGCACATATGGTTTAATTGATATATTTCAAAAGTCAAGGAATTGTTGTCATCATAATATAATACAAAGAAGTCAAGCTTCAATGTTAACTATTAAAAGTCAAGGAAATCATTTGTATCGTAATATAAAAGAGTTTCCAAGCTTATCAACATTTAGAGAATATCTAAAATAAAATATATTATAAATTTAGATTCAAGGAAAAATCCAAAAGATGAAGATTGCAATATGGAGAATCTTACATAGTCGTGATATCATCAGAAAGCCTGCCTCGGGGTATGGATCCATTTAGCTGGTTTGAACTAAGGTCTCTGAAATTCATGTGGTATAAATTATGAAGGGAAATAGCCAGAAGAATTGCATTCAATTTTACAATTAAAAACCAATCCTGATAAACAATGACTATGAAGGAACATCCAATATATGAACTCACAGATAACCAAGGTGTCGGATTCTGCTCAGGTCAGGGATTGGTCCTTGCAAGCTGCAGTTCCTGAGGCTCCTGAAATGCAAGGAGACAAGGTTTACCAGTTTTGAGATGAAAATTTTAATTTTGAAAGCATATAGAAACTTAGCGGCAGGTAATTGATAAACTTCAGCTTCATTCCAACGAGAGTGGACTACTGAAGGTAAATGGATTGAATGTAATACAGATCTTGTTGGTCAAACCATCCAAATCGGTTTGAGCATGTTTCATTTGGATTCTTGTCTGCTTAGTGGTTGAAAGTTGAAACATTTGAACATTGTTTCCAACAAAAGAATGAAAACTCTTGCCTTCATTTTCCATCACTTCTTACTTTGCCAACATTTTCCCTCTAATTTTTTAATTTTCTAGTATCTAAATGAAAAATCGTAATTCTTTCGGCCTCACACTTTAAGGACTAGACCTCATGCATAAGCATCAAAGACATGGTAGCAGCAGTACCTCGCTCCAAGATACCACCTCCTAAAACTATTTGCAAACATGGAATTATAATTAGCACTTACAATTTTACCAAGTTAGACATGTTGCCATAAGAAGCTGGAATTGTAGTCCCATCAAAGTGATTGTTATCAACTTGACTGCAACAGAAAGAAATTGGAACTGTTAAGAAACTTGACAAGATATTCTATGTAATTATAGATGCAAAAGGAAAATTTATGAAAATTGTCATCATCATAACAGAAAATTTATTAGTGAAGAATGATCCTAGTTACACACATAATGCTTCACCCTAAGTTTCTTCTCCTTGTGGCCGATTATGACTATCTCTATATCATACTCCCAAGTCCTTCCATAGCTATGCAAGCAGCTGTACTAACAGTGATCGCCTGCTCTACTGTCTCTTCATTTGTTAATTTCTTAGTTTTGGCATCATATCTTGAGAATGACATTTTCAGTAATTCTATTGAAAAAATAAGTTAATAATAAAAAACTGAATGATAGCATGAAAACCTTCCATTATTTGTAATCCATTTAGCAATGAAGTAGAAGCTTCCATCTTTCAAATACATACCAAATTTTCCATTTTAATAGCCAAACATCAATTAAGTATAGTTGATACGTGGTGATCCTATCCATATCGAACATTAATCAGAACAATAGCTGCAGTAGAGTTAAAATAGTCCCATGGCCATTTCCCCTGAGTTTTTTGAATTTCTTCAGTATTTTGAGTAAAAATATTTTTTTAGTTCATTTATGGAATCCTTTAGATATTCTTCAGTTACTTTTGCTACATAAGTTTTGAAACCAAAATCCTCTCTACCCCTGCCCCAGGCCATTGGGTATTGATTCCCTCCAATTGTAGAGATATTACACTGTTCTTCCCATTTAATCTTGTCTTGTACGAGCAAGACCCTTAGGTTTCAATTTTTTCTCACTTTACTTTCTTAAAATCAAGTACCAGCTTCCACCAAGTTCACCATCAGCATTGTGAAAATTCTTGCAGGAAACATTCACAGTGTTTGATCTTTAGGAGGACAGAAAGTGTGGTTGTAACTTACGGGGTCAGTTGATATGGAAAGACTGATGAATTGATTAGAACCACCATGGATTCCAAGTATGGATCTTTAACAGAGTTTGGTCCATCCTATTTCCTATAACAGCAAGAACCAAGGTCTTATATGATATCTAATTCTAGTTTACGAGCAGCATTTTGTGCCATCCCCACATAATTTCCCTCTGGCTTGTCTTCCTACCAACCAAGAGATCAACAGCCCCATAACTTCACTCCTATGACAACTCAATAATAGAAGTGCATTGATGTCCTTATAATCCTTCATGAGCAAACCAAACATGATTACCACTTTATTAGTTGTCAACATATCACCAGGATGTCTTCACTGTCTTTCCTTAAAGGTATCAACTTGTTGATTCCTTTCACACTTTTTTTTGGTTACATTCCTTTCACACTTTTAATTCTTCTTTCTTTTGCTTGAAAAACTTCCAGTTCAAGGAAGACTAATATGAATTGATGAGTAACATTTTTAGCTTAAGAGTAGAAGTGAGTACATAACTGGTAGATAAACATTATTATTGGAAAAATAAGAGTTGCAACTCTGATCACAGAAACAGAAAATGGCATGATTAAATTATGAAAATAAATTAAGAGCATCAAATTCTGAAATATCTTATATAAGCATTGATGAAGTGTCACTTAGAGTATCCTAACAATGTATAGTGCATTTTAAAAGTATTTATTTACAAGAAATCTGAAACTGCTAAGGGAAAAAAAAAATATACACTAAAATGACAAGAAAATAGTAAAAGACAAAACAAAAGAACAAGGTTAAGGAATAAAGTATTATCAAATGCATCTTAGAATTAGAAGCCACTCTATAAACCACATAATCCAGGAAAGTAGGAAACATACAAGATAAGTAACTTTGGTAGTTCAGAGAACTCTGGCGGAAGATACCCTGATAAATTGTTATTGTCAAGCAGGCTGCAAAAATTCATTTTGTTAATACAAAAGAAGTACATAAAAAGGTTTTCATCTGATTGATGAAATAGACAAATGACACATTTAAAATTACAAAAAAGAGAGCCTAATTTCAACTTACAAGTGAAGAAGCTCTGGTAATCTGGAGAGCTCAGGTGGGATTTGCCCACTAATTGAATTATTGTTCATGTGACTGCTCAAAATAAAGAGAAAATGAATATCAAACATGAAGAAAAACAGAAGTAACTGAAATGGGATACACTAGCACCGATGTTATGCTAAATAGGATAAGAAACACACTCACAAGTGTTGTGTTTTGTTCAAATTTGCAAACGATGTAGGTATTGGTCCTGATATTTGGTTCTCATCAATCTGTATTCTGTCTAAGTTTGGAAGATAACCAAGCTCTTCAGGCAAGGTACCAGTTAACTGGTTCCCACACAGGAGCCTGGAAACACATATTATTATCACATAAAATGAGAAGCAAAGAAAATATAGTGCAGTTTCACAGTATTACTATATGAAAAGGATTCAAAATACACAAAATCTACAATATATTAATTTGGAAATGAGAAATAAGGATACCCTAAACTATTCACAAGCCAGAAACTTTCAGATGCACGGTAATGAGAACTTTTGCATTTCTACATCAACATATAATCATATAAAAGAAACTTGACCATTGAGCATCCAGCCTAGCCAGCAAGAAATACCATCCAACTTACAAGAGTTCCAAAGTTGTGATACTTCCTATCTCCTTTGGTATACTCCCACTTATGTTGTTCCACATAAAATCCCTTACAACATAGATAGAGAACAGTATATCAGCGACAAAAAGAAATTATATGCCACTATTGGATGGTAAATAATCAACTTTCCAGAATATTGAGCACAAAATATTTCCAAGGATTTAATAAGATAAAGATTCTTCTTAGCACAAAGTTAGCTTCAGTAGATTGTGCCTCACAATATTCTCATATGAGACAAGCCGCCAATCTCTGGTGATAAAGTTCCTGATAGATTCATATTGAGTAGTCGCCTGCAAAGAACATGAAAGGGGGGCGGGGCAAAAAAATTAACGGAGCACCATCAGAAAGCTCTTGATGCAAAATGCTTGACTGCAATCAGCAAGCAAGTTTAGAACATAAACAGTGCTATATAAAAATATTTCTACATACATACATGTGTATGTGTATTGTAAATGATTCATAGCAATTACTAATTCATGACTAAGTCATATTGTAGCGTGTGTGTCGTGTACTCGGGTTTTAACATATCAAATTATCATATTGGTAATTCATGAAAACGATAGAAGCTGTAATTGCATCGCAGCCTTCTCCTATCCTAATAGATTGACTAAGCTACTACTGCTTGAATATAAAATAAATTACAGAATCAAGAAAGTCTGTTCGATACCCAACAAACATGGATCTATCTAAACTGGCATTAAATGCATCTCATAATCCAAAAGAAAACTAATGCAAGAAAAAGAGAATATGTCAATAAAATTCACATCATTGATGCTACAGGATACGTACAATTCTCTGACATGTAGATAGCTATCATCCAATGTTGTATTGAAGCACAAAACACCTGTCCAATTCGATGTGCATGGGTCTCCTCGGTTCCAATTAGTCAAATTCTTATTGATATCGATCAAACTTTTCTTTATGGCCTGCAATGCCCTTACTGCAAGTTCGTACAAATGGTCATCAATGTTTCACCAACATGAACGATTACAACTTTCATAATGTTCACTGACCCTAAATTTTCTATATCTCTTTTATATCAAAGAGTTAAGAGTCCATTCTGAAGCAAAGCATAGCTGTTTGTAAGATGAGTCTATTTATACATCGACACCTTCAACGTATAGACTCTAAAACAAAGAGTTAAGGCACACCCCTTTGAACTCTAAGCATCCTCTAAGGATAAAATTGTTGGAGAATTCTTGTAGAGAAATAACTGAAAGCAACAAGGTAAAGCAAAACTACCTTCTACTGGGTCGGTAATAGGATCTTGAGCTCCAATAAGTAGCGAAGACCAACATAACCACACAACCGAGACAGCTCCAAATGTCCAACCTCTTGATATATACATCCTATGAGATTGCATAAAGCACCAGAACTGGAAAGAATTATAGTATCCAAATACCACCCCTGATAACAGCAAGCAAGACATAGTTACAAATTGAATTTAAAAGCCGACCCATGATATATAATTCATATATAAGAAAAAAAAAACAGAAACCTACAAGTAAATGAAAACGAAAGAGGAATATGAATCAAATTCTGCTTGTAGACAGCTAAAAACACTAGTAAAATAAACCAATTGTAATTTTTTAAAGAAAATAAAGGGAAAGGGAAAAAGGAACCGAGAGATCCTTACTAAAGACAAGCTGAATTCTTGACAGAGAGACAAAAATGATGCAAACAGTGACGGTTGAGCTTGAAGAAATGAAAATTGAGACTTTGTGTTTGGCATCTCTCTGACCAGGTCGCTAATCCAATTGCTGCAAGGATTAATTTTGGTAAGGATTATGGCGATGATGATGATAGCCATCTGTTTCATTTTCCGTGTCTCGTTATTAATGGGTTTGACAATCTTTACTTTCTGGGAGGTTTCTAGGTGTTTGAAGTTCATACGGACAAAACTTCGTTGTTCGGAAAGATATTTGTGAATGAAAATAAAGTATTTTTTTTTTTTATGTGATTTAATAATTAAATAAATCGTGATGAATCACTCATAACATCGTATAAAAAAACTACTAGGAAACATGACCAACTGCCAAAAGACCAGAGGGGAGATGCCGTTAACGACAATATAAGCTTTATTTATTCTAAAGCTAATAAGCGTAAAAATTACTCCATATGCTGATAAGGGATTTGTTTTTTATTGTAAATAAAAATATATTGGTGATGAAACTTATAGAGTTTCATTTAGAAATTTCAATTGTACTTGATTTATCATTTAATATATATTTATAAAAAAAATAAAATTACAAAAAAAAATCAACTTATTTAAATAAATTTTAATTTACGATTTAAGTTTTAATTTTTCGTACAATATAAATTAAATCATATATTAAGTGATCATAATGCTTGGTTGGAATTTGAAATTTGATTTATTTCATGAGTTTTATTTTTTGAATTTTATTTTGAAAGTATTATTTTTTTAATAGAGTTACTTGAATCTTATTTAAAAAACTTCATCTAAATCTTGTCCAAAAAAGTTCAACTCAGCTTCCACTTTTTTTCCATCGTTTGAGAAAATACAATCAAAATTATTCATCAATTTTTACTATTTTTAAAAAATTATGACTCTTACTTTAGATAATAAATGATGAATTTTTTAATAAAAAACATTAGAAAAACAAGCTTCCAACGATGACGTTCCTATCAACAATGTATGAGTGTCGTTAAATATATGCCTACACTCGAAATTGAGCATGTGCATGATTAAAATCTCGAGTTTTAATCCTTATTATAGCAGCATTAATTTCTTTAGTTTTCATGCATGATTAATGGTTGTAAGTTCCCATCACAATTTGCAACTTTGATGTTTTCTATTCCTAACTTTTTAGTCTCTATCTAGTTATTCATAAATGATTAAGCATAGTTTTTTTATATGTATTGTCTTTTCAAATCACAAATTTTGGGTTTTTAAAACGAGAAAGATTATGAAATTGTTTTTATAATAAATAAAGTATCAAATACAATTAAGAAAAAGAATTTTATAAAAACTGTTTTTATATATGTTTAATAAAAATCAAAACAATTTTTAGTTATACAATATTTTATCAAAAACTATTTTAACAGTTATAAGTTAAAAGTGTTTTTTTAAGACAATTGTTTCTAACGAACACGCCTTATAACATTTCATAATTAAATAAATTTCAATAATTAATTCCCCATAAAACAGTTATTGAACAAATTTATTTCATCTAAAAAAAGATCATTTATAGTTTAAGATGAAAAAAAAAACTAATAAATAACAGTGTAATTGCAATTAGCCACTAGTTAATTGCTATGATTGTTTTATTTCATATTTTAAAACATTGTTTAATTGCTAGCTCTTCAACGTGAAGTGGTCTTTTAAATATAAAACGAAATAAAACGGTTAGTGTTTCATTAATTTTTTTAATAATATTTATTAATTTACTTGAATTCCGTTTAATGTATTTATTTTATACGAGTTAAGATTAAATTCGTCAAGTATGATTATTTTTTTCTTTTTCTAAGCTTCTTATAATAGTGTGTTTTGATCTTGTATTATTTACCTATAGTTTATTTTAATTTTAATTATGAAATATCCTAATTAAGTGAGATCAAGATTACAATGAAATTTAACCAAATTCTCTACTAATTTGTTTTGAGGTAAATAGCTTTGCATGTGATATTGTGAAAAATCGTTTATGAAATCAAATGAGAAATCGATGGATCAATCTTTGCTTAGTTATATTTATTGAAAAGATATTTTTAATGCCATTGATAATGAAATAATACGCAACGTTTTCAGCCTATGAATTCTTTTTGAAATAAGAATAAAAACAAAGACCAATACATTCTTTTTGAAACGGTTGTATTTGAACCTATCAAGCTATCCTTTTGATTGTGTTTTTTCCTATATCTGACATCATCAGCTTAATCAAGCCGGCAGTTAATATTTTTATATTCAACACTTTCTTATCCTACATTTCCAAAAAAAAAAAAAATCCAACAGACCCCTGAAACAAAAGTTGCATTAGACCCACTTTTTAACTGCAAAGTTGACAATTTCACTTTCCTTTCTTTGCCTACATTTTCTCAGCAACCAAACAGACCAATTAAAAAGAAAAAGAGATAGAGAGAAAGAAAAGGAACTAACAGAAAGCAGAGTCTGAATAGCAGATCTCAGGATCCTCTCCATCTTCTTAACAGCAATCTCCTTCTCCATCCTCAACAGATTACACTCTGCTCTCAACATCTCAGCTTGAAACCTCCACTTCTCCTCCTCCATCACTCCACTCTCTCCCTCCTCCTCTCCTCACTGTACTGATCCCCTGGACTAACCACCACAATTGGCACAGGAGGCCTTCTTGCAAACGATCTCTCTTGATCAAACAGAGTCTCAAGTTTCCCTTTCCGGTCTCTCTGCGATGTGGGTTTTGCAGGATTGGCCTTTGCTGTCTTCCTCCTTGGCCTGCGTGGCAAATGAAGGATTCTTGGTGTTGGGGCTGCTTGAGGGTATTGCCATTTTGGCCTCCTTGCTGTTGTTGCTGTTGTTGTTGTGTACATTCTCTCCATGCAACGCCAACTTTGCCTTTTTTTTCTCTCTTTGTTCTTTGTGTAGAGGTTCTTTGATCAAATATGTAGTGTGCAAACTTTCTTTTTGGGGTTGGAAAATCAGAGGTTTTTATGTGAATTAGATATATAACCTGGGTTTTTGGTTTTAGTTAGAAGTGAAAGTGACAGCTTTTATTTAAAAAAAGAAAAGAAAGAGATAGTTTTGAAGATGGAGAGAAGTAAGACTTCACGAGAGTTGTACACACAAATGATACCATGTACTCTTTTTTTATTGTTTGAAAAAATGAAAACAGACGTTTTCTGCAGTAGCAGTTGAAACTACTCAAAACGTACAAAAGTTTCCTTTTTATTTATTTATTTGGAGTTCAAAAATTAAAGGTGGACTCTAGAGAATTAAAAAAGAATCAAAATTTACTCACCCAAAAGAAGAATCAAAATTTATTGTTTATTAGCTTTAAAGATTAAGGTTGTTGATGCCAAAAAAAAAAATGTTGTTGACGTTCAGGTACCTAGGGTTGACTTCTCGGGATGTGCACAAGTGGACAGAAGTGAACTAAAGGACTCTCGGAAGGAGGAGATTGGGAGACCTCTGAGGGCGCTCCGACGTTTTAGTTAAGACGAGGCCGAGGGTTAATTTTAAAACAGATTAGTGCAGATTATTTGTGAAGTGAAAGTGTCATGTCTTGAACGTTCATACCTTAGGCTATTTATAGTGTCCAGAGTGAAGGTTGGCCACGTAGGGGAAGGATGGCTTCATCCCTGTGATTCTGGGCTTCTGGTAATAGATCTCAGTCGCGTGTTCAGAGGGTCACGTATCTCAGAGGGGGTTAGGTCTGCTAACCATGCTTTGACGGGGCGATGACATGATTTGCCCATTCCATGTATGCCTCGCTATGTTGCAGAGGCTGGACACGTGTCAAGGTCCTATTGGGGTATAGGAAACCCCACGTGTTAGCGTCCCGTTGGTTTAGAGCATTGTGGGCTCCATCACAGGCCCCCCACTTCCTCAAGTACTTGTGCCTTGAGGAAGTAATATGTGATGTTTGTGCCGCTGCTGAGCGTTTATACTTAAAGATTTTTTGGGGGGTGGATGACTTGCGTTCCCAGACAAGCGAATCTTGGAGCAAGCTTGGTTTTCGAGTTTGGCCTTGGAGATTCTAGGCCGAGCATGTGAGTAACAGCTCACATGCTCGGCCTTGGAGATTTTGGACTGAGAGTATGAGGAGCAACTCACATGGTCGGCCTTGGAGATTCTGGGCCGAGCGTGTGAGGAGCAGCTCACATGCTCGGCCATGCAAATTCTTAGGTCGAGCGTTTGACAAGCAGTCCATATGTTCGTCCTTGGAGATTCTTAGGCCGAGCGTTTAACAAGCAGTCCATACGCTCGTCCTTGGAGATCCTTAGGCCGAACGTTTGATAAGCAGTCCATATGCTCGGACTTGGGGACTTCTAGCCGAGTGTTTGACAAGCAGTCTATACGCTTGGACTTGGAGACTTTTAAGCCTAGCATGTGACAAGTAGCTCACACGGTCGGTCTTTGGAGATTTTAAGCCACGACTCTGGCATACGCCTTACTGCTCTGTCCTGAACCACCTCTGGCCACCGGACCTTCGTAAATTGTCTTGATGATCCTGGTGGTAGTCGCCACCTCCTGGTTCCTCTGATTAGGTCCCTCCTGTCGGGGCTTGGGGTCACTTCGAGAGTCATGTCGTTCTTGCTGCGGAGGACGGGGGCGTCCGGAGTCCCCTCTAGGATGGGCGGGTACTTCTCTTTCTCGAGACCCTGTGAACTCCTTCAGGTGCCCCCAACTGATGAGGGCTTCGATTTGCACCTTCAGACTATGGCACTCTTCGGTGTCGTGCCCATGGTTCCTGTGGAATCAACACTACTTTCTCTGGTCTCCACCAAGGTGTCAGCCATTAGAGGACTGATCTGTCTTAAAGCTACATCAAGACGTTGGTTCTGGATGTGTTGAGAATGGTGAAGCTATCGAGCCAGAGATGGAGCTTATACCTGCCTTCTTGGTGAGGCCTCTTGACCGCTCCCCTCTACGAGTCGAGGTCTTTCATCTTCTTCTCTGTTTCTCCTTCTCTTTCTCTCCTAAAGGTTTGATCGTCTTCTGCCAACATATACTTCTAGGCCTGGGTTAGGACCTCGTTCATGTCTTTGGGCTGGTGTCTGGTGAGTTTGGAACTGAAGATCCCGGATCTCAGCCCGTTCTTGAATGCTAGCATCTGGACGTTTGGATCAAGGTCTAGGATCTCCCATGCAACTGTATTGAACCTAAATATGTAGGCTCGGAGCCTCTCTCCTCGATGCTGGACAATGTTGAACAGGCTTTTCGAGGTCTTTTTTGGACCCTTGCTACTGAGGAAGTGCGAGGCAAAGACGTAACTGAGTTCTCGAAAGTTGCCAATACTTCCTGGCTTTAAATGCGAATACCACATACCCGTAGTTTTCTTAAGTGTTAGGGGGAAAGCGTGACACATGATTGGGTCAAAATGCCGATGCAGCGCCATGGTCGTCTTGTAATACTGTAAACGGTCCAGCGAGTCTGCCGAACCGTCGTACATTCTAATTTGTGGCATTTTGAAATTAGACGGGAGCGGGGTCTCGATGACATCCTCCTTGAATAGAGGGTCTTGGACGCTAAATTCATCCAGGATACTGTGGCCTCTATACTTGAGAGCTCTGTCTATTTTTTCTTCCATTTCTTCAATTCGTCTATCCAGATTTGGGTTGCTTCTGGAAGAGGAACCTTCTTTAGACTGGCTGTAGGACAGTGAAGGTTCGGTGGCGGAAGGGGCGTAGGCCTGGTCTTCGCCACCAGAGGATTCTGCTTGCTCGAGAGTTTGGTGAAGAGGTGGGGAGGGTTGTTGGCCTCCACCTCGGACTTGGGCCGCCAAGTCAGCTATCATTCAGGAGAGCTCTTGGAACTGAGCCTGAGTCACTGGGGCAGTCTAGGGATGCACAGCTGCTCTTTCGAAGTCAGGGGAGTCGATTCCGGAGTGATGGGGACGCTGTTCTCTGATAGGAGGCCGTTTGCTTGACCCAGGAGTTGCACGTTCGGGGATTACGGGGAATCTGGGCCTAGATTGCTGACTCTAGGCGTTGCCTCGGATGGGGGCAAAACAGGCCGTTGGGGCTCTCTTGCCGGCTCTTTTTGTGGTGTTTCTATGCGGTATTGCAACAGATGAGTTCTGTAGATTTCTTCGCTTCTACTGTTTAACGAAAGATTGTGGCTTCCCACGGAAGACGCCAATCTGTTGATGCCAAAAGAAAAATACTGTTGACGACCAGGGACCTAGGGTTGACTTATCGGGATCTGCACAAGTGGATAAAGGTGAACTAAAGGACTTTCGGAAGGATGGGAGGGGGAGACCTCCGAGGGTGCTCCGACGTTTCTAGTTAGGACGAGGTCGAGGGTTAATTTTAAAACAGATTAGTGTAGATTATTTGTGAAGTGAAAGTGTCATGTCTTGAACGTTCATACCTTAGGCTATTTATAGTGTTCCGAGTGGAGGTTGGCCACGTGGGGGAGGGATGACTTCGTCCCTATGATTTTCGGCTTCTGGTGACAGGTCTCAGTCGTGTGTTTAGAGGGTCGCGTATCTTAGAGGGGGTTAGGTATGCTAACCATGCTTTGACGTGGCGATGATGTGATTTGCCCATTCCACGTGTGTCTCGCTATGTTGCAGAGGCTGGACACGTGTCAGGGTCCTATTGGGGGATGGGAAACCCCACGTGTCAGTGTCCTATTGGTTTAGAGTATTGTGGGCTCCATCAAAGGTTTTATGGGATTTTCCCCCTTTTTTGGGAGGGAGAGTGGTTGGAAAATAAACGGTGAAGGAGAGAGAGTGAGAGGTGGAGCCTGGAGGAGTAAAGGGGAGTAGGCGTGCAACCTCATTATGAGAAGAGAAACAGAGATTTTCAAGTGAAAGTTGTGTGTGTTGTTCTTTCTCTTCTTTTTCTGGGTAATTTATTTCCTTGGACCTTTTTCTTTTATGAAAATTTGGGAAGAATCTGTAATTTCTATTTTGACCGTTTTACCCTTATGATTCTTATAGCAGACAAGCAACCCAAGAGAAAAAAACAATAATAAGATAGTTTACCCATAATGAGATATGTTGAATAACATAATACCCAATTTTCCAAATGAATTACTAATATATTCTCTTAAACATTTTAATTATAATTAATTTCAAACCTAATTTTGGATACTCTTATGTGAGTAAGCAATAATAGATTAAACTTATACTCCATCTGTCTCATAATTTTATTCAGTTGTCACTTTTTTTATTTAAGTTTGATTTTTATTATTATATATATTATTTTAAATATATAAAAAATATTTTTAAAAACTTTTAAACTCTATTTATGTATATATAAAAAAAATTATTAATTTAATCGATTAAATTAATAATGTAATAAAAATTATGAAAGAGAGAGAAAGTAGTAATTTAAAAGGTCCACCAACCATTTTAAGGTAGTTAGAAATTTGGTTTTAGAAAATGAAAAATATGCATTTCTCATTATAAAGATGAAGTGTGCAAATGATAACCAAATTCAAAATTCATCCTATTATATCAAAGTAATGTATTAAATTTATTTGGATTTGATTTTCAATTTTTTAATCGCTAGCTTCTAGCTCGTAATTATTGTTCATTTTTTTTTTTTTTAGATTAGCTTATAATGCAAGTTGAATTGCTTTTGATCCGAAACAAACATAACCGTTATGAATTCATGATACACCATATAAAAAAATAATAATAATTCATGATTCACTTAAGGCTAGATTGCAAAAATAAAAAATTAAGTTTATGACTAGATAGTAGTTTGTTCCTTTAAAGTTTTTAAAAGGGCAATTTAACTCTGACTTTATCAATTTAGAGTAGTTGAATCAAATTTTGACCAAATTTGATTCAAAATTTTTTACTTCAAATTAAAGAATTCAAGTGTAGAATTAAATGATGCAACCATTCACTTTAAAGGCAATTTTATTTTTCATATAAATATATAAATTTTTGTATTTATTTATTTATAAAATAAAATAATTTCAATCCACATTATTTTTATTGAGAAATCATTGATTAGGTCGATTCTAAAACTTTATTGATAATTTAACAAACGAGTAGAGAGCTCGCTACGCGCCGTTAGAGGCATACTATTGTTTATTAATCAGTTTGTGTATTTTAATTTGTTTTTTTTTTCAAGCACTGACAACCTCATTCCTCCTGAGTCGTCGTCTTTTTCTTCTTTTGGGTTTTGAGTTTAGTATTTCATCTTCAAAGGAACAGAAACAAAACACAATTAAAGAAGCTTTGTTGGAAATATTATTAATCCTTTTTTTGCACCATGTTTGAATCAATTGAAGGGACCACTTACTTCAATTGGAAGTGTTTTCCTTCCAAACGAACTAATTTCAAATTTTATAAATAAACAAGTAAAAATCGCTAGCAATAAAATAATTGTTTTCCTTTTTAGTTAGTACAAGATCATGTAGTTATCGCGGCATCTTTTAATATTTGTAAAACATTTATTTTTTTTACATCTAATCTTGTTTTCTCTGACAAAAACGTGATTGATGGATGATATTGCAGGTTTAATTTTTCACAATAATTAAAAATTTATTATTATTAAAAAACACATAATTAACGAAATTGACAACTAAAACTATTTAAAATATTATATACAGAGTAGTAAATATTTAAGTAAATACCCTAACTCTTAACATAAATTATAGGGTAAAAGCTAAAACTGTTTTTTTTTATTTTCTAATTGGTATTTTAAAGTCTAACACTTGAAAGTTTCACAATTAAATCAAAGAGGATAGAAATTATATACATCGGGAAGGCAACTTGCAAGCAATGTAAATATTATAATTTTTTTTTCGACGGTCAAATGGTATCACAAAATAGTTTGCACGCACCATGCTAAGTTAATTTCTTCGAACGAATCAAATATAGATTATTTATCTTCAACTTAGAGAATTTATTGATAAAATTATTATTTAAGTTTTACATTTATCTCGATATTACTAATAAAATTTTTTAAAATTACCCGTAAAATTTTGAAATGATCTAAAATTAAATGTTTAGATCAAATCTAATCAAGTATTTTTACCCACCCAGGCAATTAATATAATCTATCCCTTCTAGTCTAATATATATATATATATAAAATAATTTATCCCTTTGTGGTATCGTAATGTGACAATTTTTGGGATGACATGAGGTTTCAAAACTAGATGCTGGGGAAAAAACCTTGTGTATATAGAATTAAATCAAACTCCAACGATTATTGTGATACTACTAGTATTCAATGTTAACTGTTGCTTGCTTATTAGGATAGTTTTTTTTTTTTTTTGATTCGGGTCAAAACTCAATGTATTAGATCAGTTAAAAGCTTTTTTGATAATTTTGAAAATTTTTATTGATAACGTTAATATAAATATTAGATTCAAAAATTAATATTACTAATAAAATTTATAAAATTATTAATAAAATTTTCAATTACCTAAATTTAAAGATTTAGACCCTTAGACTCGAACCAACAGAAAAATCAACCTATCTAAATAATGATAGAATAGTTTGACCAATCCAAGAGGATGCTCGTAAAACTAGTTTAAATAACATTTTGTTTGGTGTGCTAAAAAAATAAAATGGATCTCATGACATCTAATTCTCCAACTGAGCCTACTTGATCAGCTTTCACAAACTCAGGCCCAGCAAAAGGCCCAGTTTTAGACCAGTCTGCTCAGTCCAAGCCTAGTTTTGATTAATCGCATACTTTATTTAAAAATAATCGTTGATCATCAAGGCACCAGTGATCTAGTGGTAGAATACTACCCTGCCACAGTCTATCACAGCCGTCTGACATTACATATGAAACTTTGCATATGAGTTTTACTGTTAGGTTATTCACATTTTATTTTTTACATGCATAATTGACAAAAATGTTTCGCACCATTTCAGGGTTTAAAGCTTTACCTTTTTTTTTTTTTTGCTCCAGTTTTATTTTCTTACGTTAACGAAAAAAGAGATTGAACCTGAACATTTTATAAGAAAAACTCTAAGATAATCAGTAGACAAATAAGACTTTGTTTAGTTTAAATCAGTGTTTTAAGAGGATTTGAACTTTTTATACGGAAAATTCTAAGATAATCATTAAGAAAATAATATTTGGTTTAGTTTAACCAAATGTTTTCAGAAGCAAAAGTGTTGGGCAAAACGTTTTGTTTCGAAATGTTGGGACGTAAATATTTGAAACATTTGAGCGTTTTAAATAAAGCATTATCAATTAAATAAATTAAATGATAAAAATACTAAATTAATTAATTTTTTAATAAATGTAAATAAATAAATTATATTAAATTAAACACAAAAATCAAGTTTAAGTATTATTAAAAGATTTCATTTTTTTACCGGATAAAAACAATAAATAAAAGAAAAGAGTTTATACACCGTTTCTTCCAACTAGTAACCCACTTAAAAACCCTAACACCCTCATTTCCTTCCTATATAAACTTTGGGTGAGTATGAGTCGGTTTGGATCGGGTTATCTTAAAATTTTAACCCAACCTATTCGTATCGGGTTAGAAAAATCTCAACCCAACTTAACTCATAAACCCATCCAACCTCAACCCATTCCAACCCATTCCAATCAGTTTGGGTCGGTTTGGGTTACTGGGTCGATATATTTTTTTTACTAAATAATTAAATTATACATATTATATAACAAAAAAAAATATTCTATTAAATCCAAAACTAAATCTATTCATATTACAAGTAAAATATGTATGCTTAACAGCACAAAGAATATTTGATAACATGGAAAAGAGAAAAATTGTCTCATAGACTATAATGGTTGTAGGTTATGCTAAATTTAGTTTTTTTGGATACTGCTAAGAAGTTTTTTGATGATATGCAAGAGAAGGATATTGTGCCATGGAATGCTATAATTGGAGGCTATGTTGAAGCCAAACTTGGTAAGGGTGTTTTGGCATTGTTTCATGAAATACAAACGAGTAATATAGAGCCTGATGAAGTGACCATGGTCAATTTTTTATCTGTATGTTTACAACTTAGAGCTCTTGATGTTAGAATATGGATTCATCGTTATATTGAAAAACACAATCTTCATCTGAATGTTGCGTTAAGAACTGCTTTAGTTGATATGAATTTAACTTACTCTAGAAAACTATTCAATTACGAAGGAAATCTAGATTTTTGGACAATTGCTAATAATATATTTTACTAAATCAGTATTTGTTGGCCGTGCTAGTGCTTTCTCACTAATCAATCTAATTTTTGGACTATACTTTTATGCACTTTGAAGTGACATGAGGGGCTTTTAAAAAGTTTAATAATGTTTGCATGAAAGACTTCCAACAAGTTAGTATTACTAAGTTTTATTATACATTCATCATTTCTTCCATCAACATTATGGTACATATTTTTGGAATATATGTTTATATGCATACATTGGTCTCGACTGTAATTTTGTAAGTTAGTGTTAATTTCTATGTTTATTTTATAGTTACAACGGTACAAGAAATCAAAATTTTGTTAGCATAAGTTAATTGTGCATCAATTTATTCTGATTGAAGTTATGCTTAAGAATAATTATGAAAACTATTTCATGACTTGAAATCAATATTTGTTTCTAGTGTAAATATTTGAAACTAAAATCTTGTAATTGGAAAATATGACTTGTTTGGATATTAGAGTATTTGTTATGTATAATTTTACACACTAGTAGTAATTAGAATGAACATTTTATGATTATATATTTTACAATTATAGTAATTAGAATGAACATTTTATGATTATATATTTTACAATTATACTATAATTATTTATACACTATTTGATATTCAATAAATATAAAATATATAATTATATATTTGATCAGATTACTGGTTTGGGTCAAATTAAAAATTTTGATCCATGACCCAATCCAACCCACCGGGTTCAAAATATTTTTATTCCAACCCAATCCAATCTCTAAAAAAACATAATACAATCCAATCCAACCCAACCCAACCCATTATATCGGTTTGAATCTAATTCGCGGGTCAATCGGTTCCATGGTCACCCCAGGTGGCAGAGGCTTTCGGCGCGGATTCGGTGGCCCTAGAGGAGGTCGTGGAGGCCGCCGCTGCCCCTGCAAGGAGGAAGAGGAGAAGTGGGTCCCTGTAACCAAGCTTGGCCGCCTTGTCAGAGAAGGCAAGATTCGCTTACTAGAGCAAATCTATCTTCACTCCCTCTCCATCAAGGAGCACCAGATCATCGACGACCTCGTGGGCCCCTCACTCAAAGACGAGGTGATGAAGATCACCTCTGTCCAGAAACAGACCCGGGCCGGTCAACGAACCCGGTTCAAGGCCTTCGTGGTTGTCGGTTATGGCAATGGTCACGTGGGTCTTGGTGTTAAGTGCTCGAAGGAGGTGGCCACCGCGATCAGGGGTGCGATAATCCTCGCGAAGTTGTCTGTGGTTCCAGTTAGAAGAGGGTACTGGGGGAACAAGATCGGCAAGCCCCATAACGTTCCATGTAAGGTCACTGGAAAGTGTGGCTCGGTCACAGTCAGGATGGTGCCCGCTCCGAGAGGTGCGGGGATCGTGGCTGCCCGAGTGCCCCTCACTCAAATATGACCAATGAATTTTCCTACAAATTTCAATTTTATTGATTTTTTGTTACCTCTGATTACTGTCATGTCTGTTTCCTGGGTTAGAGATGTTTTGTAAATACTAATATATTTTGATTCATAATTGTGGCATTCTATTTCTTTTTTCTTGAACATTGATTCTGATAGTTAAATGGTTCTCATTGTATTGTTTCCTTGTTGCGCTCACATTTGTATAATAAGTTTACTCTGAGTTCCATGAAACGCCGTTTAATGCATTCTTCAAAACTTGATTAACATTTTGGCGGAAACAAGAGAATAAATATAATATCAAAAATTGAAGGACAAATCCATAATTAAAAGTGAACCTCAAGAATAAAAAAATAGTTAACCCACAATGCATCCTAGTTAGATAATGATAATATGTTAATGTTATCACCGTTGTATCGAATATTTGTTCCATCTAAACGCTTCATGTAATTATGTTTTCATTCGAGTTGATCGAAAAGATTGTCTTTTTTGTCCCTCTTTTTTCAAAGTAAGAAGTAGATTATTTATTTTCAATTTTGAAAGGAAAGTTTAAACTCAAGTTAAACATATCTTAACTCTTAAATTGTTTTTAGATGAACAAGATTTTATCATAAAATAATAACAAAACAATGTCAACAATTGTCTTGTTGTGTCATTTTAACAACTTTAAGTTGATTTCAAACATCCCGACAACTTTTTTAAAACTTTAAGTAAGATTATCCAAACTAATACAAGTTATTTTTTTATAAAATAATTTAAGTATCAAATTATAATATGATACAAATATGTAATAAGTTAGTTTCTTCAACCATTTCAAACATACTCTAATCTTCCCCTTCACCTTTATATTCATATTAGGCTCCGCTTATGCAAAAGAGAAATCTTACAACCACATTGAAAAAGTAACAATAAGCCGAGGTACAATTTGCTGCCACTTTTGATTAACTCAATATAAACCAAACAATCATTTTTTATTATTAAAACTTATAGCCACGACTCAAATCTCTATCTACTTTAGTGAGCAAGAAGATTTCTTTACCAACACTCTTCGAGATTTTTTCTTTTAAACACACACACCCTGAACCTCTGTCTACTTAACGGTTAGAGAGTTGCATGTCCTTTTTAACACTCCAAAGCAAGCAAGACAATAACAAAACTATCACTAAAATTTTCTAACTATATTTTAATTGCATGGAAACCAGACCAAACTTCTAGATATGTGAAATGGCACAATAAGAACAAAACTTCATTTCGGCTTTCTTCTCTTGTGCCAACAATAATTACTTGTAGTTAATGAGACATGCTATTTGAACATTTAATTCATGAAACTAAAAAGTGAAATTTAATCATCACATGACCAACAAAAAATAAATAACATGAGTAATTCTTCTAAGGAATTCCCCCAAGAATGGCTTATTCAGGTGTAATGAGGTTTGCAACCCCACCAATGAAACCGAAAGGACAAAGGGCATCAATGAGCAAGATACTTTATGAGGTGACATACAGCGAGACCAGGAAGGGAAACAAAATCAAGAAAACAGACTAAAGATGCAACCTTCAAGATTCAGTACTGGACTTCACAATGAAATTCTGCCGGCAAATTTGGTTCATCACAACGGGAGGCCCTGCGGTGCGAGGCCAGGCATGGAACTTCTTGTCAGTTTCTTCCCACCATTCGTTGCTAGAAATAGTATGAAAGGTGGTACCTGGATATCAAATCAACATTATTGTTGCACTGCAGAAAAGTTGATGAAAGAACAAAGGGCATCAATTAGGTGAGTAAGTCTTACCTCCAAGTATCTTCTTTTCGGCAATAGTGTAGTCATATATATATACAACAGCAAAAGATCCCAACACAGGCCCTATTTTGTACTTAGTTGCCATGTTGAAACTGCAATGGTTAATAACATATGTCAGGCAGTGACATAAAAGGAAGACAATTGATTTTAAATGAAAGTCTTGTTTTCATCTTTTTGTAATATTGATCATCCTTTAATCAATTTGCTTGCCACTACTTCTTATGGGCTTTATAGATAGGATTCTTTAGTCCCAAATGCAAAGATATAGAGTGGTGGTAAACAAAACAAGGCAACCATGCGCCCATAAGATATCCGCAACTCTGAAAACAAGAGATTAATGTAGTTGTCCGTATATTTGTTGCAGGCAAATATATATTTGTTGCAACCATGTACCCTGACACGCAAATGGAAGGCATCCTTCCCAGCAAACTTGGCCATATATTTGTTGCAAGCAATTCGCGCAATTCAGTTTTTTCAGCATTACAAACAAATGAATTGTAGTTTTCTCCAATATCTCATTTTTTTTAAACTGAAATTTCTAGTCTTATATATATATATATATATATATATATATATTTTGTTAAAGAACAATAGCAAAAGTAACAAGAAAGAACTCTTATTTTTGAAAAATCTAAGGACCAATTTGTGTTTTTAAAAGCAAAAATCATGCAAACAACATGATATTTGTAAGAGTTTTTGTAATGTAAAATGTAACATGACAACTTTAAAATGTATTGTTATGCGTAACAATTTTGATTGATTGTAAATTAAAACTATATAAGAAAAATGTGAAAATGAAACTAAAATTTTATGGGTGGAATATAAATATATAATTATAAAATAGATTTTTGAGATAAAGTTTTACGAAAAAGTAATCGGAATTTTGCGTATGGTGTCATATTTGATCTATTAATTGAAAAATGGTGATAATTCTTAAATCTAAATCCAGAGAGTCAATTTTTTCAACTAAATTTTGAAATTTAAAAAAGATAAGAAACATTCAATATCATTCGTTAGTACAATTTTCCTAATTTTTATCTCGTCTCTTGAGGATTGATGGTGCCACAACATTGAGATATCCGTACGCATAACCTTAAAGAGGGTGTTTTGTTAACACCTTTCGTCCATTTCAACCTCTTTATGCTTCTCTCTCTCTCTCTCTCTCTCTCTCTATATATATATATATATATATATATATATCAACAATCCCTCGCCTCCACCCCCAATTTTTATTTTTAAATTATTATATATGGACAGTTAACTTCCAACATTTCAATTGAAAGTTGGTATTGTATACCAATTAATTAGGACAAAAACATTTTAAAAATATTTAATTTTATGTAAAACAACTAGAATGATAATAAAGTATTTCAACAAAACACATTTATTTTTTTTAACTTTAAAAAACTCTTGCAATTTTCGACCAATAAATAATTGAAAAAGTGCATTGTACATACCTTAATTTAGATTCAGTGTGACAGTCTACAATCTATCCAAGTTTCACTGCCCTCCGTCACCCTTACCACCCTCACACGCCATCCGAATGATGGAGATGAGCCACCCTATATATGCACTTTTCTGTCGATTGTTACTAGAAACCACCACTACAATATATGTTGATTAGGAGAATTTTTTTTTTTAAAATGCCCAAAAAATCTCTAATTTAATTGAATTTCAAAGAACATTCATGGATAATTTTGTCAAAAACAATTGGTGTACAATACTAACTTACAACTAAAATATTAATATTGTTGGTTATCATTTCCCACACATACATATATCCTAGCATGAACAAATACATGATCAGTATATATATATATATCCTCAAGGAGACAAATCAGACGAATTAAAATGGGCTCAACTTCAAATTGCAAAATCAGTAGATAACATTCTCATACAGTGCTTCCTTCTCTTGCATGCTCATGTAATTTAGGCAATAATGAGTAATTTATCATTTAGTAATAAGCTAATTCTGCAAATACATTTCAGAATTTAATGCCCCCCCCCCCCCCCCCAAAACACCAAAAAGAGAATAAGAGAATTTGCAAATATTATGTCAAAAGGCAAGCAACGATATAACAAGAAAATTAGTCTAGTTGTCTTGTTGGGTTACTGCAAAAGAAAAAGAAGGCAAGCGGAATTGGCTAAACGACGCCGTAGTACAATGAGCGCTAGCAGTCTTGTTTAGGAGTGGATTCGAATCGAATCGAGTTTAAAGATTAAGGTATTCAAGTTTGGTTTGAGCTTAAATGAACAAGTTGGAATTCGAATCGAGCTTGAAAATTGGACTCGAGCTCAAGTTCAATAAATTTTATAAAGGTTTGAGCTCGATAACAATCGAGCCTATTCGAGCCTGAGTCTTGGATTTCTCATTCGAGTTTGAACTCGAACTATAATTTTAATAAATAAAAATATTAGTTCGAGCTCGATAATACTTTATCAAACTTTTCGAGAGCCTTTCGAGCCTAACCTTAAAGTATTCGAACCTAAGTTATAGGTTCGAGTTCGAACGCGAATAATTCGATAAAAGCTCAGCTCGATTTCAACCCTAATCTTGCTAAAGTCAAAGAAGTATCTCGAAATTCAAAAGGCCACCTTTTTTAACTTCCAAGCCCCAGAAATTCTTCCTTCCTTTAAACAAGGAGGAATTTCTCATTATGTCTGGAAAAAAAAAACAAGACTCTGGCTGTTTTTAGAATGCAAATAGGTTAATAATTCTGTTTACTTTTCAACTTGGTTGTATGTTCTTGTTCATGCTCCAGCAACGTCCTTCAAAACCCAAACATAAGGCTATTTACAAACCAAGACGCTCTTCTCGTGTCTGTAACCCCATTCATTCCTTCTTATCGGGATGATGTAAGTACCAATTTCTCTAATTTGGAATGATAATTGTTATGGAAAAATACCTGAAAGATTAGTATGCCTATGGATTGAGGGGGAATAGATGGAAAGGAAATGAAGGGACACATGTAAACCATTTCCGGTGATGTCTATCTTTTATATTTCTCTATGGATGTTAGGTCACAATTCCGAGTGTTTTAGCTATAATGCGCCGCCCTTGGAGGAGTGCAAAACTGCTTCATATGAAGAAAGGGCTCAAGCTTTTAAGGTTGCAGAGGAATTCCAAAGCAGTCTACAATCTGGGAATCCATCTTTTGTCAAATCAATGGTTCGGTCTCATGTTTATAGTTGTTTTTGGCTAGTAAGTTTGATTGAAGAACTTCATAACTTAGCGAAGCCATTTCCATTTTCAATTAAATTACCACACGTGTTCAGATCATATGAAAATGCAAAATTCTGGCTGGGCTTAATTCACTAATCTTCTAGTTACTCATTGTCTAGATTGCAAGGGGCTTCCTTCGAAGTTATGTGAGGATCATCTTCCAAAAGCAACGGTAGATATGGCACTAGAGAATGAAAAACGAAACAGAATATGATGCTACCTTCATTGGCAAAAGAGCTGGCCTTAGTGGTGGCTGGAGAGTTTTTGCATTGGATCATAAATTGGATGACGGTGATGCACTGGTGTTTGAATTGATTGAACCAAGGAGATTTAAGGTAGGCTATATATTGGCAAAGTTAATCACCCAGGTGTGACACGCCCTTCCCCTTTTAATTGTAACATCTTATTTTTATTCATAAGCACATATAGGGTTCGTTTCTTTGGTAGCATACGTAGCATAAATTATTGAAGTAAGTTTCAGTCTTATCTTTAAGGTTTGCTTTGTAATTGAGGTAAAGGTATAATGGTTCTCAATCTATATGTAAATCCTGCCTAATTTTGCATCCTTAAGTGCAAGTGACTCATTCATCCCTATGGTTCTTACCCGAGAGATACATCCCACGCGCATATAATCACCATCATATCTGATATCTATGGAATCAAATGCTAACACAGGAACGTAGATATCAGATATTTCCAGAGCATTAGGAAAAACTGAAACCGCATGATAGTGAGCTTATAATTCCAAACCATGACAACAAAGAATAAACTTGAACAGAATCCACTAATGTGAAATATGGTACCAAGAAAGCTCAAAATACTTGAATAATCCATTGGTACTTAAATCAAAGAAATAAACATTTAACCATAACTAAAATCCCCAAACACCACAACAGGTGATTTAGTTCTTCAATGCAGATATAGTTAAAGAGATCGCAACAGCATCCAAGAAGCTCTCCCAGGTTGACGATTCGCCAGGGGTCCATGGCAACCAAGAAGCTGCGACAACAACAAAACCGTTGATTAGTTTATGAACCTTGTGCATAATACAAAACTGAGTTAAAAATGAAATCAGGTTCAACCGCCACACACCAGCCATGCACTAAATCGGAACGACCAAAGGTAAACGAATGTGCCAGGGCTAAAGCAAATACAAACCTTAGCATTAACACCATCAGGAACGATCCTATTCTATGACTTAAACCTCAAATAATCAGAGCGGCTAAACTTGGTAAAGCCCCTGAAATTGCAAGGTAACAATGGTTAGTTAAAACTTGTTCCTGGAGAAACCATTACAATAATAATTAGGTCAAAAAGTAAGTAAAGTCCATAGGCATTCATCAGCATATCAATTTTACAAGATTAAAACATATAAAGGATCAAAATCTAGTAAGGAAAAATAAGCTATGGTATTGGGAGGAAGAAATAACTGAATTGTGCTCCTGAATTCATGTAACTCATGATAAATCACATTGCTTCAATGCATTAAATGAATGGATTTTCACTAATAAAAAAAATCTCAACATACCACTTCCTGCTGACAATAATCTTTTGACGACCAGGGAACTTGAATTTTGCACATCGGAGGCCCTCTTGTGCATGATGGCTGTTACTGTCCTTGCAACGAACAGGCAGGAGGACCTGGCCAATTGCCACACTCGCACAAGTTCCCTGTGGCTTGCCAAAAGCACCCCTCATAATGAAAGCATCTTGTTGATAGGCAAGACATGGAATGGGTGTACCCGGACACGCAAATGCAACGAACAGACCGGAGGACCTGGCCAATTGCCACTCTCGCGCAAGTTCCCTGTGGCTTGCCAAAAGCACCACTCATACCAGTTTGAAGCCTATCAGCTCCAGCACATGAAAGCATCTTGTTGATACGCAAGACATGGAATGCGTGTACCTGGACACGCAAATGGAAGGCATCCTTCCCAGCAAACTTGGCCATATATTTGTTGCACGCAATTCGTGCAGCCTCAAGAGCTTCACTTGAGACATTTTCCTTCTCACAAGAAACCAAATGCACACAAAAAGGGAACTCGTCCACACCTTTCTTTTTCATTCCAACGTCATAAATCCTGATCTTGGGGTCAGGCACACCACGACAATAGCGAGATTTTGGATGAGGCTTGTTTTTGATCTGTCGGTAGCATCTTGCAGGTCCTGCAAAAACTCAAAACTATAAACATTAAAATCAATGGTATAGAAGCACCTACTCTTTTGCAGGTTTTCACTAAACTTGCCTGCCACAGTAGAAGTATCAAATCAATCAAAAGGACAAGATGCACCAAAGTCAGGAACTCTACAATTGAGCTATAAAGCAATCAGAAGAAAGAATTTATCAAGCAATAAGCAGAAACAATTTATCAAAAGTACCCTTAATTGAAACTAGGTTATATATAATTTTAACTTGACATGCATAGCCTGGAGATGTTTGGAGGATATTTTTCTTAAGAAATGTGTGCTTTAATCCCACTTAGACATGCATTAGCTATATGAAACTTTCTTTTCTTGGTAAGTAATAGTAATATTATTATAAAAAAAAAAGCAATTTCAGGTACAGAGGAAGTATATCCAGAATCTATCACCTCTCAAAGAAAACAAGATTTCAATCGACAAATTCTTTCAGTCAAAAGATTATCAATAATCAATATCTGCAAGCATCTTACCAATACTCCATATTAGATCATACAAACATGAAATAATCCAGAAATTATTGACAGCATCTCTCCACATAAGAAAATAAAGTTCAAACGAAATCTAACAATATATATCCCAAAAAAAAGCTAATAAAATATAAACACTAGCTTAGAATAAAAAACAAAGCAATACTACAGAAAAAAAATAGCACAAACGCATAATTTATTATCTAATCTGTAAAATAAACAAAGAACCAATCATTTCTAGGATTTCCACCGAAGATGATAGCAAATAAAAAAGAATAAGAGCATAGAAAGGATTATGAAATCGACTGGGACACTTACTCACATGGCGATCCCTTGCTCTGGTGAAACAGCAGCTCTTTCAACAGAGAACCTTAAAAACGAGAGTAAGAGAGGTATTTCCTCATTTGTAGACAGCTTACTGGGTCTTAGGAACAACCCTAACATGCTTTAGTTAGGTGATGGGCCGCCATTGGTATAAAAACAAAACAATAGGCCCATTTTCCCAAGACGGTTAACTCTATTGACCAATTAAAATTGAATAAAAGTTTGGTTGATTTTCAAAAAATACTATGCAATTTGTTCGATTTTTATTTTAAATTATGAGATTTTTTTTTGATAAAATATGGTTGTCACCCTTAACATAAGAGACTAACAACCGTTAAATTATAAAATAAATATTATTTTACTCTTATTTGTAATTATACTTTAGAGTTTATTTAAAATTATTATTTCACAATAAGCTAAATTTTAAAGTTTAAACACCCGTCTATTTAAACACAAAATCAACTTAAAAGCATTATCAATTAAAACATTTAATTATAATTAATTTGAAAACAAACAAAGTCAGACCAAGAAAACATTTGTTTTTTACCACTGATAATGATCCTAAAATGTGAGCAAAATCACTAGCCAAACGTCAAGATAAGACCACGATGCTAACTTCACCCACAACCATGCCACAAAGAAAAGAAAAAAGATTCAATTGATATACTAACAACCATGAGAAGGACATTTATCCATTGAACTTATTAGACTCTAATTCAACTTGTTCTCATAGCTTCAGAACTAAAGCCTTCTTTACATTCCAAATCAGGATTTCATCAAGTATAAATACAGTAATTCCATTGAAAATGAAAGAGATTGGCATTTACAAGGTGTATAATTCTATTACAAAAACACTTTAATACCATGTGCTATTCTAGTCTTTTATTTTTACAAGCAAATCAAAACAAGAAAGACTATACATGAATCAAGAACCCAAAAGGGAGCAAAAAAAGTGTCGATCAGAGTTACCATTTTTCTCATTTTATTTATCTATTTATTTTATCTAGGTACTATGGAGGGAATGGCTCCACTAACAAGATTACTACCAGAGACATCTTCCGAGACATAATCATTATTTATCATAGATGATGAAGATGAAGTCACAATCTTTCCAGGTTCACTGTCCAACGATTCTGCTGTTTTCGTGTCAGACTTGGGCATCATAAGCCAAATATTTTCAAGTTCTCGGAAGACGTCTGCCATTGAAGGTCTTGCATCAGTTTCATCTTGGCAACATTTTAGGGCCAAATTCATAAACTTCTCCACACATCCAGAGGGATAAGAACCCATTCGCCCATCAATCACGGAGAAGATCATACCAGATTTATAAGCAACATTAACCTGATGTAGATGGAAACTATAAACTATTAGACTTCAAAATATAGAACTGCTTGATAAGAAAACTCTATAAGATCATATGATGTTAACATGATAAGAAAACTGATTCCATGCAAGATAAAATCAGGGGTCCACACATGCACACATATGCACGAATACACATACCGAAGAAAAAAAATGTGTGGACAAGGGGAAACAAGAAAGAATAAGAAAAAACAACACTTTTCTTCTTTTTCGTTTTAAGAAGAAAGAGGTGGAGGTACCCTTCATATCATGTAGATTGCAAGGACAAAAATACTTCAAAACCAAAATTTTAAAAAAGTTAACTTTGATAACCTAAGTTTTGTCATTAGTCAAGCGAAACCACATGTAACTTTTGTATATTTTCCCTTTATTTTATAAAAAAATTAAAAATTCAACCAAATTTCTTTCAGCAGTGTTCGATATTAATAATTGTAAGTCTACCAAACCATTACAACAAACAAATCAACTTGAAGCATGGTGATTAAACCCCAAACAAAAAGAATCGTTTAACTTTCAATATTTAAAAAAAAATTAAAATTAAAATAGAAACCAAGTTTTCTTGTTCCAAGTTCAATATTGATAACTTAAGCCTAAAAAACAATTGCAACGATCAGAGCAACTTGAAATGTGATTATGGTGATCCTCCTATTGACTTGACCTTTATTTAACTAATAACAAATCTCAGGTACTCAAAGTTAACTTTTCAAAACTATGACACTAAAATTAGACAAGGCCAAATTACAAGGTACTTTTGTGTATTTTTCCCATGATTTAATCGCTCTTTGTTTTTGACCTAACAATCTCCAATCGGACTTGAAGTGGTGGGTGTAACAATGCAATATTTATTTAAAGCAATACATTAGTTTAGAATCGGAATACACTCTCATTATGGACCAACTTCAACTAAGAGGAGGTGGTAACGTACTACTATTACCTCTCGAACGATGTTTTTCCCATGTGAGATGGGCTGCATCCCAGTCAAGAGCTCTAGAAATACAACACCAATGCTATAAACATCACTCTTGTCTGTCAATTTATGAGTTAAGTAGTACTCCGGATCAAGGTAACCCTACAAAGAGAAAAGATCAAAGATGAAGATGTTAGTAAACCACATCCCTACCATTCACAATCTCCAAAACATGCTACAAATCTATATTACATCATTAGAAATTCATTTACGAATCCTTATTAGTTTTCCAAAAGTAATCGTTTCCACAATCTCCAAGGTTGACATGTAAGAGACTCAAAATTATAGGACATTTCAAGGGCTTGTGCCACAATGTGGAAAAATACAAATGGCAGAATCAGAACAAAAGGAAAATTAAAATAAACCCCCTTGTATAGCCAAACTTACACGAAGTTCATCATTATTTTTGGAAATGTCAATTCCAATAGAGTCTTACCGGTGTCCCCTTCACGACAGTGGATACATGACCAGGCACAATGCCTTCAATATCGGGAACTGGGGCAAGTCTTGAAAGTCCAAAATCAGCAACTTTTGCAGTGAACTTAGAGTCTAATAATATGTTGCTGGCCTTGATATCACGGTGGAAAATTGGTGGATCAGCTTCTGTATGTAGGTAGAGGATGCCCTTCGATGAACCTAAGGCAATTCTCAGCCTCATTGCAAAACTCAAAGGTTCTTTACACTTAGCTGTAACACCATATACATGAACCACTAAATTAAGCTCATGAAATTGGTTTATAGAATTAGAAAATCCTGATTTTGTATGTCCTGTTTAAAGCATCCAACCAAGAGAAATAGCAAACAAAAAGAGACAAGTTTCAATGTCATTCTGTCAATTTCCAAGAATCTAAATTTGCATTTATATACTGTGATGAACATCAAAGAAGAACTAAAGCAAGAATTTTTATGTTTCTTCTTCTGCTGAGCACCAAGACAATAATATGAAAAAAAATAGTAAAAGAACATAAGATGTACCAGAAATGTTATCCCTTAGAGTGCCATTTGGCATAAACTCATACACCAACATCTGCATGCACAACAGCAACAAGAAATAAGCATGCAGCAACTTGTAATTTTTAACACAAACACACAGCAATAGAAAACACAAACAAGAACTAGCCTCAGCATAGCATAGTATATAATCTTTAAAATGGATAGGACTGTTCATAAACAAGGAAACTTGAGACTCACATTTACATGAGTCCACTGTGAAATGGGAGACATATTTCAGATTTTGTTGCATTTCAGAAATTAACTCAACCTTAACCTGAAGAGTTTGATATTAGCTACATGTATAGTTTGTCTTTGGCTAAATACTTATTTTGGTCATGTAACTATTGATCGGTTTTTATTTTGATCATATAATTTTTCATTGTACCAATCAAGTCCTACAACTTTGTTTGGTTTTGCAATATGATTTTTCTGACAAATTTGGTCTTAAAATCACATCGGATTTCCACTTCAGCACTAGTTCAGCTCTAAGGTGGCTAATAATCTCATCTTGGTAGCAAAATCCACGCCAAATGAGATTTAAAAATCCTTTCTCCTCCTTTGTTGAGTTGGAATTCCAGTGTAACTTTAGGACACAATTTGTCGAAAGGGTCGGATTGGAAAATCAAAAAAAGTTGTATAGCCTAATTGGTACAATTGGAAGTTGTGTGACCAAATAAGAACTTGATCTATAGTTGTATGATCAAAATAGATATTTAGCCCAGTCATTTTGTTCTTACAGCTTTATGAAATATGTTGGTTTAATTGCATGCATCCACATCTTAAGTGATTGGGAATTGTTTTCTCATGACTTATCCACGCATTTAACTACTGGCAAGAATAGATGAAAAATAAGTTTTCCGAAAAAAACATAGGTAATTCCAAATTTTCAAAAAAGATGAAAGGAAGTACCTGTTCACCTTCTTCATCACAATAACCAATCAAAGATACAAGATTCCTATGATGTAATCTTGATAACAATTCAATTTCTGTTAAGAACTCCCTTTCTCCCTGCAACGATCCCTCTCGTGCCCGTTTAATGGCAACAACCAGTCCATCAGCCAGGATGCCTTTATAAACCTTTCCATACCCTCCTTCGCCAACTTGAGCGGAGCTGTTAAAACTGTCCGTAGCCAGCGCCATTTCTCTATAAGTGAAACTCTTCACCCCATCAATTTTAATGGAGCTCTTAGACTCTACAAATAAATAGAGGCCCAATGTTAAAAACAAAACCAATCCGACCAGCAAAGATGCCATGTCTTCTTCATTTTCTGAAACCATCTTTGGGTTCTTACTTCCTTGTTTTAGAACTTTTGCTGTGACTCTAAATGTATGATGCTATTTGAACAAAGAAAACCGAAAGCATGTAAAAAGTTATGTATGAAAATGATTCAAGCATAAAGATTTATTTTCATGTAGACAAATAAGTACAATAATTATTTAGAGGATATCAGATTGCACAATTGACACCTGACAGTAGATAAAAGGCACATTGTAAAATCATATATATCTAATCTGAGATACTCACGTTGGCGTCTTTTAGAAATTGCACGGTAATCTCTCAAACGCACCCTCAAGATAAGAAGTGAAACAATTGCAGATAATGTGACTGCAGCTGCAATGGCCCCAAGTACTATCCCAACAAGTGCACCCGTACTAATACCAGACGTTGAAGAGGTGGCAAACGCTGTGGCATCAATGAGAACAAAAGGTATAAGCAAATTAAAAGTTACCCAAAAATATTCATCAAATAGATCTATAAAGATGGAAGAAAATGGTGACTAGGCCTGCCTCATTTGCAGATTCCTATTTGGCTAAAAACCATCTTAAACCGTGCATTTCTGTTGGTCAGTGACAAGCCCGGTCACTGTAGTGCGATTCTACAGATACAGTAACGATTTTAGTGCCACTACAATAACATCGTAAAAGTGCCTTGGCAAAGACATCTTCAACGTGAGGGCCAATCAATAATAGGTTACCTTGGCCTGAAACCCAACAACCAAAACATACAATGTGTAGCACAGTAACAAGGCATCATGCCATGTTTTTAGAAATGTTCTTATGAGTAGAGAGCAGATTAGATATAGTTAGCCCCTGTTCCATATAAAACCTTTAGCCAGAAATTTAAGCAAAACCAGAAAGTTAAATTTCACACCCTTAATCCCACTTAAAAAGATAGGAAAATGTGTAAGTATCCTTTTAATTTTATTTGAGATTCTATTTTAATAAAAAAGATGAAGTTTCTGAGACAAACCATCCTTGTAAAAGTCCAACAGAGTGAAGCTGAGAAGTTCATAAGGTCCATATGTTTCATTATTATGAATACTCCACCCCGTGAACATGCTCATGATTCGTTGAACTTCAGTCCTATTGAAGGTATTAGGATTGTTTATATTAGAACCATATACAGGAAAGAGCTTCAAGTACATTTTTAGTCGAGGTCCTTTTACCCATACGAATGAATCAATGTGCAGCTGATAAATATACAAGTTGAGAGCAGAGGTCAGGTGCTCCTTAAAACCATTCATATATGGACGGAAATATGAGAACCCAGGGCTTTTCAGTCGGTATACAATGATCAAAGGGGCTGCACAGAAACAAGATACAGGAGATTCTAGGGAAAATTCATAAGGGGGTGGGCACATTTGAGGTCCACAATCATCAGTGGAATTTTTTGAAATCTGAATGTTATCTTCATCCTCAGTTTGAGACCCACAGAACTGCACTAAATTGGAATTTGAGCATAAAGGATTCCCTCGAAGCCTGAAAATTAATAAAATGTTGATAAAAGAAACATGAACCACTGCATGGTTTAACTTTAATTAGACCTTTAAAATATAAAGTTAAAACAAAACATTGCAGAACTTTTGGTAAGCAGCAAAACTGCGACGTATGTTTAATATTAGACAATGAAAAAGTTTTTTAAGTATATAAGGAGATATGCAATGCATTCATTTAAAAGTTCACAAGGAAGCATGTGCAGAAGCAAACCAGACAGTGACGTTTGGAGGGAGGCTGGAAGTGCCTGAAATATTTGAAAGCATATTGTTCTCCAAATCCCTGCAAAATGAAGAAGCCACAAACAACTCTTACCAAAATTCAAGATGCTAAAATAATTATTAAATCCTATTTGAAAAACCTACACATTCAATGACAGATGAGCATGCAGAAATCAATATACAGAATTAAACTTTTTCCTTGCAGAACAAGCTGTACAAGATGCTTGAGAGCTGAGAATATGAATACACACACAAAGACATGCTGACCAATCCACACACACTTTCAGCCAAAGAAATTGGTAGCATTATCTTTTAAGGTCTTACAAGATAAAACTCTCGGTTGCAGTTAAAGTCCTGTCCTGCCAAATGCTAGATGGAATGGAGCCATTTAATGTATTATTCGCAATTGACCTGCCATGAGTAGTAAAACAACTAAATTAAATCATTTATTTCATTATAAAGTTGAGTTAATCAGCATTTTTATTATTCTAAATGGTGTAACTACGGTACATTAGGAAACCATACAACTTGATGAAAAAGAAGGATGTAAAGAATGCTTACAATCTTTGAAGGTGAGGAAGACCCGAAAAGTTGGCAGGAATACTTCCAATAAGACTGTTGTTGGATAATTTGCTGCAAATATGGTTTAAATGACATATTTCAAAAGTCAAGGGATTGTTGTCATCATAATGTAATACAAAGAAGTCAAGCTTCAATGTTAACTATTAAAAATCGAGGAAATCATTTGTATCGTAATATAAAAGATTTTCCAAGCTTAACAACATTTAGAGAATATCTCAAATAAAATATACTATAAATTTAGATTCAAAGAAAAAGCCAAAAGATGCAGATTGCAATATGGAGAATCTTACATAGTCGTGATATCATCAGAAAGCCTGCGTCGGGGTATGGATCCATTCAGCTGGTTTGAACTAAGGTCTCTGAAATTCATGTGGTATAAATTATGAAGGGAAATAGCAGAAGAATTGCATTCAATTTTACAATTAAAAACCAATCCTAATAAACAATGACTTATGAAGGAACATCCAATATATGAACTCAAAGATAATGAAGGCCCGGGATCCTGCTCAGGTCAGGGATTGGTCCTTGCAAGCTGCAGTTCCTGAGGCTCCTGAAAGGCATGGAGACAAGGTTTACCCATTTTGAGATGAAAATTTTAATTTTGAAAGCACATAGAACTTAAAGGGTAGTGGCAGGTAATTGATAAACTTCGGCTTCATTCCACCAAGAGTGGACTACTGAAGGTAAATGGATTTGGCGACAATGGATTGAATGTAATACAGATCTTGTTGGTCAAACCATCCAAATTGGTTCGAGCATGTTTCATTTGGATTCTTGTCTTCTTAGTGGTTGAAAGTTGAAACATTTGAACATTGTTTCCAACAAAAGAATGAATACTCTTGCCTTCATTTTCCATGACTTCTTACTTTGCCAACATTTTCCCTCTAACTTTTTTAATTTTCTAGTATGTAAATGAAAAATCATAATTCTTTCAGCCTCACACTTTAAGGACGAGACCTCATTCATAAGCATCGAAGACATGGTAGCAGCAGTGCCTCGCTCCAAGACACCACCTCCTAAAACTATTAGCAAACATGGAATTATAATTAGCACTTACAATTTTACCAAGTTAGACATGTTGCCATAAGAAGCTGGAATTATAGTCCCATCAAAGTGATTGTTATCTACTTGACTGCAACAGAAAGAAATTGGAACTGTTAAGAAACTTGACAAGATATTCTATATAATTATAGATGTAGAAGGAAAATTTACGAAAATTGTCATCATCATAACAGAAAATTTATTAGTGTAGAATGATCCTAGTTAAGCACATAATGCTTCACCCTAATTTTTTTCTCCTTGTAGCGGATTACGACTATCACTATATCATACTCCCTAGTCCTTCCATAGCTATGCAAGCAGATGTACTAACAGTGATCGCCAGCTCTACTGTCTGTTCATTTGTTAATTTCTTAGTTTTGGCATCATATCTTGAGCATGACATTTTCAGTAATTCTATTGAAAAAATAAGTTAATAATAAAAAAAACTAAAATATAGCATGAAAACCTTCCATTATTTGTAATCCATTTGGAAATGAAGCAGAAGCTTTCATCTTCCAAATAGACGCCAAAATTTCCATTTTAAAAGTATTTTGAGTAAAAAAAAAATTTTAGTTCATTTATGGAATCCTTTAGATATTCTCCAGTTACTTTTTCTACTAAAGTTTTGAAACAACCCCTGCCCCAGCCCATTGGGTATTGATTCCCTCCAATTGTAGAGATATTACTCTGTTCTTCCCATTTAAACTTTACTTGTTTTGTACAAGAAGTAAGACCTTTAGATTTCATTTTTTTTCTGATTTTACTTTCTTAAAATCAAGTACCAGCCTCCACCAAGTTCACCATCAGCATTGTGAAAACTCTTGCAGGAAACATTTGTGAGAATTGAAGAGAGTAAAGAGTTGTACAAATGCTTACTTGATTTCTTCTATACAATTAAGGGCATATATAGGCTGTTAAAGGAAAAATGTCATCCTTAAAACAATGATGAAAGCATGGCCTGAATTAATCCTTAAAACAAGGATGAAAACATGGCCTGAATTAATCCTTAAAACAAGGATGAAAACATGCTAATATGTTTCTCTATCATGCCCCCGCAAGATGGAGCATCCATCTCGGATGCCAATCTTGAACCAATGATGCAAGAACTATTTTCGGGGAAGTGCTTTGGTGAGTAAGTCCGCCAATTGATCATTAATATGAACATGAGAAACACGTAACCGATGATTAACAACTTGGTCACGAACAGAGTGAAAGTCAATGGCAATATGCTTCATTCGTGAGTTGAACACCGAATTTTTACACAAGTATGTGGCACCAATATTATCGCAGTAAATTGTAGGTACAGCGGTAGGTGGAGCATGTAGTTCTTGGAGCAGATTAGTTATCCAATTTAGTTCAGCAGCAGTCGAAGCTATGGCACGGTACTCAGCTTCAGTAGATGAGCGAGCAACGGTGCGTTGCTTTTTGGAAGCCCAACTGATTGGTGAGGCACCTAGAAACACAACATATGCAGATGTGGATGTGCGATCGTCAGTGTTTCCTGCCCAATCAGAGTCAGAGAAGGCATGAAGTTGTGGACGTGATTCTTTGTGAAGAAAGATTCCATGATCGAAAGTTCCCTTGAGGTACCGCAGTAGACGTTTGACAGTGGTCCAATGATATGAGGTAGGACAATGCATGAACTATGACAGTCTATTGACTGCAAAGGAGATATCAGGCTTTGTTAAAGACAAGTACTGTAGTGATCCCAAGACCTATCGAAACTGAGTAGCATCATGGTGAGGGGTGCCGTCGTTGAGTGTTAGAGACTCGGTTGTGGATAGGGGAGTGCTAACCTCTTTAGCATTAGCCATGTTTGCCTTGTGCAGGATGTCAAGCACATACTTTCGCTGCGACAAGAACAAACCAGTTAAAGTTGTGCGAGCCTCAACATCCAGAAAATATGACAAGGGGCCGAGATCCTTCAAGGAGAATCGGTTGGCCAACTGATCAATGAATTGCTGGACGAAGGCAGAATTGTTGCCTGTAATAATGATGTCATCAACGTACACAAGCAAGTAGAGTGTGGTCTATCCATGGTGAAAGATAAACAGAGAACTGTCTGATTTAGAGTTCACAAATTTGTGAAGGAGTAAGAAGCCATGTAATTCATGACACCATGCACAGGGAGCTTGGCGAAGACCATAGATGGCCTTGCACAACTTGCAGACATAAGTAAGAAACTGTGGATGAGTGAAGCCTTGAGCTTGCTGCATGTAAACATTGTCAGAAAGTGTGCCTTGTAAAAAAGCATTGTTAACGTCCAGTTGGCGCAAGTCCTATCCATAGGAGACCACTAAACTTAAAATAAGGCGAACAATTATAGGTTTTACAACAAGACTGAAAGTATCCGTGTAATCAATTTTGGGACATTGATGGAATCCCTTGGCAACCAAACGAGCCTTATGGTGGGCAATAGTACCGTTAGGGTTCTGCTTTAATCTTAAATATCCATTTGCACTAAATGATGTTTTGTGTGTGGTGATGGGGTACGAGAGTTCATGTGGAGTTTTTAAGAAGGGTGTCATACTCATTACTCATCACCTTACACCATTGAGGGAATTTTTTGGCTAGGCGATATGTTGTGGGTTCAAGAGGTTCATTGGTTTTGGAGGTGGTGGTGTGAAGGTCAAGTATTTTGTGTGGCTTGAAGATATTATGTTGGGACCTGGTAGTCATTTTTGGTGGTGTGGGTAATTTGGATGGAGCAGTCTGTGAGGGAGATGAATAAGGAAAGGAATCATGACTTACCTGATTTGTAGAGGAGTCCAGGGAGTGTGATTGGTGCAAGGCAGAGGTAGGCAGCGTGACATGAGGATCCACTTGTTCATCAGCACCATGATTTGAGGAGTGTGTATTAGTGAGGGCAACTGGTGGAGGAGAACTTGATTGTATGTGATTTAATGTAGATAGGGAAGGATGTGAAGGTGCCTGATTGTGAGTGACAGATTAATGGGATGTTTACTCGAGATTTGTGAGAGGATTAGAGAGATTTGAGGGACACCATTGATGTAAAGATTCTGTGTTAATTCGTGGTTCATGTATGGAAAGTTTTTGAAAGGGAAATTGAGACACAATAAAAACAATATGGCGTGTAATAAAAGTTTTTGATGTGGATGGATCAAGATAGATATAGGAATTGTGAGAGAGTGAATAACCAATAAATATGCATGGTTTTGATCGTGGAGCTAGCTTATGAGTGGAATAGGGACAAAGTCAAGGGTAGCACAAACAGTCAAATACTTTTAATTTATGATAATTTGGTTGTTTGTGAAATATTTTTTCGAATGGAGAGTGGGACTTAAGGACTGGTGTGGGCATACGGTTAATAAGATAGGTGGCTGTTTGGAATGCTACAGACCAGAATCGTAAAGGTAGTGAGGCTTGATGAAGTAAAATGAGACCAGTTTCGACTAGATGACAATGTTTTCTTTCAGCGGAGCCCACTAATTGAGGAGTATATGGAGGAGATGTGAGGTGTTGAATACCAAAGTGAGACAGGTGATGAGCCAAGCTTTGATATTAACCACCTCCATCGGAATAGACTGTTTTTATTTTCAATTGAAAAATGTTTTCGACTAATTTCTTGAATTTGTCAAATATGAGGGGAACATTGGATTTATATTTGATAGGATAGAACCAAATATATTTTGTAAAGTAATCCACAAAAATTATATAGTACCGAAAATTGTCATAAGAAATGATTGGTGATGGTCCCCAAACGTCGGTATATAAAATTTCTAACGGAGAAGTACATGACACACTGGTTAAGCCAAATGGAAGTCTGTAACTTTTATTTCAGAGACATGAATCACAATGACTAGAAAGAGACTGAGATACGGGTAGAGAAAATGTAGTTACTAATTTTTTTTGAATGAATTCGGAGGGATGGCCTTGACGGCGGTAGTTGTTGTGGTGGCTATGTATGCTGTTGGAACAGATGCACAGGATGGTGATGATGACATAGAGGGCCATTCATAGACGTCGTCCTTATTCTGGCCTCGCACCAAGGATGCCCTCGTACTCAAATCCTTCACAATAAAAGAATCAGGAAAGAATTTAGTAGATGTGGCATTTTGTTTGCAAAATTGAGAAACTGGGCAGTGATTGGTGTTGTCATTTTCTTCCCTTCATCTCGTTTTAGAAAAGTCTCGTGATCTAGAAGCTTATCGTGAAGCTCTTCGAATGTCATAGTTGTTTCTCTTGTACGTATGGATGCATTCAGTTCTTTATAGTCATTACTGAGGCCATGGAGGGTATGAACGACAATCTCAACATCACTCAGAGGGTGCCCAATTAAGGCAAGGTAGTCAACAATTGTTTTGATGTGTTGCATGTATTCGGCTATGGTGGTGCCTTCTTGAGAGATCCTCATGAGTATGGAAAGAAGGGAGAGCATCCTAGTATTCGAACGATTGGCAAAAGTTGTTTCCAGCTTATTCCACACTTCAGTAGAGCATTTGCAAGTGGAAATAAGTGGTGCAATGGTACCTGCAAGGGAGGCCTGAATAGCCTACAGTACTAAATGATCCTGACGCAGCCACTTCTTGTGATCTGGGTTTGGAACAGACTCAGTTCCTCCAGTTATGTTGATGGTGGATGCAGGACATGTATGTATGCCATCGACATAACCTAGCAAATCATAACCAAACAGTAAATTAGAGAATTGAGATCCCCAAGAGGCATAATTACCACCTTCGGATAGCTTGAATGGGATTTGGGATGCAGTATTGATAGAGATTAGATTGTTGGTTTGTATGGAAGGGTTGGTACCAGTTGATATAACAACCAGTGTTTCGGAGATTGAGGAGTTTGATGAATCTGATTAGTTGATTTGAAATGACATTGCAGGGAAAAGAGAAGAGAAAGAAAAAAGAGAGGGAGATATAAGGGAGAGAGATATGAGGATCGGTTTTTAAGCTTGGTGGCTTGGGTGCTCTGATACCATGTGAGAATTGAAGAGAGTAAAGAGTTGTACAAATGCTTACTTGATTTCTTCTATACAATTAAGGGTATATATAGGTTGTTAAAGGAAAAAGGTCATCATTAAAACAAGAATGAAAATATGGCCTAAAGTGATCCTTAAAATATGGATGAAAACATGGCCTAAAGTAATCCTTAAAACAAAGATGAAAACATGACCTAAAGTAAGCCTTAAAACGATGATGAGAATATACTAATATGTTTCTCTATCAACATTCAGTGTTTAATCTTTAGGAGGACAAAATGTGTGGTTGTAGCTTACAGGTCAGTTGATATGGAAAGCCTGATGAATTAATTAGAACTCCTATGGATCTTTAACAGAGTGTGGTCCATCCTATTTCCTATAACAAGAATTATATCTAATTCTAGTTTACGAGCAACATTTTGTGCCATGCCCACATAATTGCCATTTGGTTCCTTGTCTTCCTACTAACCAAGAGATCAACAGCTCCATAACTTCACTTTTATGACAACTCAATAATAGAAGTGCACTAATGTCCTTATAACCCTTCATGAGCAAACCAAACATGATTACCACTTTATTAACTTGTCGATTCCTTTCACTTTTAAGTCTACTTTCTTTTGCTTGAAAATTTTCTATTTCAGGGAAGAATAAGTTCTTTTTGTTTGCACTTAATGGACCTCTTAATAACACTATATCTGAATCGATTAGATGTGGTGTTAGTAAATTCGTTTGTTTTTCACATTTTAATAGTACTTAATGGATCTGACCAAAGAGTCTGATAGGGCCTAAAAAATACTGGCCCAAACGGACACCAAGGCCCAAACAAATACCAGGCTCGGTAAGCTTGTTCTGGCCCAAGCCAAACACTAGACCAGTCTCAAACCTGAGGCCCAGGTAAGCTCAGACCCCCGGAAGGGTGACCCAGCCCAGCTGACCCAAAGAACACTCCGGCCCAGACAAACAATCAAGTATGCTCCACGGCCCATCAAGAATCCCCAAACCCGCGAAGAATGGCCCAGCCGACCCATACCAAGATCTCCCCTATCAACACTAGCCACCCTACAGGGACTAGCCACTCCACACCCTATGGCCGTCAGCCACCCTACGGTCGCCCTACGGTGTCCCCTCTCCTAGGCTCATAATCATATCCTCTCCACCAGCAGACGACTATAAATAGGCCAAGGTATGGACATAACAAGAGAAGAGAAAAAACGCATGCACACACCCCACTTGATTTTCTAAAGAGTCCTCGGTTCCTCTCTCGAACCCGCGACTCCTCCCTCGAATTCATGCTAACTTAAGCATCGGAGCGCCTTCGGAGGTCTCCCCCTCCCCTCCTTTCGAGGGCCTTCAATTTGTGCTTGTCACTTGTGCAGGACCTAGGCTAAATCATCTTCCGGGCCGAGCCTAGCTCACAAAACACGCGGATCCCAGTCCACACCAGCTCAACCCACCACGTCAGCACCGAACGATATAAGGCATCAACAGATTGGCGCTGTCTATGGGAAACCAACAATCTCTCGCTACAATAGAAGTGAAGAAGTGAAATAACTCATCTGTCGCGATGCCACCAAGCAACGGAGCTAGGAGAGCCAATAAAGAAGTCCCGGCTGCGTGCTCGGCTCCCATCCAAGGCAAAGTTCACGGTAACCGATCCGTATCTGGATTTCCGGTGATCCCAGAGCGCGCCACCCCCGCCAGGGAACAGCGTCCCCACCTTACTGAAACCAACTCCCCGGATGGCGAGGGTGCCCCTGCCTACCTCCATGCTCCAGCGACCCAAGCTCAGTTCCTAGAACTGTCCAGAATGATAACCAATCTGGTGGCTCAAGTCAAGGAAGGGAGCCGACAGCCTTTATACCCTCCTCACCAAGCCCCAGGAGAGGCCGAGTCGTCAGGCAGGAATGACCCAACACATGACCAGCCCCGCGCTGAGCCCTCACCGCGCCATAGCAGGCCCAAAGAAAGTTTCAACTCAAAGGGCAACCCCAGCCTCGACAGACGATTCGAGGAAATGCAGGAAAGAATAGACTCAGCTCTGAGATACAAGAATCTCAGTATTATGGACGAACTCTGCGTCCAAGACCCCCCTTTCAAGGAAGGCGTCCTAGAAACCCCTCTCCCGCCAAACTTCAGGATGCCCCAGGTCAGAATGTATGACGGGACCACGGATCCAATGAACCACCTCCAACACTATAAAACGACGATGGTGCTGCATCGGCACTCAGATCAGATCATATGCCGCGCCTTTCCCTTGACTCTTGAAAAGGCGGCGGGCACTTGGTACTCGCGGTTAAAGCCATGAACCATTAGTAATTTCAAAGAACTCAGCTATGCTTTCGCTTCCCACTTCCTTAGCAGCAAGGGGCCCAAGAAAACCTCAGAAAGCCTCTTCAACATTATTCAGCATAAGGGGGAAAGGCTTCGGGCTTACATTTCCCGATTCAACACAGTAGCTTGGGAAATTCCAGACTTTAATCTCAACATCTAGGTGATGGCCTTCAAGAATGGATTGAGGTCGGGAATCTTTAGCTCCAAGCTAACTCGGCGCCCGTCCCGAGATATGAACGAAATCTTAGCCCGGGCAGAAAAGTACATGCTGGCGGAGGACGATCAAGCCTTTAGAAGAGAAAGAGAAAGAGAAACCGAAAGAAAAAGGAAAGACCCTGCTTCTCAGAAGGAAGGGGCCAAAAAACCTCATCAAGAGAACAGGTATAGGCCCCACCCTCGGATCGACAACTTCACTCCCTTCAACACTACTAGGACCGACGTCCTCATGCAGCTTCAAGACAAGTCTATCCTACAGTGACCACCTAAGAAGCCCATTGGGAGAGACCCCAAGAAGTGGTGCTGGTTCCACCAAAACCGTGGCCACGACACGGAGTGCCACGACCTGAAGGAATAGATTGAGAAACTCATTAACCGAGGGCACCTGAAGGAGTTCACTGGGCCTCGAAGACATGAAAACCCCGTGTCACCAAGGAGGGATGACAGACACCCTTACCAACACTGGCAAGAGAGGCCGAATACTTGGAGAAACCCTAGGGCGGAACAGGAGAGGTCCCGCCAGAAGAAGGAGGAGGTACCCGCAACCACCTGAATCATCAAAACAATTTGCGGAGGGCCGGCCGCTGGAGGGAATTCGGGGCAGAGCGGTAAAGTATATGCCAGGTCCGTGGCCTCAGTCAGCGACCCCCACAAGAAAAAAAAAACAGAGTCAGTGATCTCCTTCACGGAGGATGACCTGGAGGACGTGCAGATTCCTCATGATGACGCTGTAGTAGTCGCGCTCCTAGTGGCAAATTGCGAGATATGGTGAGTTCTAATCGACAACGGGAGCTCCGCTGACATACTGTTTCACGATACCTATCAGCGCATGGAACTGAAGGAGAGACGTCTAGAACCTGCCCCTGCCCACCTCTACGGCTTCGGAGGATCCCCAGTCTTCCCAGAAAGAAGCATAGTCCTCCCGATAACAGCAGGGACAGTACCAAGAACATCCATTGTACGGACTACGTTCCTTGTGGTAAAACAACTCTCCTCCTATAACATGATAATTGGGCGTCCCACCCTCAACAAGCTAAAGGCCGTCGTCTCAACCTATTACCTGAAGGTCAAGTTCCCCACTAGCAAAGGTGTAGGGGTGCTAAAGGGGGATCAGAGAGCCTCCCGGTCCTGCTACCTGAGTGCCATCAGAGAAGGGAAAAAGACCGAGGCCCTACCACTTGAAGTTGAAGACCTCGTGACGAAATGAAGGCACCCAGAGGCCGACCTACTTAAGAACTGACGGCAGTACTCCTAGGAAAAGACCCCACCAGGACCATACAAGTAGGAGAGAACCTCTCAGATGAGGCCAGAGAAGAACTCTTCCGCCTCCTTCGGAGGAATCAGGATCTGTTCGCCTAGTCAGCATCAGACATGCCAGGGGTTAATCCTGAAACCATTGAGCACCACCTAAACGTAGACCCCAAATACAAACCAATCATTCAGAAGAAGAGGTCCTTTGCCCCAAAGCGTCAAGTGGCCATCAACACCGAGGTGGACAAGTTGCTGGAAGCCGATTTCATTAAAGAAGTAAGGTATCCCGAGTGGGTATCCAATGTGGTTATGGTCAAAAAAGCCAGTGGAAAGTGGCGCATCTGCATTGATTTCACCAACTTAAACAAAGCTTACCCCAAGGACAGCTTCTCTCTTCCCCGGATCGATCAAATAGTGGATACCACCTCAGGGCATGAACTCCTCTCTTTCATGGACGCCTACTCTGGTTACAATCAGATCTTCATGCATAAGTCCGATCAAGAAAAAACCACCTTTGTCACCGAGCGAGGGCTATACTGCTACAAGGTAATGCCTTTTGGGCTGAAGAATGCTGGAGCAACCTACCAGAGGTTGGTGAACAGAATATTCCAAAGACAGATTGGGAGGAATATGGAAATCTACGTGGACGACATGCTCGTTAAAAGCCCTGAGGCGCGAAACCACCCTCCCGATCTGGAGGAGGCCTTCGGAGTCCTGCGCAAGCATAATATGAAGTTGAATCCGTCTAAGTGTGCCTTTGGGGTAACCGGAGGCAAGTTCCTAGGATTCATGGTCACTCAGAGAGGGATAGAGGTCAACACAGAGAAGATAGAAGCTATCCTCAACATGACCCCTCCCAGGTCAGTGAAAGAAGTTCAGCGACTCACCGGACGAGTTGCAGCCCTGAGCCGTTTCATGTCTAAATCGGCGGAAAGATGCCTCCCTTTCTTTCAGGCTATCAAAAAGGCAAAAAACTTCTCCTGGTCCGAGAGCTGCCAAGAGGCGTTTGAAGACCTAAAAAAGTACCTGGGTTCGCCACCCCTCCTGACCAAACCCCTCCTGAACGAAGAGCTCTTCCTTTACCTGTCCGCTGGACCAAGCACTGTGGCATCTGTCCTGCTACGAGAAGAAGAGGGTATCCAGAAGCCCATCTACTACGTCAACCGAATTCTCCATGAGGCCGATACGAGGTACCCTCCGATTGAAAAAATGACTTACACTCTGGTAATAGCCGCCCGAAAACTCCGACCGTATTTTCAAGAACACACTATCGTCCTTTTTACGGACCAACCCCTGAGGCAAGTCTTCCATAATCCGAACGCTTCAGGAAGAATGGTAAAATGGGCAGTCGAGCTAGGAGAATTTGATATCCGTTATCGTCCCAGGCAATCTATCAAGGCCCAAGCCCTGGCCGACTTTATCGTGGAGACAACTTTGCCCATAATTCTGGATGAACCAGAAGCACATCTAAACGATGGTCCCCCTCTGGGATGGAACCTCCACGTGGATGGATCCTCGAATTCACTAGGGAGCGGGGCAGGACTCATCTTCTGCAGCCCGGAGGGTTTTGCCATTGAATATGCATTGAGGTTCGGATTCAAGGCCTCCAATAACGAAGCGGAATATGAAGCCTTTCTGGCCAGACTGAGGTTAGCCAAGGCACTAGCAGTAGAAGCACTAGAAGTGTTCAGCGAATCTCAACTAGTGGTAAGCCAGGTGCAGGGAGAATTTGAGGCCAGGGGCGAGAAGCTCTCCCGATATCTTCAAAAGGTGAAAAAGTCGATTACCCTGTTCAAAACATTTCGGATAACTCAGATTCCCCGAGCCGAAAACTCTAAGGCAGATGCCCTGGCTAATCTGGCCTCCTCTCAACAACTGGTGCCTAGTCGAGCTGTCTATCAGGAAACTCTTCCTGCCCCAAGTATAGATGAGGCCCCGGTCCTACCAGTGGAAGAAGAATCCTCGTGGATGGACCCCATTCTCAAGTATCTAAAAGACGGTACCGTGCCTGAACCCAAGGATCAAGCCAGAAAGGTGATATCCTGTGCCTCGCGTTACACCCTTATGGAAGGGCGATTATACAAAAGGGGTCTAACTACACCGTATCTACGATACCTCGGACCCAGAGAAGCAGACTATGCACTCCGAGAGGTCCACGAAGGGATATGCGAAAACTACCTTGGGGCTCGGGCCTTAGCCTTCAAAATCCTACGCCAGGGGTACTACTGGCCCACGGTAAAAGATGACGAGGCAAGTTTGGTCAAGAAATACGAAAATTGTCAGCAATGGTCTCCGACATCGCATCGACCTGCTAACCCCCTCGTCTCCATCACTAGTCCCCTCCCCTTCGCCATGTGGGGGATGGATCTCCTGGGCCCATTCCCAACGTCCGTTGGGCAGAAAAAGCACCTAATTGTGGCCATTGACTACTTCACCAAACGGGTCGAGGCCGAGCCATTGGCAAGCATCACGGATCACCAAACCAGGAACTTCGTTTGGAAGTCGATAGTATGCCGCTTTGGGATCCCTCGCGTGCTGATCACTGATAATGGAAAACAGTTCGACATCTCCCGATTCAAAACATTTTGCGACGACCTCCATATTAATCATCGGTTCTCCTCTGTGGGGTACCCGCAAGCCAATGGCCAGGCTGAAGTAACCAACAGAACGCTCCTATAAGGAATCAGGAAGAGACTCGACGAGACGGACAATCGTTGGGTAGAACAGCTCCACAACATCCTTTGGGCCTATCGGACAACGGTCCGGACGCCAACAGGTGAAACCCCTTTTTTATGATATACGGCTCAGAAGCCATCATTCCTCTCGAAATCGGGATCCCTTCACTCCGAGTACAGTGTTTTGAGCCAGGCAGCAACAAAGAAGGGTTAAAAATGAACTTAGATATAGTTGAAGAAGCCAGAGACAAAGCCCAAGTTCGCCTCGCAAACTATCAGCAAAGGGTCGCTCGGTACTATAACTCCCGGGTACGGAACAAACCCTTCAAACTCAATGACCTTGTCCTCCGGAAGAGTGAAGTCTCACACCCCCGACACATGGGTAAGTTGGTCTCGAATTGGGAAGGACCTTACAGGTTTCAAAGGGTCTGCAGGATAGGCACCTATGAGCTAGAAGACATGGAAGGGAAGCCCGTTCCCTGCACTTGGAACGCGGAGAACCTCCGTAGTTTCTACCAATGAAATGTGAAAGCACGAAAATAAATAAAGAATTTGAAATTCCGAAACTTCTTTGCTTCATTCATAGGAAGAAAGATACAAAGAGAAGGCATTGTTGGCCTTTAATACAAATAACTATTTGGGTACAATCGAGGCCCCAAGAACCTCGCAGTTAGCTTAGGACTGGGCCTCGCTTTCCCCTCCAGCTTGCGCTTCCCCCACCTCGCCACTTAGGGTAGGCGAGGCTTCGCCCGGGCCATCTTGACCCCCAGCCTGGACAGCTGCACCACCTTCTCCTCCTGAAGAATCCGCACTAGAGGCTCCGGAGTCGCTTGCCAGATCGAGACCTGAGAAGTCCAACCCCGGGAAAAAAAGCGTCACCCTCCTCTTAGCTTCCTCGAAACCTTCGAGGTACTGAACTGCCCCTTCCTTCATCAGAGAAACCTTCGAGGTACTGAACAACGTCGAACTTCATCTAGCTCCTCTCTCAGGACCTCCGCAGTCTGACGTTAATGATCCCTGTCAAAAATTGCCTCTTCCCCCTCCTTCTCCGATGTCTCAAGGGAAATGGTCAGGTCATGTGCAATGTCCTCAGACTCCTTTAGCTTAAGCTCGGTCTTGGACAAACGGTCCGCTATCTCTACGGTACGCCGGGAAAGCATCCCATGAAGAACTCCGGCTTGAGAGGAAGCAACCTTCGCCGCTGAACACAGCAACTCTAAAGGCTTCAATAGAATCTCCGCCTTATCGCGGGGAGGGATCCCCAGCACCAAATGCTCTCGAGCGACCTTGGTGCTGGCAAACACCGAGTCATCCATTCTCAGAGCCCACCAGGAAATGAAAAGAGGAGCCATCTCAGATCCTTCCCGAGGTAAGGAAGCCACTGAAGGAGAAGGATCCACCGAAGTTCTGGGAGGGCTATCCACCGGTTTCCAAGCCACAGTCGGAACCTTAGCTTTCTTTTTCTGACCAGAACCGCTAGCTTTGGCTGCCCTCTTCTTCTCATGAGCCAGCTGCTTGGCCATCGCCGCCATCTCCATATCTGCACAAAAAAGAGGGGGCATTAAAAACTTGAAAAAATAAATAAAAATTCCTATAAGTCGATGAGCCAGCGACTACCATGGAAGAGGCGCGAGGGAAGGCGAGGAGGGCACAGGCCGGGCCTGTGGAGTTCCTCATTGTCTCCAAGAACACCGATCTCCAAGGGCGCGGCTAGCATTGCCCTCAGAGTTTCCTCCTCTCGTAGGGAGAGGTGTGGCCTCTTGCATTTGCCAACACGCTCCAAGCCCCAAGTGAGTGGAACGTCGAAACTTTCGGCAGACTGGACAAAGAAGAAGCCCCCTTTCCATCCCTTGATTGAGGAAAGCTTCTCCTTTAGAACGCTCTTTCCCCGCCTCAAACTGACGATGACCCAGCCCGAGTGTCCTAACCGGGCTAGCTGAAAATGGGCTTTGAACACGTTTATGTTCATCACCCCCTACCTCTTGGCACACAGCAATGAATGCCAGAATCAGTCGAACCAAATTTAGCACCAGCTGGCTTAACGCAATACCGAAGTATCTAAGTATTAAGCAGAGGAACGGGTGGAGAGGAAGCCTGAGCCCCGCCTTAAGCTGATGCTCGTAGAGGCACAGCTCAAACGGTTGCCGACTGGACAGAACATCGCAAGCTCTCTCTCCACCCTCGGGGGCCCTCATGTTAAAATCCATAGGGATCCTATATTTAACCCTCATCCTTAAAAGGTTGGATCCCACCACAGTGCTAGGAACGGAGTTCGCTTCAAACACCCATTCCTTTCTCTCTGTGTCTCGAGCCTCATCCCTCATAGAGGCAAGGGCTAGGTCCTCCTCTCCCCCTGATGATTCAGACCCTTGCTCCTCCCCTCTGTCTCTCTCGTAAGGTACTAAGGCCCGGCCTACACCCCCAGAAGTCACTTCACGAGAAGCAACCCCTTCGCTGGATGAAACACCTATGGCTTCACCCAGCTCCCTGGACAGGGCTCCGCTAGAATCACTACCGACAGACATTACTCACCAAGAAAAGGAGGAAACTTTTAGTGAAAAACTCCTAAGCAATGCCGAGCGCTCTCAGATTCACTCTTAGAACCAAAACCCTCAAAATCTCTCAAAAATGCGAAGTGAAAACTGAAGGGAGGGGATACCCCATCTTATAGGGGTTGGGGCAGCAAAAACGAGGTAGTCAAGTCACATGTCAGTAGAACGGATGCATCTTTACAGTTTTCTAGGGGCCATTTCGGGTTCCCTAGGCGCCGCTCAGTAATGTAGGTGCCAGCTGTCACTAGGGCGCAACCTCTGCTTAAACTAACACGCCGCTATTCCTGTCAAGCGTCGCGATCTATCGCGTCTATTTTATAGACCTAAAGTGGGCCAAAAGGCCCACACACGCAGAAGAAAATCGTGACCATCTGGTAGGCCTAAAGTGACTACAACTCACGCTCGGCCAATTTCTCCAGGAAATCCGAGCCCCGTCAACGCTCGGTCAAATCTCCAAGTAAGTCCGAGCGTATGAGCTGCTCTGCTCACGCTCGGCCAATTTCTCCAGGAAATCCGAGCCCCGTCAACGCTCGGTCGAATCTCCTAGTAAGTCCGAGCGTATGAGCTGCTCTGCTCACGCTCGACCAATTTCTTCAGGAAATCCGAGCCCCGCCAACGCTCGGTCGAATCTCCAAGTAAGTCCGAGTGTATAAGTTGCTCTGCTCACGCTCGGCCAATTTCTCCAAGAAATCCGAGCCCCGTCAAAGCTCGGTCGAATCTCCAAGTAAGTCCGAGCGTATGAGCTGCTCTGCTCACACTCGACCAATTTCTCCAGGAAATCCGAGTCCCGTCAACGCTCGGTCGAATCTCCTAGTAAGTCCGAGCGTATGAGCTGCTCTACTCACGCTCGGCCAATTTCTCCAGGAAATCTGAGCCCCGTCAACGCTCGGTCAAATCTCCAAGTAAGTCCGAGCGTATGAGCCGCTCTGCTCACGCTCGGCCAATTTCTCCAGGAAATCCGAGCCCCGTCAACGCTCGGTCGAATCTCCAAGTAAGTCCGAGCGTATGAGCCGCTCTGCTCACGCTCGGCCAATTTCTCCAGGAAATCCGAGCCCCGTCAACGCTCGGTCGAATCTCCAAGTAAGTCCGAGCGTACGAGCAGCTCTGCTCACGCTCGGCCAATTTCTCCAGGAAATCCGAGCCCCGTCAACGCTCGGTCGAATCTCCAAGTAAGTCCGAGCGTACGAGCTGCTCTGCTCACGCTCGGCCAATTTCTCCAGGAAATCCGAGCCCCGTCAACGCTCGGTCGAATCTCCAAGTAAGTCCGAGCGTATGAGCTGCTCTGCTCACGCTCAGCCAATTTCTCCAAAAAATCCGAGCCCCGTCAACGCTTGGTCGAATCTCCAATTACGGGGGCTTTGAACCCCCTCTCTTTTCGTCCCATTAAGTTTGCCATCAAATTTAAACAAGTATCGAGAGGGAGGAACTCATACAAAAATACGAATACTTAAAAAAAGGGTAATTTATTGATATTAATGGATTACAACCATTTACAACTAACGACCTCGAAGTACAAATAAAAGAGGACCCTAACGGCCTCGAAGTACAAAGAAAATAATGAAAACCAAAAAGTTCCAGGCAGCACCGGTCACGAACTTCTTCACCCACTTCAGATTGAAGAGCCCCCGGCGCGAACCCTAAAACTTCGTGGGCCGAACCTGAGACTGAAAGTGCGGTCTATGATCAGCTCCAGGTTCAGGAAAACCCTCGCCAACTTGCAAGAAACTAGTGACAGCATTTCCCTTAATCTTGCTATCACCAGAAGAACAGCCGGAAGAGGAGCTGCCGCCTTACTCTATACTTCCTAGGAGTTTGCAGCCACACCCCTCTTCTTCTTCCGTTCCTCGTAAGCTAGGGGATGAGGGAATCCCACCATCCAGAGACACGGCGCTCCCTTCTCTCCAATCCCTTCGGAGTCTGGAAGAAGCTCGTGTCTCCATTCGGAGTCAGGAAGAAGCCCGAACCTCAATTAAAGCGTCGTGATGGCTATCCTCAAAAAATACTTTTCTCTCTTCATTTTAGAAGCCACACTTTTTCCGTTTGAAACAAAGAGTGCCAGAGGACCCTATTTATAGGGCAAGGAAACACACTTCACGAAACAATAAATACCAAAAACGAAAAACGAAACAAACCCACAATTTTCGAGAAAGACTCTTCGCTTCTCCAGGCAGTTTCCTACCTTCTAAAAATGATGGTCCGCTTCCCAAGGGGCACCACTTAAACCACTGATTGACCTCGCGATCCGGGGAGGGCTCTTCGTCATCCACTGAAACTTTTCGCCTCCCGTAAAATGACGATCCACAGACGAGCCCACTCAACCTCCATGGGTAGCCCGGCCCAAGAAATACTTCCCAGACCACATAAATGAACTCCAGGAAGTGGGGGGCCTGTGATAGGGCCTAAAAAACACTGGCCCAAACAAATACCAGGCTCGGTAAGCTTGTTCTGGCCCAAGCCAAACACTAGACCAGTCTCAAACCTGCGGCCCAGGTAAGCTCGGACCTCCGGAAGGGTGACCTAGCCCAGCTGACCCAAAGAACACTCCGGCCCGGACAAACAATCAAGTATGCTCCACGGCCCATCAAGAATCCCCAAACCCGCGAAGAATGACCCAGCCGACCCATACCAAGATCTCCCCTATCAACACTAGCCACCCTACAGGGACTAGCCACTCCACACCCTATGGCTGTCCGCCACCCTACGGCCGCCCTACGGTGTCCCCTCTCCTAGGCTCATAATCATATCCTCTTCACCAGCAGACGACTATAAATAGGCCAAGGTATGGACATAACAAGAGGAGAGAAAAAATGCATGCACACACCCCACTTGATTTTCTAAAGAGTCCTCGGTTCCTCTCTCGAACCCGCGATTCCTCCCTCGAATTCATGCTAACTTAAGCATCGGAGCGCCTTCGGAGGTCTCCCCCTCCCCTCCTTCCGAGGGCCTTCAATTTGTGCTTGTCACTTGTGCAGGACCTAGGCTAAATCATCTTCCGGGCCGAGCCCAGCTCACAAGACACGCGGATACCAGTCCACACCAGCTCAACCCACCACGTCAGCACCGAACGATATAAGGCATCAACAGAGTCTTAATACCATTTAAATGTATTTTAAAGCACAAAAAAATAAAAAAACAGATCAGGTATATTTTTTATATATAGATATGGACATATCGATATAGAGAGGGAGAGAGATGAGCCATGTATGCATAAACACATCCGAAGTAGAGAACATACAAAGGACAAACAGAGAACATTTAGAGAGAGAGAAGCGAAACCCCAAAGCAAACAGAGAGGGAGAGAGAAAGAAAGAGAGAGAGGGTGTTGGGCTATGTGGGTCACTTTTTTTTTGGTGTTTCGGTTGTTTATAAGAATATGTTGGGTGTGGCATTTTAAAGTTGGGCTTGGGTGAGTGTGGGAGTAGTGAGTTTGGGGATTTGGGTGTGGGCTGTGGTAATTTAATTTTTTTCATAATTTTATTGATTATTTAATAATTAAATTAGTAATATGTATTGATTGTTAACTTAATATATTTTTATATTTAAATTGGTTACTTAAAGAAATTGGATATTATGACTCAATCCATTAAAAAAAAAGCAATTGAGAATATTTTTTTGATGAAATATGCATACTTTGTTCAGATTAGCAATTGACCATTGTTTGCAACAAACAGTCATGTTCTTAAATATCTACATATAAGCAGTGATGAAGTGTCATTTAGAGTATCCCAACAATGTATAGTGCATTTCAAAAGTAATTACTTACAAGAAATCTGAAACTGCTAAGGGAAAAAAATATACACTAAAATGACAAGAAAATAGTAAAAGACAAAACAAAGGCACAAGGTTAAGGAATAGATTATTATCATATGCATCTTAGAATTAGAAGCCACTCTATAAACCACATAATCCAGGAAAGTAGGAAACATACAGGATATGTAACTTCGGTAGTTCAGAGAACTCTGGCGGAAGATATCCTGATAAATTGTTATTGTCAACCAGGCTGCAAAAATTCATTTTGTTAATACAAAAGCAGTACATAAAAAATATTTTCATCTGATTGGTGAAATAGACAAATGACACATTTAAAATTCCAAAAAAAAAGAGCCTAATTTCAACTTACAAGTGAAGAAGATTTGGTAGTCTGGAGAGCTCAGGTGGGATTTGCCCACTAATTGAATTATTGTTCAAGTGACTGCTCAAAATGAAGAGAAAATGAATATCAAACATGAAGAAAAACAGAAGTAACTGAAATGGGATACACTAGCACTGATGTTATGCTAAAAAGGATAAGAAACACACTCACAAATGTTGTGTTTTGTTCAAATTTGCAAACGATGTAGGTATTGGTCCTGAAATTTGGTTCTCATCAATCTGTATTCTGTCTAAGTTTTGAAAATAACCAAGCTCTTCAGGCAAGGTACCGGTTAATTGGTTCCCACTCAGGAGCCTGGAAACACATATTATTATCACATAAAATGAGAAGCAAAGAAAATATAGTGTAGTTTCACAGTATTACTATATGAACAAGATTCAAAATACACAAAATCTACAATATATTAATTTGGAAATTATAAATAAGGATACCCTAAAGTAAACTATTCACAAGCCAGAAACTTTCAGATGCACAGTAATGAGAACCTTTGCATTTCTACATCAACATATTATCATATAAAAGAAACTTGACCATTGAGCATCCAGCCTAGCCAGCATGAAATGCCATCCAACTTACAAGAGTTCCAAAGTTGTGATACTTCCTATCTCCTTTGGTATACTCCCACTTATGTTGTTCCGCATAAAATTCCTTACAACATAGATAGAAAACAATATATCAGCGACAAAAAGAAATTATATGCCACTATTGGATGGACAATAATCAACTTTCCAGAATATTGAGCACAAGATATTTCCAAGGATTTAATAAGATAGAGGTTTTCTTAGCACAAATTTAGCTTCAGTAGATTGTGCCTCACAATATTCTCATATAAGACAAGCTGCCAATCTCTGGTGATAAAGTTCCTGATAGATTCATATTGAATAGTCGCCTGCAAATAACATGAAAGGGGGGCGGGGTAAAAAAATTAATGGAGCACCATCAGATAGTTCTTGATGTAAAAGGCTTGACTGCAATCAGCAAGCAAGTTTAGATTCAAAGTAATTACTAATTCATGACTAAGTCATATTGTGGCATGTGTGTGTCATGTACTGATGTTTGAACATATCAAATAATCATATTGGTAATTCAGGAAGACGATAGAAGCTGTAATTGCATCGCAGCCTTCTCCTATCCTAATAGATTGACCAAGCTACTACCGCTTGAATATAAAATAAATTATAGAATCAAGAAAGTCTGTTTGATACCCAACAAACATGGATCTATCTAAACTGGCATTAAATGCATCTCATAATCCAAAAGAAAACTAATGCAAGAAAAAGAGAATATGTCAATAAAATTCACATCATTGATGCTACGGGATACATACAATTCTCTGACATGTAGATAGCCATCATCCAATGTTGTATTGAAGCACAAAACACCTGTCCAATACGATGTGCATGGGTCTCCTCGGTTCCAATTAGTCAAATTCTTATTGATATCGATCAAACTTTTCTTTATGGCCTGCAATGCACTCACTACAAGTTCGTACAAATGGTCATCAATGTTTCACCAACATGAACGATTACAACTTTCATAATGTTCAAAGAGTTAAGAGTCCATTCTGAAGCAAAGCAAAGCTGTTTGTAAGATGAGGCTATTTATACATCGACACCAATCAGCAGTCAAAAGTTTCAATGTATAGACTCTAAAACAAAGAGTAAAGGCACACTCCTTTGAACTCTAAGCATCCTCTAAGGATAAAATTCTTGGAGAAATCTTGTAGAGAAATAACAAGTAAGAGAAAGCAACAAGGTAAAGCAAAACTACCTTCTGCTGGGTCAGTAATAGGATCTTGAGCTCCAATAAGTAGCGAAGACCAACATAACCACACAATCGAGACAGCTCCTAATGTCCAACCTCTTGATATATACATCCTATGAGATTGCATAAAGCACAAGAACTGAAAAAGAAATTCTTGTATTATTGATATTTTATGAAAAAACGAATACAAGTTTGTATACAGATATTAATAATATAAAATTTAATAAAAATAAGAAACTAAACTAATTAAGAAACTAATATATATGAAACTAAGAAACTAATATTTCAATAAAAATAAAAAATATCATATACGACAATAGAATCCAAATATTTATGGTTTCTTCAATCTAACTGGACAATGAAACGGTAGAATCCACGGGTATAACTGTTATTGGTCAATTACGTGGACAGTTTGGTTTCGGTGGGCATTAACAGAAACCAAGATTCTCCAATACAGACCGTGAAAAGGAAGGGAAGTTCCGTTCTCATTCCATTTCTTGATGAAAAATCAATTCATTACTAAATAAGGGGATTAAATATTTATGGTCTTCTTCAACGTAACTGGACGATGAAACGGTAGAATCCTCGTGTATAACTGTTATTGGTCAATTAAGTTTGATTTCGGTGGGAACCCACGTTGTCCTCCTGTCCAAACACGTCTTAGTGACTGCTAGCGTGTAAAATGAGGCAGCCAGATGACGTGGTGACAGAGCAGCCAAAACTTTAAGCCAATGTAACTTGGGGAGTCCTAGCCACCCGTTTGAGTGGCAGAGATCTCTCTTGAGGCTAGTCAATATTTCCCTCTACATCCATCACGTTCCATCGTCATTTTTTCTCATTTAAAACAAAAACTACTGGTATTATCTACCAGCGCCAGCGGTACCAACAGGGGGCGATCTGGTCGAGTTATTTTGGGTTTGAGGGTTGAGGTCTTGGGTTTTGAGTCTTTTTAAGTTTAGATCATCAGAATTCGAATTTATTGGTGTAAAGTTTAATTAATACGCCAATCAAGATTAAAGTAGACTTTAATGAAACAGAACTTTTTTAGATGAGTTTGATATTATTTTAATTATGAAGACTTTATGATATGTTGTTATAAATTCAAAAAAAATAATGTAATCAAATAACGAATTTTAGTTGAGCTGAGCTCAAGTTGAGAGGTGCTCGAGCTCGATTTGTGAGAAAAAAACTTATTCGAGCCGAACCATGTTAAGAAAACTGAACTCAAGCTCCATTTGTAAGGTGAAATTCAGATTCGGTTTTGATTTGCGAGTAGCTCAACTTACTTACTCGAGCTCGCTCGAGCCAAGCTTTTGAGTTTTTCGAGTCGAGTTTTTTGAAGTAAAATAAATAAATAAATATTTTTATAATATATATATTAATTGAATTTATTTTAATTAATTTGTAAATTATTTTTTTCTATTTATTTGAAAATGAAATAAATTTTTTTTTTCATTATGTTATATTCGAAGTTTGGTGATATGAATTTAAGATTTGAAATTAAAAATTATACCGAAATAATGTTTTTCTTTTCAACGATTTTGCTTTTAAAAAACTATAATTCAAATTCAATTATAATTTTGCTTTTAAAGTTATCTATCACAATACTACTACATGAACATTGATGACCTTACCAGTTGGCCTTTGTCGGTAAGTTCAAAATGGGGTTTCAGTGGTCCACGAAACCAAAGAAGACAATCTCCAAAAGTTTTCTATTAATTATCACTGCATGCACAAGATTAAAAAGCCAACGTCAAAATAACCAATTTAATTGTATTCGAATTAATATTTTATTTATTAAAATTAAAATTCAGATTTAAACTCGAACTTAAATAAGCAATTCAAAATTCAAAGTCGAATAAAATCGTTTGTAATCAAATTAATCAAACTTAAATTTAACTTTTAAACTCGATTCAAACTCAAATCAAATTCGAATATTTTTATATTTTGATCCGACTCTATTGGAATGTACCCTCATTTCTCATCAACGCCCTTTTAACATTTCATAATTAAATAAATTTCAATAATTAATTCCCAAAAAACAGTTATTGTATAAATTTTTACCTAAAATTGTGGGGTAGTACCAATATATTAGATGACACGGAATAGTAGGAAATTCAGCGTCGCATGGTGCAGTCATTGTCGGTGGTGGGCATTAACAGAAACCAAGATTCTCCAATACAGACCATAAAAAGGAGGGTAAGTTCCTTTCTCATTCCATTTCTTGATGAAAAATCAATTCATTACTAAATAAGGGGATAAATATTTATGGTTTCTTCAATGTAACTGGACGATGAAACGGTAGAATCCACGTGTATAATTGTTATTGGTCAATTATGTGGACAGTTTGATTTCGGTGGGAACCCACGTTGTCTTCCTGTCCAAACATGTCTTAGTGACTGCTAGCGTGTAAAATGAGGCGGCCAGATGACGTGGCGACACAGCAGCCAAAACTTTAAGCCAATGTTAACTTGGGGAGTCCTAGCCAACCGTTTGAGTGGGAGATATCTCTCTTGAGACTAGTCCATATTTCCATCTACATCCATCACGCTTGATGAAAAATCAATTCATTACTATATAAGGTGGATAAATATTTATGTTCTTCTTCAATGTAACTGTAGAATCCACATGTATAACTGTTTTTAGTCAATTATACTAGGGTTGGTTCATTTTGAGCTTGAATTGTTTTGGGTTTTAAATCAATTTGGATTTAGATCATTTGAATTTGAATTTGTTAGTGTAAGATTTAATTTACGCGTCAATCAAAGTTGAAGTAAACTCGATTGGAACAGTACTTCTTTAGATGAGTCCAGTACTTTCTCAACTAAAAAAACTTTATAATATACTGTTATAAATTGAAGGAAAATAATTTAACTTAACAGTTAATAAACATGATAAATAACAAATGTACAGTAACAACAAACTTAATATAATAAAAAATGATAATTGTTCATTTATGAAGTTGAGGTAGGATACTGATTAGTTATTTTAAGTTCTATCATGTGAACTTTAACTTATGATTGTTTAAATATAAATTTTTTTTCAATAATTCGCATAAATATGAATAGTACAAAATTGAGTTCTTTTATTTATTTAATTCTCTCTCTCCTTTTCTCTTTGTCCAATAAAAAATAAGAATAAATTATCCAATTCTTCTATCGGTTAAGTAAATGAGAATAACTCAAAAGATAAAAGATATTGGGGAAATAGAGCAATCAAAAAGCACACATCCAATAAAAAATAAGAATAAATTATCAAATTCTTCGATCGGTTAAATAAATGAGAATCACTCAAAAGATAGAAGATGTTGGAGAAATAGAACAATTAAAAAGTATACATCCAATAAAAAATAAAAATAAATTATTTAATTTTTTTATCGATTAAATAAATGAGAATCACTCAAAAAAAAAAAAATGTTAGGAAAATAGAGCAATCAAGAAATACAATTGTAGGTCAACAAACACCAATGGTCTATCTCGTGTTCCATCCACCACTCTAAGACTTCAAGTGTTACATGACTAAAAGACATATGGAGCACCCTTTCGTGAGACTCTTAATACTAAAAAAACGTCTCTTTTTGATTGGTTTGGCACTTAGCAAAAGAGTCTATCAACCCCGGTTAATGTTACTTTAATCATATAATACTTAGAACACTACGATATTTTAGAAAGAGAAAAAAAAATGTCAAACATAGAAGATTAATTGAATTTTACGTTTTAATATACAAAAATCAAGTATTATAATTTATTTCAATTAATTTGTAAATGATTTTTTTTAATTGATTTAAAAATGAAATAAATTTTATTTTTATTATTATATTCAGAGTTTGGTAATATGAAATAAATGTTTAGAGTTAAAACTGTGATGAAATAATGTTTTTCTTTTCATCAATTTTACTGGTAAAAAACTATAATTTAAATTCAATTACAATTTCAAATCTCAATTTTATACCATCAAAGTCAATAATCATCACTTTTAAGTGTCACATTTTATGTACAAATTTTTTTTCTTCATAATTTTACAGCAGCTAACCTGATAAAGTTATCTATTAGGAAGATTTCTTAGTTGGGGTAGTTTTAGAAATTTTACCAGTAATGTTAATTTCTGGATTTCACACTTATATTGACATTATTAATAAAACTCCTTAAAATTACTGGTGAAGTTCTTTAATAGATTTACCATTAAAAACATATTTATGTTACACTTTGTTGTCCGAAATTAAAGTTTGAAGTGAAATCATAGTCTTTTTCAATTATTTTAATGTTGAAAAAATTACGATTCCAATTCAATTTCATTTACAAGTTTCAATTCCAGACAACCAAACAAAGTGTTGGTGAAAAAATGAATATATTTGGTGGTATTTTTTTTTCTTTACCACTGAATGATTGATTGACCACTAATTATGAATTCTTTTATTATCGAATATATTGTATTACCAAAAATATAAGCATAAGGCCTTGTGTATGATCACCTAATATTATCTTAAAATGTGAGAAAATCACTAGCCGAACGGCAAGGTAAGACCATGATGCTAACTTCACCCACAACCATGCCACAACATTTTCCAATATTCTGCAACAAATGCTTTCAAAACTCAACGTAATGTGTAATTCTTCAAAAAGAAGAAAAAAGATTCAATTGATATACTAACAACCATGAGAAGGCTATTTATCCATTGAACTTAGTTCTCATGGCTTCAGAACTAAGTCTCCTTTACATTCCAAACATTTGTACAGATACCATCAAGGATACATACAGTAATTCTATTACAAAAACACTTTATTACCATTTGCTATTCTAATCTTTTATTTTTACAAGCAAATCAAAACAAGAAAGACTATACATGAATGAAGAACCCAAAAGGGCCGAAAAAGGGAGCAAAAAAAGAATCAGTAAGAGTTACCATTTTTCTCATTTTATTTATCTATTTATTTTTATCTAGGTGCTATGGAGGAAAAGGTTCCACTAACAAGGTCACTACCAGAGACATCTGCTAAGATATAAGCATTCTTTATCATAGACGATGAAGATGAAGTCACTATCTTTCCAGGTTCACTGTCTACCGATTCTACTGTTTTAGTATCAGACTCAGGCATCATAAGCCATATATTTTCAAGTTCTCGGACAACTTCTGCCATTGAAGGTCTTGCATCAGTTTCAACTTGGCAACATTTTAGGGCCAAATTCAGAAACTTCTCCACACATTCAGAGGGATAAGAACCCATTTTCCCATCAATCACAGTGAAGATCATACCAGATTGATATGCAACATTAACCTAATGTAAGTGGAAACTATAAAATATTAGACTTCAAAATATAGAACTACTTGAGCCAGTTCATTTCAAGAGATAAAAATACTCAGAATACGATCATCTGATTTTAACATGATAAGAATACTGATTTTATGCAAGATAGAATCAGGGGTCGACACTCACATGCACGAGTACAAACACCCAAGAAAAAAAAGAGTGCGGGGACGGGGAAAAACAAGAAAGAATAAGAAAAAACACCACCTTTTTCATTTTTCATTTTAAGAAAAAAGAGGTGGAGGTACCCTTCATATCATGTAAATTGCAAGGACCAAAATAGTTCAAAACCAAAATTTTAAAAAAGTTAACTTTGAGAACCTGAGTTTTGTCATTAGTCAAATAAAAGCCAAACCACATGTAATTTTTTTATTATTTATATTTTCTGCTTATTTAAAATAAAATTTAAAAATTCAACCAAATTTCTTTCTCCAATGTTCGATATTGATAATTGTAAGTCTGCCAAACCATTGCAACAAACAAATCAACATGAAGCATGGTGACTAAACCCTAAACAAGAAGAATCGTTTAACTTTCAATATTTTAAAAAAATAAAATTAAAATTTCAACCAAGTTTTCTTGTTCCATGTTCAATATTGATAACTTAAGCCTAAAAAACAGTTACAACGACCAAATCAACTTGAAATGTGATTAAAGTGATCCTCATATTAAATTGACCTTTATTTGACTAATGACAACCCTCGGGTACTCAAAGTTAACTTTTTATTACTATGGTACTGAAATTAGCCAAAGCCAAACTAAAAGGTACTTTTGTATATTTTCCCTATGATTCAATAGCTCTTTGTTTTTGACCTAACAATCTCCTATAGGACTTGAAGTGGTGGATGTAACAACACTATTTATTTAAAGCGATACATTAGTTTAGGATCGGAATGCACTCTCATGATGGACCAACTTCAACTAAAAGAAGGTGGTAACGTATTACTATTACCTCTCGAACGATGTTTTTGCCATGTAAGATGGGCTGCATCCCTGTCAAGAGCTCTAGAAATACAACACCAATGCTATAAACATCACTCTTGTCTGTCAATTTACGAGTTAAGAAGTACTCTGGATCAAGGTAACCCTACAAAGAGAAACAATCAAAGATGAAGATGTTAGTAAACCACATCCCTATCATTCACAATCTCCAGAACATGCTACAAATCTATATTACATAATTAGAAATTCATTTACGAATCCTTATTAGTTTTCAAAAGTAATCGTGTCCACAATCTCCAAGCTTGACATGTAAGACACTCAAAATTATAGGACACTTCACAAGCTTGTGCCACAATGTGGAAAAAAACTAACGGCAGAATCAGAACAAAAGGAAAGTTAAAATAAACCCCCTTGTATAGCCAAATTTACACGAAGTTTATCATTATTTTTGGAAATATCAATTCCATTAGAGTCTTACCGGTGTCCCCTTCACAACAGTGGATATATGACCAGGCACAGTGCCTTCAATATCGGGAACTGGGGCAAGTCTTGAAAGTCCAAAATCAGCAACTTTTGCAGTGAACTTAGAGTCTAATAATATGTTGCTGGCCTTGATATCACGGTGGAAAATTGGTGGATCAGCTTCTGTATGTAGGTAGAGGACGCCTTTCGATGAACCTAAGGCAATTCTCAGCCTCATTGCAAAACTCGGAGGTTCTTTAGACTTAGCTGTAACACCATATACGTTAACCACTAAATTAAGCTCATGAAATTGGCTTATAGAATTAGAAAATCATGATTTTGTATGTCCTGTTTATAGCATCCAACCAAACGAAATAGGAAACAAAAAGAGACAAGTTTCTATGACATTCTGCCAATTTCCATGAATCTAAATGTTCATTTATATACAGTGATGAACATCAAAGAAGAATTAAAGCAAGAAGCTTTTTATTTCTTCTTCTGCTGAGCACCAAGACAAAAATATGAAGAAAAAAAACTTAGTAAAAGAACATAAGATGTACCAGAAAGGTTATCCCTTAGAGTGCCATTTGGCATAAACTCATACACCAGCATCTGCATGCACAACAACAACAAGAAATAAGTATGCAACAACTTGTAATTTTCAACACAAACACACAGCAATAGAAAACACAAACAAGAACTAGCCTCAGCATTGCATATTATATAATCTTTAAAATGGATAGTACTGTTCATATACAAGGAAGCTTGAGACTCACATTCACCTGAGTCCAATGTGAAATGGGAGAGATGTTTAAGTTTTTGTTACATTTCAGAAATTAACTCAACCTTAACGTGAAGAGTTTGATATTAGCTATCAGTATAGTTTGTCTTTGGCTAAATACTTATTTTTATCATACAACTATTGATCGAGTTCTATTTTGATCATATCATTTTTGATTGTACCAATCAAGTCCTACAACTTTGTTTGGTTTTTCAATTTGATTTTTCTGGCAAATTTAGTCTTAAAATCACGTTGGATTTCCACTTCAGTACCACCAATTCAGCTCTGAGGTGGTTAATAATCTCATCTTGGCAGCAAAATCCATGCCAAATGAACCAAAAAAACCCCTTCTCCCCCTTTGCTGAGTTGGAATTCCGGTGTAATTTTAGGACCAAATTTGTCGAAAGGTTCTGATTGAAAAATCAAACAGAGTTGTATGACCTAATTTGTATAATTGAAAGTTGTGTGACCAAAATAGAACATGATCAATAATTGTATGATTAAAATAGGTATTTAGCCTTTTTCATTTTGTTCCTAAAGCTTTCTGAAATATGTTGGTTTAATTGCATGCATCCACTTCTTAAGTGGTTGGGAATTGTTTTCTCATGACTTATCCACGCATTTGACTACGGGCAAGCATAGATGAAAAAAAAATTTCCTAAAAAAACATAAGTAATTCCAAATTTTCAAAAAAAAAAATGAAAGGAAGTACCTGTTCATCTTCTTCATCACAATAACCAATCAAAGATACAAGGTTCCTATGATGTAATCTTGATAACAATTCAATTTCTGTTAAGAACTCCCTTTCGCCCTGCAATGATCCCTCTTGTGCCCGTTTAATGGCAACAACCAGTCCATCAGCCAGGATGCCTTTATAAACCTTTCCATACCCTCCTTCGCCAACTTGAGCGGAGCTGTTAAAACTGTCCGTAGCCAGCGCCATTTCTCTATAAGTGAAACTCTTCACCCCATCAATTTTAATGGAGCTCTTAGACTCTACAAATAAATAGAGGCCCAATGTTAAAAACAAAACCAACCCGACCAGCAAAGATGCCATGTCTTCTTCATTTTCTGAAACCATCTTTGGGTTCTTACTTCCTTATTTTAGAACTTTTGCTGTGACTCTAAATGTATGATGCTATTTGAACAAAGAAAACCGAAAGCATGTAAAAAGTTATGTATGAAAATGATTCAAGCATAAAGATTTATTTTCATGTAGACAAATAAGTACAATAATTATTTAGAGGATATAAGATTGCACAATTGACACCTGACAGTAGATAAAAGGCACATTGTAAAATCGGATATATCTAATCTGAGATACTCACGTTGGCGTCTTTTAGAAATTGCACGGTAATCTCTCAAACGCACCCTCAAGATAAGAAGTGAAACAATTGCAGATAATGTGACTGCAGCTGCAATGGCCCCAAGTACTATCCCAACAAGTGCACCCGTACTAATACCAGACGTTGAAGAGGTGGCAAACACTGTGGCATCAATGAGAACAAAAGGTATAAGCAAATTAAAAAGTTACCCAAAAATATTCATCAAATAGATCTATAAAGATGGAAGAAAATGGTGACTAGGCCTGCCTCATAGGTCATCTATGAATGGATAATCAAGTGACACTATTGAACGTTTGCAGATTCCTTTTTGGCTAGTATAGCTAATACACGATCACCAGCACACTAAAAACCATCTTAAACTGTGCATTTCTGTTAGTCAGTGACAAGCCCGGTCACTGTAGTGCAATTCTATTGCTACAGTAACTATTTTAGAGCCACTACAGTAACATCATAAAAGTGCCAATCAATAATAGGTTACCATGGCCTGAAGCCCAACAACCAAAATATACAATGTGTATCACAGGAACAAGGCATCATGTCATGTTTGTAGAAATGTTCTTATAAGTAGAGAGCAGTTTAGATTAAACTAACTTTCCAATGTTATGAAGATTGTTAGCCCCTGTTCCGTATAATACCCTTAGCCAGAAATTTAAGCAAAACAACAAAGTTAAATTTCAACCTATTAATAATGGAGGGAATCAGCAAGTTTTTCTAATTCTCCAGTGTCTGAATTATGCTACAGACATCCTAAAGTAACCATTATTGTGCAATAATAGATGGAAAATGGGAGCAACGGGGAGGGGTAGTTGCATTCAGAGAAAGAATTTAACACCCTTAATCCCACTTAAAAGATAGGAAAATATGTAAGTATCCTTCGAATTTTATTTGAAATTCTATTTTAATAATGTTCCATAAAGAAATATAAAAGACAAAGTTTCTGAGACAAACCATCCTTGTAAACGTCCAACAGAGTGAAGCTGAGAAGTTCATAAGGTCCATATATTTCATTTTCAGGAATAGTCCACCCCGTGAACGTGCTCATGATTCGTCGAACCTCAGTCCTATTGAAGGCATTAGAATTGTTCTTATTAGAACCATATACAGGAAAAAGCTTCAAGTACATTCTTAGTCGAGGTCCATTTTCCCATATGAAAGAATCAATGTGCAGCTGATAAATATACAAGTTGAGACCAGAGGTCAGGTACTCCTCAAAATCATTAATATATGGACGGAAATATGAGAACCCAGGGCTTTTCAGTCGGTATACAATGATCAAAGGGGCAGCACAGAAACAAGATACAGGAGATTCTAGGGAAAATTCATAAGGGGGTGGGCACATTTGAGGGCCACAACCATCAGTGGAATTTTTTGAAATCTGAATGTTATCTTCACCCTCAGTTTGAGACCCACAGAACTGCACTAAACTGGAATTTGAGCATAAAGGATTCCCTCGAAGCCTGAAAATTAATAAAATGTTGATAAAAGAAACATGAGCACCATTGCATAGTTTAACTTCCATTAGACCTTTAAATAAACATTGCAGAAATTTTAGTAAGCAGACAAAACTGTGACGATATGTTTAATATTAGACAATGAATTTTTTTAAGTATATAAGGAGATCTGCAATGCATTCATTTTAAAGTTCACAAGGAAGCAAGTGCAGAAGCAAACCAGACAGTGACGTTTGGAGGGAGGCTGGAAGTGCCTGAAATATTTGAAAGCATATTGTTCTCCAAATCCCTGCAAAATGAAGAAGCCACAAACAACTCTTACCAAAATTCAAGATTCTAAAATAATTATTAAAGCTTATTTGAAAAACCTACACATTCAATGACAGATGAGCATGCTGAAATCAATATACAGAATTAAACCTTTTTCCTTGCAGAACAAGCTGTACAAGATGCTTGAGAGCTGAGAGAATGAATACACACGCAAAGGCATGCTCACCAATCCACACACACTTTCACCCAAAGAAATTGGTAGCATTATCTTTTAAGGACTTACAAGATAAAACTCTCGGTTGCATTTAAAGTCCTGTCCTGCCAAATGCTAGATGGAATGGAGCCATTTAATGTATTATTCGCAACTGACCTGCCATGATTAGTAAACAACTAAATTAAGCCATTTATTTCATTATAAAGTTTAGTTAATCAGCACTTTTATTATTCTAAATGGTGTAATCTACAGTACATTAGGAAACCATACAACTTGATGAAAAAGAAGAAAGTAAAGAATGCTCACAATCTTTGAAGGTGAGGAAGACCCGAAAAGTTGGCAGGAATACTTCCAGTAAGAATGTTGTTGGATAAATTGCTGCACATATGGTTTAATTGATATATTTCAAAAGTCAAGGAATTGTTGTCATCATAATATAATACAAAGAAGTCAAACTTCAATGTTAACTATTAAAAGTCAAGGAAATCATTTGTATCGTAATATAAAAGATTTTCCAAGCTTAACAACATTTAGAGAATATCTCAAATAAAATATACTATAAATTTAGATTCAAGGAAAAATCCAAAAGATGCAGATTGCAATATGGAGAATCTTACATAGTCGTGATATCATCAGAAAGCCTGCCTCGGGGTATGGATCCATTTAGCTGGTTTGAACTAAGGTCTCTGAAATTCATGTGGTATAAATTATGAAGGGAAATAGCCAGAAGAATTGCATTCAATTTTACAATTAAAAACCAATCCTAATAAACAATGACTATGAAGGAACATCTAATATATGAACGCACAGATAACCAAGGTGTCGGATCCTGCTCAGGTCAGGGATTGGTCCTTGCAAGCTGCAGTTCCTGAGGCTCCTGAAATGCAAGGAGACAAGGTTTACCAGTTTTGAGATGAAAATTTTAATTTTGAAAGCATATAGAAACTTAATGGGTAGTGGCGGGTAATTGATAAACTTCAGCTTCATTCCACCAAGAGTGGACTACTGAAGGTAAATGGATTGAATGTAATACAGATCTTGTTCGTCAAACCATCCAAATCGGTTCGAGCATGTTTCATTTGGATTCTTGTCTGCTTAGTGGTTGAAAGTTGAAACATTTGAACATTGTTTCCAACAAAAGAATGAATACTCTTGCCTTCATTTTCCATCACTTCTTACTTTGCCAACATTTTCCCTCTAATTTTTTAATTTTCTAGAATCTAAATGAAAAATCGTAATTCTTTCGGCCTCATTCTTTTAAGGACTAGACCTCATGCATAAGCATCAAAGACATGGTAGCAGCAATACCTCGCTCCAAGATACCACCTCCTAAAACTATTTGCAAACATGGAATTATAATTAGCACTTACAATTTTACCAAGTTAGACATGTTGCCATAAGAAGCTGGAATTGTAGTCCCATCAAAGTGATTGTTATCTACTTGACTGCAACAGAAAGAAATTGGAACTGTTAAGAAACTTGACAAGATATTCTATGTAATTATAGATGCAGAAGGAAAATTTACGAAAATTGTCATCATCATGACAGAAAATTTATTAGTGAAGAATGATCCTAGTTACGCACATAATACTTCACCCTAAGTTTCTTCTACTTGTGGCGGATTATGACTATCACTATATCATACTCCCAAGTCCTTCCATAGCTATGCAAGCAGCTGTACTAACAGTGATTGCCTGCTCTACTGTCTCTTCATTTGTTAATTTCTTAGTTTTGGCATCATATCTTGAGAACGACATTTTCAGTAATTCTATTGAAAAAATAAGTTAATAATAAAAAACTGAATGATAGCATGAAAACCTTCCATTATTTGTAATCCATTTGGCAATGAAGTAGAAGCTTCCATCTTTCAAATAGATGCCAAATTTTCCATTTTAATAGCCAAACATCAATTAAGTATAGTTGATATGTGGTGATCCTATCCGTATCGAACATTAGTCAGAACAATAGCTGGCAGTAGAGTTAAAATAGTCTCATGGCCATTTCCCCTGAGTTTTTTTAATTTCTTCAGTATTTTGAGTAAAAATATTTTTTTAGTTCATTTATGGAATCCTTTAGATGTTCTTCAGTTACTTTTGCTACATTAGTTTTGAAACCAAAATTCTCTCTACCCCTGCCCCAGGCCATTGGGTATTGATTCCCTCCAATTGTAGAGATATTACACTGTTCTTCCCATTTAATCTTTACTTGTCTTGTACAAGCAAGACCCTTAGGTTTCAATTTTTTCTCACTTCACTTTCTTAAAATCAAGTACCAGCTTCCACCAAGTTCACCATCAGCATTGTGAAAATTCTTGCAGGATACATTCACAGTGTTTGATCTTTAGGAGGACAGAAAGTGTGGTTGTAACTTACAGGGTCAGTTGATATGGAAAGACTGATGAATTGATTAGAACCACTATGGATTCCAAGTATGGATCTTTAACAGAGTTTGGTCCATCCTATTTCCTATAACAGCAAGAACCAAGGTATTATACGATATCTAATTCTAGTTTACGAGCAACATATTGTGCCATTCCCACATAATTTCCCTCTGGTTCCTTGTCTTCCTACCAACCAAGAGATCAACAGCTCCATAACTTCACTCCTATGACAACTCAATAATAGAAGTGCATTGATGTCCTTACAATCCTTCATGAACAAACCAAACATGATTACCACTTTATTAGTTGTCAACATATCACTAGGATGTCTTCACTGTCTTTCCTTAAAGGTATCAACTTCTTGATTCCTTTCACCCTTTTTTTTTGTTACATTCCTTTCACACTTTTAATTCTTCTTTGTTTTGCTTGAAAAACTTCCAGTTCAAGGAAGACTAATATGAATTGATGAGTAACATTTTTAGCTTAAGAGTAGAAGTAAGTACATAACTAGTAGATAAACATTATTATTGGAAAGAAAAAAAAGCGTTGCAACTTGATAAGTGCTTAAATATTCATATTTAAGCCCCTTAACTTATATCTGTTAAGCTCTTAGTTTGTGTTATTTCATTCTATTTTATTTCCTTTCTGTGTTTTCTGTGTTTTTCTAGGTTTTTGGAGAAAATGAAGCATTCTGGAATTATTAGGCTTAAAGAGCAAATCTGGGAAAAGCTGGAGTCTGCTAGTGCGATCGAGCACAGAGACCTGCGATCGAGAGCAACAGTGCTCAAGCACCCAAGCCAAGGATCGAGCGCACCTACGCTCGCGCGCACAAGAAGAAGGCTCGATAGCAGGGTGATCGAGCGCATTCGCGCGTCAGCAAACAGTAAAACGACTGGTCTTATTTTGGAAATAAGTTTACAGTTTTGTTTTACGAGTTGTAGGGTTTCCAGATGTTTCTAAACTCTATAAATAGGCCTGTAAACACAGAAATAAGGGGGGAATTTTTCTAAGAGAAATTTTGGAGAAGAATTGACGGCTCTTCAAGGAAGCGTTTTCGGGTTTATTCTTCTCCTTCTATTTTACTTTATAAAGATGTTTAACATCAAACTCATGTGTAACTAAATTGCTAGTAGGGCTCAATTGAAGCCCTAATTATGTTACTCAATAATTCAATATTGTTGCCTTTATGATAGTTATATTATGATGCTTAACTTGATTGATGTCTGTTTTCTTGAATTCCTCATATGTGTTTGCCTGATCAACATATACATATGGTATGGACTAGTTAATTAAACCAATTTAGATGGCCGAGTATTGGGTTTAATAATAGTAACAAAAGAAATCCACGATGGGTTCTTGGGTTAATCAACATGGGAAACCGAGAGTATATAACATACCCTTAGTTTGGCAACATTAGTTATTCATAATGTAATTAAAACATTGACACATTGTTTTATTGAGAAAGCATGATTAGTGGTGGATATCAAATCCCTACACTTTTATCATTATCGAATCAAACTCACTTTTTCTTTCTCTCATTTTATATTGCGAAATTAATTTTAAATTAAATTTATCAATCCTTGTGGGAATAATCTCGCACTTGCACACTATATTACTATGTTGATCTTGTGCACTTGCAAATCAAACGTTCAATTATTTGCTTATTAATTTAAGTAGATTTTTGCACAACACAACTCTGATCACAAAAACAGAAAATGGTATGATTAAATTATGAAAATAAATTAAGAGCATCAAATTATGAAATATCTTATATAAGCATTGATGAAGTGTCACTTAGAGTATCCTAACAATGTATACTGCATTTCAAAAGTACTTATTTACAAGAAATCTGAAACTGCTAAGGGAAAAAATATATACACTAAAATGACAAGAAAATAGTAAAAGACAAAACAAAAGAATAAGGTTAAGGAATAAAGTATTATCAAATGCATCTTAGAATTAGAAGTCACTCTATAAACCACATAATCTAGGAAAGTAGGAAACATACAGGATAAGTAACTTTGGTAGTTCTGAGAACTCTGGTGGAAGATACCCTGATAAATTGTTATTGTCAAGCAGGCTGCAAAAATTCATTTTGTTAATACAAAAGAAGTACTTAAAAAGGTTTTCATCTGATTGATGAAATAGACAAATGACACATTTAAAATTACAAAAAAGAGAGCCTAATTTCAACTTACAAGTGAAGAAGCTCTGGTAATCTGGCGAGCTCAGGTGGGATTTGCCCACTAATTGAATTATTGTTCATGTGACTGCTCAAAATGAAGAGAAAATGATTATCAAACATGAAGAAAAACAGAAGTAACTGAAATGGGATACACTAGCACTGATGTTATGCTAAATAGGATAAGAAACACACTCACAAATGTTGTGTTTTGTTCAAATTTGCAAACGATGTAGGTATTGGTCCTGATATTTGGTTCTGATCAATTTGTATTCTGTCTAAGTTTGGAAGATAACCAAGCTCTTCAGGCAAGGGACCAGTTAATTGGTTCCCATTCAGGAGCCTGGAAACACATAATATTATCACATAAAATGAGAAGCAAAGCAAATATAGTGGCAGTTTCACAGTATTATTATATGAACAAGATTCAAAATACACAAAATCTACAATATATTAATTTGGAAATGAGAAATAAGGATACCCTAAACTATTCACAAGCCAGAAACTTTCAGATGCACAGTAATGAGAACCTTTGCATTTCTACATCAACATATAATCATATAAAAGAAACTTGACCATTGAGCATCCAGCCTAGCCAGCAAGAAATGCCATCCAACTTACAAGAGTTCCAAAGTTGTGATACTTCCTATCTCCTTTGGTATACTCCCACTTATGTTGTTCCACATAAAATCCCTTACAACATAGATAGAGAACAGTATATCAGTGACAAAAATAAATTATATGCCACTATTAAGATAAAGATTCTTCTTAGCACAAAGTTAGCTTCAGTCGATTGTGCCTCACAATATTCTCATATGAGACAAGCCGCCAATCTCTGGTGATAAAGTTCCTGATAGATTCATATTGAGTAGTCGCCTGCAAAGAACATGAAAGGGGAGGTGGGGCAAAAAAATTAACGGAGCACTTCAGAAAGATCTTGATGCAAATTGCTTGACTGCAATCAGCAAGCAAGTTTAGAACACACACAATGCTATATAAAAATATTTCTACATACATACATGTGTATGTGTATTGTAAATGATTCAAAGTAATTACTAATTCATGACTAAGTCATATTGTAGCGTGTGTGTGTGTCGTGTACTCGGGTTTTAACATATCAAATTATCATATTGGTAATTCATGAAAACCATAGAAGCTGTAATTGCATCACAGCCTTCTCCTATCCTAATAGATTGACTAAGCTACTGCTGCTTGAATATAAAATAAATTACAGAATCAAGAGAGTCTGTTCGATACCCAACAAACATGGATCTATCTAAAGTCGCATTAAATGCATCTCATAATCCAAAAGAAAACTAATGCAAGAAAAAGAGAATATGTCAATAAAATTCACATCATTGATGCTACGGGATACGTACAATTCTCTGACATGTAGATAGCTATCATCCAATGTTGTATTGAAGCACAAAACACCTGTCCAATTCGATGTGCATGGGTCTCCTCGGTTCCAATTAGTCAAATTCTTATTGATATCGATCAAACTGTTCTTTATGGCCTGCAATGCCCTCACTGCAAGTTCGTACAAATGGTCATCAATGTTTCACCAACATGAACGATTACAACTCTCATAATGTTCACTGACCCTAAATTTTCTATATCTCTTTTATATCAAAGGGTTAAGAGTCCATTCTGAAGCAAAGCAAAGCTGTTTGTAAGATGAGTCTATTTATACATCGACACCAATCAGCAGTCAAAAGTTTCAACGTATAGACTCTAAAACAAAGAGTAAAGGCACACCCCTTTGAACTCTAAGAATCCTCTAAGGATAAAATTGTTGGAGAAATCTTGTAGAGAAATAACAAGTAGGAGAAAGCAACAAGGTAAAGCAAAACTACCTTCTACTGGGTCAGTAATATGATCTTTAGCTCCAATAAGTAGCGAAGACCAACATAACCACACAACCGAGACAGCTCCAAATGTCCAACCTCTTGATATATGCATCCTATGAGATTGCATAAATTAAGCACCAGAACTGGAAAGATTTATAGTATCCTAATACCACCCCTGATAACAGCAAGCAAGACATAGTTACAAATTGAATTTAAAAGCAGACCCATGATATATGATTCATATATAAGAAAAAAAAAAATAGAAACCTACTTTCACGAAATAGGAATATGAATCAAATTCTGCTTGTAGACAGAACACTAGTAATATAAACCAATGGTACATTTTAAAAGAAAATAAAGGGAAGGGGAAAAAGGAACCGAGAGATCCTTACTAAAGACAAGCTGAATTGTTGAGAGAGAGAGAGAGAAAAATGATGCAAACAATGACGGTGGGCAGTGGGATTGAGCATGAAGAAATGCAAATTGAGACTTTGTGTTTGGCATCTCTCTGACTAGGTCGCTATTCCAAATGCGGCAAGGATTGATTTTGGTAACGATTATGGCGATGATGATTGCCATCTCTTTCATTTACTATGTCTCGTGAATTAAAATATAAAGATATATAAAATAATAATGGAGTTCTCATTATTATTGGCAATCTTGACTTTCTGGGGAGGTTTTTAGGGGTTTAAAGTTTTTAACAGACAAGATTTCTGTGTCCAACGACCAGAAGGCATCCCAGTAGTTTAAAATTTTAGTGCATGCCGTTAACGACAATAATATAAGCTTTAGTTCTTCTAAAGCTGACAAGGTAAAAATTACTCCATGTGCTGATAAGGGAAATGTTTTTTTTATTGTAATAAAAAATATATTCGATAAAATAAGAGAACTCAAACACAGCTGCTCTTTATCTCTTAAAGATAAGAGCGAACTTTAACCATCCTGTTCAACTTAAAAATAGAAAATGAAAGTCTAACAAACCCCTTTACCATCATCCAATGAAAAATGTAGAAGGAAATACTTGAAAACGTGGGTCAAGAGCTGGATCAAGTCATAAATTGATGAGGAATGAACAACTGGTGCAGCACCTGGTCATATGAAGATTCAGAGTGCTGGTCGTTTCCTTTTTCTTGTGAAAGTGAAAGTGAAGAAGATTGAGAAAGTCACCACATGTTTATTAGACCAGTATTAATCAAGATGCAAATTAATTATCAAAATGATGAGCTGGTGGCCTAAAATCAAAGCTGAAATTGCAACAAATACGTTAATTAATTATGAAAGCAAGTCATTCAACAGTTTAGTAGCACACGCATTCGATTAACTTAATATTAACAATCTTCACTGTATATTTTTTATTTTTTTAGATAACGTGTATGACTATGTCCATTAAACATTTTAAATCATCTCATATTAAATTAACTCTTATTTATCATAATTAGTCTTGTTTATCGAGTTATTTGAGCTCGAGGTCGAGGGTCAAAACTCGGCTCTATCAAACTCGAACCTAAAAATTAGCCTCAAATAACTTATCAAACCGAGTTCGAATACTTTTAAAGTTCGGCTTGAAAGATTGTCGAACAGTTTGATAAAGTATTATCGAGCTTGAGAACCAATGTTTATTTAAGATTTTTATTTATTAAAATTATAATTAATTAAGTTCGAGCTCGAATGGATAATCCAAGACTCAGACTCGATAGATTCATTTGTTATCGAGCTTGAACCATCATAAAATTTTTCGAACTTGAATTCGAATTTATTCATTTTAAGTCAAAATTGAATATATTACTATTCGGATTCGATTCAGCTTGAATCTATCACTAATCACAATACCGAACCTACAATTGACTCACTACACACTTTAAATAACTTTACTAAAATCAAGATTTTAAAAGTTTCCAAATATCTGCGTAACGTGTATACACAAAACTGTATAAGTTACTTGTTTTCTTCCCAAAACAAGTCAACTTTGGCCGGTTTCTGGATTCAGACTGCGTTAGCATTTAACAATAGCATGTTATTTAGTATGTTAACATGAACACGTAATTAACCTATCAATTAACGATACTTTTGCTGACATCTGAAGAAGAATCAGAGTACGTATTTTTGGTTTTGTCCAATAGCTATTTTCGCGGAGAAATTCTTACGGGAATATGTTAAACTTTAACATTTACCGGTATAGATATATTTGTTTAATAATCACTTTTGAATCTTTCGTATAAGAGTTATATTCAAATTCGATTTCTTTCACTTACCAAACAAGGCGTAATGATTCTCAATCGCTAGCCAATAAGTTCCCTGAAGGGATGGTAGGCCTAATGGTTGGTAAAAGGTTTGGGGACCTTCTGGGCCCAGCCCAACCAACCTTGCAGGTGGTCTATCGATACCAAAAAAAGCAATGAGTCCTTTACGCTCTTTTTCAATGAATAATAAATAATAATTGAGACACTTTTTCAAGCATGAAAGCTGCCTGTGAATCAACACCACAACTTTTAGTTAGAAAGGCTGGACAAATCATGCATTTTAGGCCAACCTTTCATGCATGATTAATGGTCGTAAGAAAGTTCCCATCACAACTTGCAACTCGAAAGTTTTTGATTTCCACGCGATTCCTAACTCACTTATCTCTATCATAGTTGTCTATAAATCATTAAACATATCTTTTTCACAGTCTCTTTCAAATCACAAATTCACTTTTTTTGCCTTTTTTAGTTTTTCAAAGTACAAATTTGTTAGATTTGTTTTTACAAACTCGATTACGTAATAGTTATCACGAAATCAAAGAACTTTAATGATAATCACATAAACTACAGTAATAATTGATTATTTAAATATTTTATTTTTTATTCAATTACTACTGTAATTTCTTATAATTATTATTAAAGTTTTTGGTTTATGTGAGATCAAAATTCACTAACACACATAATTTAGATCTTTCCAAAGTTTATAAAATTGCTTTTTTTTATAAACAGAAGGTAATTGAATACTATTAAGAAAATGATTTTTAAAAATAATCAAAAGCTAAAAATTTATTTATAAGAAATTGTATATAAAAAAAAAAAAAAACTGTTTTCATATACATTTATTTAAAAACAAAACAACTTTTAGTTGTACATTGTTTTACCAAAACTATTTTAACAGTTATAAATTGAAATTATAACCATATCAAACAGTAACTCACCATTTTAATGTCACTTATTATTAGTTTGTTTGCGGTCCATGATTGATTGAAATAGCTAGGTAGACAAGCTTTTTAAAGTTTTATTGAGTTATTTGAACTGAAGTTCGGTCAAAGCTCGATTCGATTAAGTTCAAGTTTAAAAATTATGTTCGATTAGTTTATCGAGTCGAACTCAAATACTTTAAAGTTTGACTCGAAAGAGTCTCGAACAACTCGATAAGATATTATCGAGATCGAGCCAGACTGAACTCGAATTAATATTTATATTGAATTAATATTTTTATTTATTAAAATTAAAATTCAGGTTTGAACTCGAGCTATCTCAAAATTGAATAAAATCGTTTGTAATTAAATTTGAATTGAGTAAAATTTAAACCATAAAAAATTAATAATCAAATTTAATTTTTAATCTTAATTAGAATTCGAATTCATACGCAAATCAAATCGGAATATCTTAATATTTTGATCTTGGAGTGTTTACCCTCATTTCTCATCAACGCCCTTTTAACATTTCATAATTAAATAAATTTCAATAATTAATTCCCAAAAAGCAGTTATTGTACCAATTTTTACCTAAAATTGTGGGGTAGTACCAATATATTAGATGACACGGAATAGTACGAAATTCAGCGTCGCATGGTGCAGTCATTGTCGGCGGTGGGCATTAACAGAAACCAAGATTCTCCGATACAGACCGTGAAAAGGAAGGGAAGTTCCATTCTCATTCCATTCCTTGATGAAAAATCAGTCATTACTAAATAAGGGGATTAAATATTTATGGTCTTCTTCAACGTAACTGGACGATGAAACGGTAGAATCCACGTGTATAACTGTTATTGGTCAATTACGTGGATAGTTTGATTTCGGTGGGAACCCACGTTGTCCTCCTGTCCAAACATGTCTTAGTGACTGCTAGCGTGTAAAATGAGGCAGCCAGATGACGTGGCGACACAGCAGCCAAAACTTTAAGCCAATGTAACTTGGGGAGTCCTAGCCACCCGTTTGAGTGGCAGAGATCTTCTCTTGAGACTAGTCCATATTTCCCTCTACATCCATCACGTTCGATCGTCATTTTTTCTCATTTAAAACAAAAACTACTGGTATTATCTACCAGCGCCAGCGGTATCAAGAGGGAGCGATCGGGTTGAGTTATTTTGGGTTTGAGGGGTGAGGTCTTGGGTTTTTAGTATTTTTAAGTTTAGAATTTCTTAGTGTAAAGTTTAATTAACGAGCCAATCGAGATTAAAGTAGATTTTATTAAAACATAACTTCTTTAAATGAGTTTGGTATTATTTTAATTAAAAAAAATTTATAATATGTCGTTATAAATTCAAAAAAAATAATTTAATCTAACAGTTAATAAACAATATTAATAGTAAATTAACAATAACAACAAATTCAATGTATTAATCGATTGATATTAAAGGCAATGATGATACAAGGGTTTGCAAGGTTAAAACCTCAAAGTACCACATATAAATTTTTTGATTTAGGAGTGAACTCTAGTTGAGTCGAGCCCAAGTTCAAGGATGTTCGAGTTTGGCTCATGAGAAAAAAAACTTATTCGAGCCGAGCCCCAGTTAAGAAAACTGAACTCGAACTCAACTCGTAAGGTTAAATTCAAGCCCGAGTTTGGTTTGCAAGTAGCTCGACTCACTTACTCGAGCTCACTCGAGCCGAGCTTTCGAGTTTTTCGAATCGAGTTTTTTGAAATAACTAAATAAATATTTTTATAATATATATGAAGTAAATATATATTATATATAATATTTATTTAATTTATTAATTAAAACCAAGCTGGCTCGCGAGCCTAACAAGTCAAGTTTGACACTACTCGAGCTCGGCTCAATAAATCAATCGAGCCAAAATTATAACTCGAGTTCGACTTCGATTTAATCGAGTTTCGATGCGAGTTGATCGACTCAGTTCTACCTTTACTTAGAATTCTATAATATTTTAGAGAAAAAAAAAAAGAACATCGTCAAACAAAGATGATTAATTGAATTTTACAATACAAAAATCAAGCATAAAAATTTATTTCAATTAATATAATGAAAATAAAATTCATTTCATTTTCAAATAAATTAAAAAATAATAATAATTGAGATTTGAAATTAAAAATTATAATAAAATAATGTTTTTCTTTTCAACAATCTTGCTTTTAAAAAACTATAATTCAAATTCAATTAAAATTTTGCTTTTAAAGTTATCAATCACACTACTACCACATCAACATTGATCAGTACCTTACCAGTTGGCCTTTGTCGGGATGTTCAAAATGGGGTTTCAGTGGTCCACGAAACCAAAGAAGACAATCTCCAAAAGTTTTCTATTAATTACCACTGCATGCACAAGATTAAAAAGCCAACATCAAAATGATCCAATTTAGATAAAGAAAATCTCTATATAGCCCACAACAGATCCATTATCCATACTCCAATTAGAACCTAACCCATCTCATCCATGGCTCTCCCTGTAATGAACCCTAACAGCAGGCTCTCCTCAGCCATGGAGAAGACTGACCAATGGTATAATACTTAAATTTCCGAACAATAGATCAATTTGATTTTTTGTATTTCTTGCACAAAAATTCAATAGTATTAATTTATCAATACATATATTGATGCAGGGTTTTCTCTCAAGAAATTCCAACTGATGTTGTGGTTGTAGTTGGTGAAGCAAATTTCTCCCTTCACAAGGTATGAAACTGAAAACATTTCCAGTTTATTGCCAGATTAACTAATTTAACATATCATATTATGATACTGATCAACAAAAAAAATCATGGCAGTTCATGCTGGTAGCAAAGAGTAACTACATAAGAAAACTAATAATGGAATCAAAAGAAACCGACTTAACGAGAATCAATCTCTCCGACATACCCGGAGGTCCAGAGATGTTCGAGAAAGCAGCCAAATTCTGTTACGGTGTCAACTTCGAGATCACAGTCCACAACGTGGCAGCTCTTCGTTGCGCCGCAGAGTACCTTCAAATGACAGACAAATACTGCGACAACAACCTCTCCGGTCGGACCGACGACTTCCTCTCTCAGGTCGCCATCTCCAGCCTCTCCGGCTCCGTCGTCGTCCTTAAGTCCTGCAAAGATCTCCTTCCTCTAGCTGAAGACATGGGAATCGTACAACGTTGTATCGACGTCATCAGTCTCAAGGTATAGGTCTCAAAATTATTATTCCAGATTATTTTACAAATTAATTAATTAATTAATATATTATATTTTTTTGTAAGTCTTGTAATGAGGCGAAGTTCCCGTGTCGTTCACCGCCAAACTGGTGGACGGAGGAGCTATCGATCTTAGACGTTGAATTTTTTGGGAGAGCAATTTCTGCGATGAAACAACGAGGAGCAAAGACTTTGACCATAGCGAGTGCTCTTATAACGTATGCAGAGAGATCTCTGAGGGATTTAGTTCGAGATCACTCGGGCAGTGGAATCAAGTCTTCAGATAATATTCCTGTTGATTCCGATTTAATAATCCAACAACTGAAGCTTCTAGAATCAATCGTTGCTCTCTTGCCCTCCGAGAGAGCCGCTTTCCCTATTAATTTCCTCTGCTGCCTGCTCCGATCAGCGATCTTCCTCAAAGCTTCGAGCGCTTGCAAGAACGAACTCGAGAAGCGGATCTCGGCGATCTTAGAGCACATGACGGTGGATGATCTCCTGGTGCTGTCGTTCACTTACGACGGCGAGAGGTTGTTTGATCTGGAGAGTGTGAGGAGGATCATCTCGGGATTCGCAGAGAAGGAGAGGAGCGTGGCCGTCTTCAACGGCGGTGATTTCAGGGAGGCTGCTGGGTCTTGTTCCGCTGCAATACAGAGAGTAGCCAAGACTGTGGACGCTTACCTCGGCGAGATCGCCGCATACGGTGAGCTCAGTATCTCCAAGTTCAACGGCATCGCTAATTTAGTCCCTAAAGGAGCTAGAAAAGTCGACGATGATCTCTATCGCGCCGTAGACATTTACTTGAAGGTAAGCGGCGCCGTATAGCTTTCATTTCATTGTTTCTTTTCTATTTCATTTCTCAAGCAATTTTTTATCAATTTAAAATTATGAATAATATTACAAGAAATTGTAGATTCTACTTCGACAAATTCAATTCCAGGAATTGGGTCCATTTTATTTTAATGTTTGACTGAATATAATGACATACCGTAACTAAAGTAGAATATACATGTCGAAATATTAAAATATGCTAATATGAAAATTATTAAATTAAAGAATAGAAAAACTTAATATAACATTTAACATAATATAGCAGCATACTATATCATATAGTACTACTATGTATTTTATTTTAATTTATTATATCTATTGTTATTGATATTTTTATATTATATAGTGGTATATTACATTATATTATACTAGATTATTTCATTTAATAGTGTATTAAATTAAATAATATTTGGTTAAAAGTATCTTTAGCATTTTTTTTTTCAAAAATTGAGCCGCACAATGGAAGGTTACCTCTTTCATATTTGAGAAGTTTTTGTTCAACACAATGTCATGAGAGATATATAACATAAAGGTCCATCTTACCATTAAATAGTATGAGAATGAAAAAAAAAGATAAATTATTTTGTTTCAAGGATGAGATAGAGGCATAATTTTTTCCTCAACTTTAATCTTTTTCATACTTGGTGTGATTGAAGTTTGATTCTTGGTCTCAGTGCAAGAGAAATTATTGTCTGGCACGGTGCCATGAGAAATACATGGCATAAAGTTCAATCTCACCATTGAATGATATCGAAAGAGAAAAAATATTTTTTATTTTTATTCAATTTTTTCATAACACTATACTAAACAATAATTTTTCGTTGCGCAATAAAAATGACGTTGCCAACTAAGTCGTATCTTCATAATTTTTGTTATTAAAATATTTACATATTTGTCCCACCAGATCTCCAATTCTCTATAATTTAGAATTGAAAATTTTTAGTAGGTGACAAGAATCTATTATCCATATTTCCATTTTTAGGAATTGTCAATTTCGATAAGAAACTAACCAAACATTGAAATTATAATAGATATTTGTCTCACCAAGCACGTTATAAAAAATTGTTTAATTAAAATTTTATTTGAGTAAATAATACAAAATGATCAAAATTACGAGACGGTAAGAATAAATAATTAGCATTCAAATGCTTGTATACGCATTAGCTTCATCTTCTTGTTATGTTTGTTGTTTTCAGGCACATCCAGATCTTGATGAAATAGAGCGAGAGAAGGTGTGCAGCGCAATGGATCCACTGAAAATATCTTACGTGGCACGAATCCACGCCTCGCAGAACAAACGCTTGCCTGTACAGATAGTTTTACATGCATTGTACTATGATCAGCTCAAGCTGAGGAGTGGCGTCAAAGATGATCCAACGGCGTCAGACGCCGTGACGATTAGGAATCAACTGCAGACTGACGTGTCATTGATGAAAGAGAACGAGACGTTAAGAACAGAGCTGATGAAGATGAAGTTGTATATTTCAGACATTCAGACGAAAAATAACCAAGGTGGGTTACCGACATCTAGTACTGCAGGAAGGGGGCAGCTGAGATCAAAGCACAATACTTTCTTCTCGTCGATGTCAAAGAAGTTGGGGAAGTTGAATCCTTTTAAGCATGGATCTAAGGATACTTCCGACATTGATGACAACGTTGATGTGGATCTTACCAAGCCTAGGAGAAGAAGGTTCTCTATCTCTTAAGTAGGAGCACTCTTTTGTTAGTTATGATCCAGAGATGTATGTTCTTTGGTACTCATTATTAATTTGTGTATAGGTAGCTTTGGTCTTTGGGAGTGGGATTTATTTGTGTTAGTGTACATGTCATTCTCTCTCTTTTTTGATGTTTTTAATTGGTATATTGAACTTATATATGTTGAAGATTTTTGAATGTCGGCAGTTCACCAGTAGTACTATTTTTTTTTTCTTGGGTTTGTGATGAGAAGTCAATTGCTATTTTAGTCTATAATGGATTAATCCAATTTTATATCGGTTTTATAACTAAGAATAATCAATTAATGCTAATGAAGCTTTGGTTCAGATATAATAAATCAAAATCAAAGTTTTAAAATCTCAAGTTTATCCATCATCGATGCGTGTATTGTTCATCAAATTATTTATTGGTTATTTTCTTACTTTAGATTGATATCTATGCATAATAAGTTTTATTCATTAATCCAGTGATGACATGTGACGATCCTAAAATGTAAAAAAACAATTTCATTTTATATGATCATGAACCGATCAAAGAGTTTTTGAAAACTATTTCTAAACATAACCATTATGTTTGGATGTTTGTTGAGGGATGATTTTTTTTTTGATAATGCGTGAAAGATAAATATTGTGAATCAAGCAAGTTAGATTTGGGCCTGATTGATTCAGACTCGACCCAAATATGATCTGTTTAAATATGAAATCTCATCCATTCTAAACTGAAAACAAATTTTAAAAACTGTTTCTAAACATAATCGTTATGTTTGGATGTTTGTTGAGGAATGACTTTTTTTTTGATAATGCGTGAAAGATAAATATTATGAAATAAACTAATTAGATTTGGACCTGATTGATTCAGACTCGACCCAAATATGGTCTGTTTAAATCTGAAATCCCATCCATTCTAAAATTTACACCTATTGAAGACTTTGGGCCACAGATTTATAGTCGGTTCAGTAAATAAAAACGACGCTGTATAGAAAAAGGAATTGAACAGCTAGTAGATATATCTATATTTTTAAGAGCAGTCGGCAAATCTTTCTCCCATTCTTTCTTTAACATCACTCCAAATTGCTCGTCTCCGTATCATCGAGGAAGAGAAATCAGAGGAAGAAGAAGAAGCTAACATGGCAACGATGGTGGTAGACCCAAAGACCTCATTGGCAGAGCCGCCACCGTCCTTCCCATCAACGAGATCGGACCTGCAAGGGTTGTCGGAGGTGTCGTCGGCGGACGAGGAGGATCTCTACAGCCGCCTGAAATCCTTGCAACGTCAGCTGGAGTTCATAGACATACAGGAGGAGTACGTTAAGGACGAGCAGAAGAACCTGAAGCGAGAGCTCCTCCGGGCACAGGAGGAGGTCAAACGGATCCAGTCCGTCCCTCTTGTCATCGGGCAGTTCATGGAGATGGTCGACCAGAACAACGGCATAGTGGGCTCCACAACTGGGTCCAATTACTACGTGAGGATCCTCAGTACCATCAATCGGGAGCTCTTGAAGCCCTCCGCTTCTGTAGCGCTCCACCGCCACTCCAATGCCCTTGTCGATGTGTTGCCACCGGAAGCTGACTCCAGTATCTCTCTCCTCAGTCAATCTGAGAAGCCCGACGTCACTTACAATGTCAGTCACTGTTTCACCTTTTTAGGGTTTTTTTTAATTGTTCTTATTTGATGTTTGATTAGGGTTTTGTTTCCCAATAAGGTTAGGGTTTTTATTTTTCACAGCTTATGATTATTGACCATGGAAATGCTATTAGGGAATTAGAATATCTGGAGGTAACTACTGTGATTGCATATGTTGAGCGTTGTATTTAAAGCTCAAAATTCCCAGATGCATTCTAATTTCTAAATGATGTTGCTAGGGCTATGGGGTTTGTGGACAGAGCGGTTTACAGTATCTACTGCTTTTTCCTTTGATCTAATTATGGTTATTGGGTCCTAAATTATATTGGTTATGTGATGGATTAAGTCTTTGTACTTTGTAGTTGAAGATTTGTAGTATGGGGTGAAGATTCATGCTCTGAGAGAAACGGTTAAATTGGGAACTCACCTATGCCAGTTACTCTCTCTTTTATCTTACAAAAAAATAACTTTTAAGAGTGTAATTAAGTGTCACGTATTATTGAGTACTATTTTGGAGCTAGAGAATGTTGTCCGTCCTATATTTAACCATCTCGCTTTTCGCGTGTATATTTCTTGAATAAATTCTCAAAAATGTGTTTCGTATTGTTGATTGCAATAAGGTTACTTTCCAGCTTGTAGTAAGTTTAGTTATAATTATCTATGCTGCTATTTATTTTGTCGCATTTACTACTAGTTGGTTTTTTGAAAGGTTTTGTGTGTTTTGGCTTCTCATAGAAATTTGATCCTGAATTTGACATTTTTCTCAGGATATTGGAGGATGTGACATTCAAAAGCAGGAAATTCGTGAGGCAGTTGAGTTACCACTGACCCACCATGAACTGTACAAACAAATTGGTATAGATCCTCCTCGCGGTGTTTTGCTCTATGGTCCCCCTGGCACTGGAAAAACTATGTTGGCCAAAGCTGTTGCTAATCATACAACTGCAGCTTTCATTAGAGTTGTGGGTTCTGAATTTGTTCAGAAGTACTTGGGTGAGGTATGTAATGAAGATTCAGGTTATGTTACAATTAGTGTCATGTGTCATCATTTAGACATTTGCATAATTGCATGTATGTAAGACTTGTTAAATTACATTAACCTCTCTTTCTCCCCTCCCCCCACCCTCTTCAACTCTTCCTTTTCAGTTGCATTAGTTATTTATTACTGTATTATCAAACCTTCTTGTGCTTGTTCTAATTTCTGTGCACTTGTGGTTTTTGAATGCTCTTACAGAAGAAAAAAGGTGCTTGCCTTTAGGAATTCATTGTCATGTTTATCTTGTGGGGATTGGCTACATATTTTTTTGTCAGTGAGCATAATATCTTTTCGTTTTCTTTGTATCAGGGCCCAAGGATGGTTCGTGATGTCTTCCGTCTAGCTAAAGAGAATGCCCCTGCAATCATCTTTATTGATGAGGTGGATGCTATTGCTACTGCGAGGTTTGATGCTCAAACTGGAGCTGATAGAGAGGTTCAGCGAATCCTCATGGAACTACTGAATCAGGTACAAGTTTTTTTTTAAATGATCTTAATTCAATAGAATTTTGTTGAATAATTACTGCTAGATTTTTCTTCCTGCAATTATGCCTTTTTGGGTTCAGAGAAAATTTGTCACTAAATGATATAGAACCAGTTCACTGACTTGTAACTTTTTTCTAGTTTTGAACCTTTTTCTAACTTTTGGCTATGATTAAATTCTTCTGTAGATGGATGGGTTTGACCAGACAGTGAATGTTAAGGTCATAATGGCAACAAATAGGGCGGACACTTTGGACCCTGCTCTTCTACGTCCTGGAAGGCTTGACCGAAAGATTGAATTCCCTTTGCCTGATAGACGGCAAAAGAGGCTTGTTTTCCAGGCAAGTGCTCTGCACATTTCCATTTCTAGTGTTTTATGTCGGTAGTGGTAATTCAATTTCGCTCATTTTTTTGTGTGCTTCTATGTATGTCATTTTCTTTGTGTCTCGCAACCCCTATTTTGTCAATCATTTAATATTTGTAATCCTAAGTTGCTAGAAGGTTGTCATTTCAACATTGTACTATTTCATATTGTATTGGCTTTGTGGACTTTCTGTGGTCCATATCAGGTTAAACATCATTAGAGCTGGTCTGCTTTTGTACAGGTCTGCACTTCTAAAATGAACCTAGGTGATGAGGTGGACTTGGAAGATTATGTTTCTCGGCCTGATAAAATTAGTGCTGCTGAGGTTAGTTCTTTTCCCGAGAAACCGTTCCTTTTCTCTACAATTTTCCTTCCCGTCCCCACTGATTGAGCGTGAGGTTTTTAGGTATTATTTTACAATACATTTAGTGGAGTGATGATTCAAACTAAAATTTAAGCGGATTGATTTTACCCATTGGGTTAAATGTTAAACTCGGGTTTCCCTTATGTCATTAGGTGTAGAAGTTTTATTATGGTAACCTAAATTTTGTGGAAGCAAGAGGAAAATAATCCATTTTATTCCAAAACAATGTTTTACATTGTGAATTTTCAACGGGGACTGTTTACAAGGATTTGAGGTTGGCGAATTTCATATGATACCTAGATAACATTGCTACTGGGTGCTTCAATTCATTTTTATTAGTTAAGGCATTTCTTCTGTGTGAGATAGAGAGTTAGTAGGTGAGGTGGGTTTCAACCAAGATTGTAATCGTAGCTGAAGATCAGTTCTTTTCGTCAGTCATCTTCTTTTCCTTCTGAAAATATTTTTCACATCACTTTTGTGACTGGATATTTGCCCACAGATTGCAGCCATCTGCCAAGAAGCTGGAATGCATGCAGTACGCAAGAACAGGTACGTCATACTCCCGAAGGACTTTGATAAGGGTTACCGAGCCAATGTGAAGAAGCCGGACACTGACTTCGAGTTCTACAAATGAAGAGGTTCTGAGTCACGGACAAGCATTACGATGCTTGCATGCAAACCTTGTTTTAGTTATCATGTGTGCCACAACTTGTGCCTTCAGAGACATCATTGTCAATATGGCTACGTTGTAGCTGATGTGCCATATCTACTGGGCTATAGGACCTTTGATCAGGCGTTGAAAGGCAGTAGGTTATGATGGTGGGGATGCCACCAACGGGATGGCTTGAGAAATTCTTTAGTTAGTGCGGTTAATGTGTGATTTTTAGCTATAAGACCTTCACTTGAATTATTATATTAATCCTACGCTTAAGGCTTATGGCTTAATTTTGTCATTTATATGGTCTTGCATTCATATTATGGCTTCCTTGGGCCATGACATATTACAAATCACCATTATCGTTGTTAGGCGTGGTCAGAGTCTAATTGCCAAGTAGCAGTTCGTGTTTGACTATAAAAGATTGGCTTGACTCATCTTGTTTGAATTCCAAATCGAGTTTGTTTGAGGTTGAGATCGACTTGAGCTGAGTTGAACGGAGCGGAGGACAATAAAAATCCACTCCTGAATTGTGCCCCAAGCTGTCAACTATGAAGTTTGGGGGGAAGTGTTTTTGTCATGTGGCTTTAATTGCCTTTAATAAATTAAGCCAACTTTGGAACAAGTAGATAATTCGGTTTTAACTGAGATAAATCAGATTTTTGATGGTTTGAATTTTTTACTTTTGGCTTAGATTAGGGTAGAAAATTTAAATCTGACTAAATTTGCAAGCTGCGAGAGTTTTTCAACGCACTAATGAATGAAAAATTATATTATGTATGATGCCTGTTGCCTTTGAAAAACTATACACAGTAAGGTTGAATGAATGCGTTTGATTGTTGGATCTGCGGCGATCTGTACAGTTAGATTTGCAAATCCGATTGTCAGTCGCTCGAGAATTTAGTATTGTTTGATTTAGCAGTAAAATTATTTTTTAATTTGTAAAATGATTTTTCAGTGGTTTATGATATAACTACAATGTAATTATAGTAGTGTTTCATAAAACAGTTTTTCTAATATAAATTCAATTGTAAAATATATTTTATAAACTGTTTTTTTAAATGAGTGTTTGACTTAATTTTTTTTATTGTTGCATGAAGAGAGAAGGCCCAAATTTTTCTATGGTTCCGTGGAGAAAGGGAGAATTGTAGGGAAGGGAAGGTAAAGGAAATGGGGAGAAGAAAGAGAAGAAATGAAGAACAAATAAAATGCTGTAAAGAAAGAAAGTAAAAGAAAGTATTTTTGAAGCTCTGATCTCTCTACCGAGATCAAGATGATCTGGTGTTTTTATATCAGTTTTTATACAATCAATATGTACTGCTGTTATAACAACTTGTGTAACAGAATAACAGACTGACTTATCCATTATATTACAGTTGTAACTAATTCTAACAGAATGAGATTCGCTGAGATTACATGGCTGTGACTATTGTGTAACTGCAGCTTCTTGCTTCCCATCCTCTCTCAAGCGAAAGGGTCTAGGAACGATGCAAAGTTATGACTTTAAGGATAGAAACCTTGAGCTTGTGAGATGTTTAGTGAGCAGGCTTGCTGGTTGAGCTTCACTAGGAACAAACTGGAGAAGAACTTGTTGCCTGAGAACTTAATCTCGAATGAAATGAAGATCTATTTCAATATGTTTTATAGAGCATGGAAAACTGGATTTTTGGCCATATGATAAGCACTTATGTTGTCATACCAAAGGAGGGGAATTTGTGCAACTTGGATACATAACTCTTGTAACAATGTTTGAATCCATACTATTTCTGCAGTTGCTATGGCCAACCCTCTGTATTCGGATTCTGCACTGCTTCGAGATACAACTCTCTGTTTAGAAGCTGACCAAGAAACCAAGTTTTGTCTAAGGTAGACAAGGTAACCACTAAAACTGCGTCTATCATCAAGCTGTGCTCCCTAGTCCGCATCTAAGTATGCTTCAATTGTTAGACTTGTGGATGGTTGTATAAGAAGACCATCGGTTATTGTACCTTGCAAGTACCTGAGAATTCTTTTTACAGCAAGCCAATGTGCTATTGTGGGCTGCTGCATAAATTGGCATGCCTTGTTGACAACGAAAGCAATGTCAGGACGTGTCATTGTGACATATTGCAAGGCACCTACTATACTTTTGTACATTGCAACATCCCCCATCTGCTCTCCATCAAATTTGGATAAGTTTTTCCCTATTGCTCCTGGTGTCTTGGCTGGTTTAGTATCAAACATGTCTGTTCTGTGTAGAAGATCTGAGACATACTTAGTTTGACTGAGGTGCATTGATCCTTTATCATAAGACACCTCTATTCCTAGAAAATAGGACAGGTTCCCCAAATCTCTCAAGGCAAACATGGAGTTGAGCTTTTGTATCAAATTATGAACCATAGTTGGTGAACTCCCTGTGATGATTATATCGTTAACATAAACTAGAACAACAAGAGTGGAGTTTTTACCAAATTGTGTGAACATGGAGCTGTCTGTTCAAGAAGAGTTAAATCCCCATTGTAAGAGAGCAGAGCTTAACTTTGTGAACCAAGCCTTTGGTGCTTATTTTAGGCCATACAAAGCTTTGTTGAGTCTGCATACTTTGGCTGGATGCTGGGAGTTTATGAAACCTGGTGGTTGGGCCATAAAGACTTGTTCATCGAGTTCTCCATTCAAAAAGGCATTGTGAACATCAAGTTGCCTTATTATCCAATTGAAACTGTGAGCTACTATAAGGATAATACGAATGGTGGCAGTTTTGACAACAGGGTTGAATGTTTCAAAGTAGTCTAGCCCATGAGTTTGGTTAAACCCGTTTGCTGCTAATCTGGCTTTGTACCTCTCTGTAGCTCGAGGTTTCAACCCAAGAGGGGGGGTGAATTGGGTTTTTAAAAACTTTCGCGGAATTTATACAAGTTTATAAAAACTGATAAGCAACAAATAATTAATACAAGTAGAAAGCTGTAAATAAAGAGTTTAAGGAAAGAGGATGCAAACACAGTTATAGTGGTTCGGCAATATCGGATTCGTTCCGACCCTACGTCCACTCTCTTCAAGGAACTCCTTGAAGTAATCCACTAAGAAAGCTTAGTCGCACAACTTAGCCGGGTGTTGCACAAACCGTACACAAGCAATTTACAGGAATTGCTTAAACCGAAAAATCCCCTTCCTTTCGGAAGTAATCCCTTTACAAAGATGGTGTAAAGTAAAAGGTAGAGAGACAACAAATGAAAGCTTATTACAACAGAAATGTCTCTCTTTCAAAGTAAAGCTTGAAGAAATGGCTCAATAAGATTATTTCAAAGCTTTTTGTGTTTAAAGAGTATAAAAACTTGATTATATGAGATCAACTCTTTTTGAATATGTGCTGCTTGTTATTGAATGCTTTGCTGAGAGGGTTTATATAGCAATCAATTAATATGGCCGTTTTGGACTTTAATTTGAAAAAGATTTACTTTAAAACGTTCAGATTTGGAGTCCAACGGTCATATTTTTGAACTACCAGTCGACTGGGTCGAGATACCAGTCGACTGGGTTCACTTGAAAAATATACGTTTTCAGACCTTCTGGGTATCCAGTCGACTGGTATATATCATCCAGTCGACTGGGGACTTTCTGTCCATTGTGCCAGTCGACTGGGTTGATTCATCCAGTCGACTGGGAAATTACTGGTCAAAGTACCAGTCGACTGGGTTAATTCATCCAGTCGACTGGGTACCTTCTGACCCATATACCAGTCGACTGGTATATGTACCCAGTCGACTGGGTTGTCTTCCAACCCAGTTTTTCTTCTGTTTTTCATTTAAAAACATTTTAAAATTAATGGTTTTAGAAAAACCATTTGTGTTTGAGCCATTGAACAAGCTAATACAATGTATGAGTGAGACTTACATTGGTTCTAAACCTTAAGACCTATACTAGATCTTCAGTCTTCACTTGATACTTGATTTGGTTCGAGTTTTTGCACTTTGTTCCTTGGTTGAATGTGTTTGATCCTTAATACAACTTAGTTTAAACATGTTAGTTAAATAACAGTTGTGTTTTGCCATCATTAAAATACGGGCGAGGGTCAACAATCTCCCCCTTTTTGATGATGACAAAACTAATAATGTAAAAACAGTTTTAAAAACTAAGTGTTAAGATTTTACAAAAATTTGGACAGAGTCTCCTCTGTTTTTCGAGTAAAACCACCCTGTAAACAAGCAAACACAGTTTATATTTCTTTCAACCAATCCAAAATTAAACTCAACCAATCAATAAACATTTTTACACAGATATGGAGCAATGCTCCCCCTAAATCTATGCATTGGTTGCGTTTTACTTAGATTTTCTCGTTTTTCTCATTTTTCTCCCCCGTTTTGACAACAGCAACCAAAGGGGGCATAACATAAAAAATAAGCTAATTAGCCAATACAGTCAAATAGAACATAAGAATACAAATATGTGCGCGAAGATGTGACTTCATTTGAATTTCAGAAGCCTTCCCGGGAAGAACCGGAAGTTTTTCAAGCATATAAGCATTTTATATCAGATTTAGTGACTAAACAGATATTTAAAACAGTTCTAACATATCACAAATAGCGTAAATAAATGCAATAAATATGGTTAATAGTATTACATCATTATAGAGAAAAAGTCAATACAAGTAGGGCCTCATAGAGCCATAACTAAGAAAAACAAACATGAGATGTCCGTGCTATGTGACAAAAACTGGAAAAGTGCTAAAAACTGAGAGACTCATGGTGCGGGAGAGTCCGAGCTGTCACGAAGAAGTTCCCTAATCTCAGCTAGGGAACCCTCGGTGTGCTCTCGATGTAACTCGAAGTCATCCCGTAGGTGGTCTATGGAGGAGCTCAGCCTCTGATAATCGGACTGCATGGACTGAAAACCGGACTCCATCGTCATCTGAAGACTCGTGATAGCTCGTAGGATGTCACCATATCCATTCTGACCAGTACTCGAGTCACCAATGGGAGGTGCTCGGGTATCTGTCTCCATCTCAGCAGCCGTATCAGCATCCTCATCACTGTCACTCGCATCCTCTCGAATCCTTAGGCGCTTTCCTGCCTTAGGATAGAGAAACCCTTCACGAACAGTACATCCCATCTTCTTTAGAGATGAGATGTTGATGATATCCGTCAATCCGATATCCTGAGCCTCGGAGGCAGGCAAAGGTACCCGGAAGTGCTGGAGGATGAGTGTAATGAGCATCCCATAAGGAAGACACCCGGAGTCGTTTGCTTCACCGTTTATCATGTTGGCGAGCAGCAGAGGATATATATTGAAGTGGTGCCCAGATTTTAGGCACCAAATCAATACCATATCTATTTTAGATAGATACCCTCGACTCCCGAGTCTCGGGTGGATGGTCCAACTGACAATCAATTGAAACATTTTTGAGTCGAGGGGCAAGTCACTACATGTGTGAAATGTAGTGGGTCTGTACACATAGTTAGGGTCGCCCCTGACTATCCGACAGGCCTCCTCAACTTCAAAGTTGTCTGGCCATCCATCCAGACTCCATTGAACCCCCCTTATAGGGATTCTCAGAATGCTCATCAAGAGGTCAGTGTTGACCTCAAACTCCACACCGCTAACTCTGGTTCTGAATCTCAGAGCCAGAGGACTGGGTTTCACCAAGTTAGCATAGAACTGGTGAATCAGTCGCGGGTAATATTTTTCATGAATACTGACCAGTGGGGTCAGATTTATTGCCTCAAAGGCTGGTAGAATATCGAAATTACCATGACGAATGGAGTCGAAATCAACGACTCTACCCGTCATGATTTTCTTGTGACGGATTATAGAGTTATACCTCTTATGAGCAGCTGGGCTGAAAAACAGAGCCTGCTCTAACTCTGTTCTGGGCTCCTTGCTGGATGACCCTGCTACTCCCTTCCCTTTTGATTCTGAAGCCGAAGGTTTTGAAGACCTAGGCTTTTTGGGCGCGTTAGGTCCACTTGTTGTGAGTTTTATACGGATTTTGTCACTCATTTTCGAGAAATTTGAAGTTTTTGGAAAAAGGAAATTTGGTAAAAATGAGAGATTTTAACCGTAGAAAGTTAAAAATCTCTTTAGGAATGAGTAGATCGGTGTGTTTAGAAGGGATTTGGATGGTTTTTAGATCAAAAAGATGAATTTTTCTAGAGAGAGAAAGCTTGGGCTCTTTGAAAATGGCGTAAGAAGGGCGAAAATGAACAGTCCCTTTTATAGAATCGCGATACCAGTCGACTGGGTAAACTTACCAGTCGACTGGGCCCTTTTGAAAAGATGAACAGTTTCTCTTACCAGCCGACTGGGTAAACGTACCAGTCGACTGGATCAACTGACAGTGAGATACCAGTCTACTGGGCTATCGTTACCAGTCGACTGGGGGTTCAAAAAAAAATGAAAAAATTTGGCTCCAAGCATGATTTGATTTTATAGACGACTGGAGAAGACTTACCAGTCGTCTGGAGTTTTTGGCAGAGAGTTACCAGTCGACTGGGTTGAAATTACCAGTCGACTGGACAATCAGGCAGTGACTTACCAGTCGACTGGAGCACATTTACCAGTCGACTGGACCATTAATAAAATTTCCAGTCTTGAATTTTTAGCACGAATTTGTTTATCTATGACATTTTTGAGTGAAGGGAATAATTAAACATGGATTAATACTCTATCACTCAATGTCAAACTTGCAAATGATGAAATGAGATGCAATCAAACATTCAATTTATCAAAATCAAGCAATCCCATCAACTTTCTTATTTTGCAAAAACTAGCTTCACTTAAGGGTTTTGTAAGAATATCAGCTATTTGATCTTCTGAAGGTATAAATTCTAATCTTATATCACCTTTTTGAGCATGGTCTCTTAAGAAATGATGTCTAATCTCTATATGCTTGGTTCTAGAGTGCTGAATAGGATTTTTGGTTAGGTTGATGGCACTAGTATTATCACAAAATATAGGAATATTTTTGAGACTCATGCCATAGTCTTCTAGTTGTTGTTTCATCCATAGTACTTGGGCACAACAACTGCCAGCTGCTACATATTCCGCCTCAGCGGTTGATAGTGCAACTGAATTCTGTTTCTTGGAGAACCAAGAAGTTAACATAGCACCTAAGAATTGGCATGTTCCACTTGTGCTTTTTCTATCTAACCTACATCCAGCAAAATCAGCATCCGAATATCCTACTAGCTCAAAAGATGATTCTCTAGAATACCATAATCCTATGGTCTGGGTCCCTTGTAGATATCTAAGGATTCTTTTTACTGCAACTACATGTGATTCCTTAGGATTAGATTGAAATCTAGCGCACATGCATACACTGAACATTATATCAGGTCTACTTGCAGTCAAGTACAGTAAAGCACCTATCATGCTTCTATAATATTTAGAATCTGCAGTTTTACCTCCTTCATCAAGATCAAGTTTGGTGGTTGTGCTCATAGGTGTTCCAATTGGTTTTGAGCTTTCCATCCCGAACCTCTTTAGTAGATCTTTGACGTACTTTTGTTGATTGATGAAGATACCTCCTTTTAGTTGCTTGATTTGCAGTCCAAGGAAGTAGGTAAGTTCTCCCATCATGCTCATTTCAAATTCACCTTGCATGCACTTTGCAAACTCTTGACACATAGATTCATTAGTAGCACCAAATATAATATCATCAACATATATTTGAACTATCAAAGTGTCATTTTTGTGAGTTTTTGTGAAGAGAGTTGTATCTATTCTTCCTCTTACAAAATCATTATCAATCAAAAATTTGCTTAGTCTTTCGTACCATGCCCTTGGAGCTTGCTTCAGCCCATATAAAGCCTTAGAAAGCTTGTAGACATGATTTGGAAGACTAGGGTTTTCAAAACCAAGAGGTTGTTCAACATAAACCTCTTCTTCTATAAAGCCATTTAAAAAGGCACTTTTCACATCCATTTGAAATAGCTTGAATTTATTAAAGCATGCAAAGGCTAATAACATTCGAATAGCTTCTAATCTAGCTACGGGAGCATAGGTTTCATCAAAATCTATTCCTTCCTCTTGGTTATATCCCTTAGCAACTAGTCTAGCCTTATTTCTAGTTACTATACCATTTTCATCCATTTTATTTCTATATACCCATTTAGTTCCAATAATTGAATGATCTTTAGGTCTTGGAACTAGTTTCCAAACATTGTTTCTCTCAAATTGATTTATCTCTTCCTGCATTGCAATTATCCAATCATTATCTTTTTCAGCTTCTATAAATGTCTTAGGTTCTACTTGAGACAAATAAGCTACAAAGTTACAAATATTTCTAATGGAAGAGCGAGTTCTTACCCCTTGTGAAGGATCACCAATTACTTGATCAATTGGATGATGATTTACATACCTCCAATCCTTGGGTAGATTTTCCTCTTGTTGACTTGAGGATGGTTGGTCCAAATTTGGAGTTGCCATCCCTTCATTTGTTTGAGAAGAACTCACTTTTGGGTCAACAATGGGAGTAGAAGTTTCCATTCTTTGAATAAAATCTGCATCATCTTTAAAGGAAACTTCTCCACTACTCATTGGGTTAGATTCATCAATAGTTACATGCACAGATTCTTCTACTACTAGAGTTCTCTTATTGAAAACTCTATAAGCCTTACTAGTAGTAGAATATCCTAAAAATATCCCTTCATCGGTCTTGGAATCAAATTTACCCAAGTTAGTTTTATTGTTATTTAAGATGAAGCACTTACTACCAAAGGCACGAAAATAGGAAATATTTGGTTTTCTCCCTTTCCATAGTTCATAAGGAGTTTTATCAAGCAGGGGCCTTATCAAAATTCTATTTAAAATATAGCAAGAAGTATTCACGGCTTCAGCCCAAAAATATTTTGGTAAATTATTTTCACAAAGCATTGTTCTTGAAAATTCTTCTAGAACTCTATTTTTCCTCTCAACAACTCCATTTTGTTGAGGAGTTCTAGGAGCTGAAAAGTTGTGATTAATTCCATTTTCATCACAAAATTTTGAAAAGCTTTGATTTTCAAATTCTTTGCCATGATCACTTCTTATGCTTGAAATACAAATTCCTTTTTCATTTTGTACCTTTTTGCAAAACTTTTCAAATCCTTTGAAAGCTTCATCCTTATAAGCAATAAAAATAACAAAGGTATATCTTGAATAGTCATCAACAATAACAAGAGCATATTGATGGCCACCTAGACTAATGGTACTAATTGGACCAAATAAGTCCATATGCAAAAGTTCCAAAGGTCTAGTAGTTGAGACAACATTTTTTGCTTTGAAAGATATCCTTGATTGTTTTCCCATTTGACAAGCATTGCAAATTTTGTTTTTCTCAAAATTGATTTTAGGAAGACCAATAACTAAATCTTTTCTTGAAACAATTTTTAGCAAGTTCATGTTTACATGACCAAGCCTTCTATGCCACAGCCATTGATTTTCACTAAAAGCAGGAAAGCATTTTTCATTATTTGAATGTAAGGATTTCAAATCAACTATATAGACATTTTCATGTCTATGGCCAATGAATTTGATCTTGTTGCTCTTGATGTCTATAACTAGACAATGAGAGGTTTCAAATGTGACTTTATATCCTTTGTCACATAATTGACTAATGCTAAGTAAATTTGGCTTTAAGCCTTGTACTAGCAATACATTATCTAAAGTTGAGAAATCATTACCGACTTTTCCATGCCCGATGATCTTTATTTTAGTATTGTCTCCAATGGTTACAAGTCCACCATCTCTTAGAGTTAGCTCCTTGAATACGCTTTTATCACCGGTCATATGCTTTGAGCAACCGCTATCAAGGTACCAACAGTTACCTTTCTCCTTGGTGTGAAGGCAAATCTACATCACACAAGGATATACGATAGCATTTTTAGGTACCCAAAATTTCTTGGGTCCTTTGGGGTTAGTCCTTGAAAATACGGTTCCTTTTGGGACCCATACTTTCTTAACAATATATGGTGCTCTATGAACATGTTGATGATGCACAGACCTATCATTATAGTCATAGAAATTTCTAGGAAATTTTATATGTGCATTCCTATAATCCTTAGGATGATAGTTCCTAGGATACATGATTCTATGGTAAGGGGTATGAAAATGCATGTCATTTCTAGAAAATGAACGATGATGCATTATAGGATACATGCTAGCATATGTATGCAAGTTATTTCTAGAATAGCTATGATGGTGATTCCTAGGTTGAACATGAGCAGAATGCATTCTTTGATTATACACATTGTTCCTAGAATGAGCATGATGATTATTTCTAGGATGTGTATGAGCATTTCTAGAATGAGCATACAAATAAGCATGAGTATTTTTAGGATGCTTCAATTTAGTATGATCATTTAAGTTTCTAGAGTTCCTCGGATTTATTAAGGGAGTGCTCTTAACAAGGTTAGGAGCTTTCGAAGTAGAAGCTCCATCTGCACAAGAGGCTTTCATGAATAAGCTCTCTTTTGTTTTTTGTTTTCCCAATGGAGAATATCCTACACCAGATTTTCCTCCACTTAATCTTTGGGAAGAAAGCACTTCATCAAGTTTTTCTTTACCAAGCATAAGTCTAGATACAGTGCTGTTTAATTCAGAAATTTTATTTTTCAAATTCTCATTTTCATCTTTAAGAAAATCTTGAGACGAATTATACAGTAAAGATGATAATTTTTCTTTTTCTTCTCTAAGAACTATTATTTCCTTAGAAAGAGATGATACTTCTTTCTTAAGAACAGAATTTCTAGAATCAAATTTCTTTAATTCTTCATGCATTTCATTTATGACTTCTAGTAATTCTTCACTACTAGTAACAATATTATTTTTTGAAGAGGGAGAAGATGTTACCTCACTTTCATCATCGATTGCCATTAAACAGAGGTTGGCAATCTCTTCGTATCCAATTTCTTTGTCTGATGACTCATTTTCTTCATCATCGCTCCAGGTAGTTGCTACCATAGCTTTCTTCTTGAAGCCCTTGTATGGTTTGCTTGAAACCGGACAGTCAGCTTTTATATGTCCTGGCTTCTTGCAGCCATAGCACATAAGTGGTTCCCTTTTTGAGGTGGGATCCTTTGAGTAAGGTTTCTTGCTTTTCTTCAAGAACCTATGAAATCGTCTGGTGATTAAAGCCATTTCACCATCCTCTTCACTGCTCTCTGCTTCTTGTTCTAATTCCTTTTCTTTGTTGCTCGTAGAAGCTTTGAGAGCAATTTGCTTCTTCTTCTTCTCATCATCATTGACGATGGGAGTCATTTCTTCCATCTCGTATGTCAATAATGACCCAAGCAGCGTCTCAACATCAAGCTTGTCAAGATTTTTGGCCTCTTGAATGGCTGTCCTCTTTGGTTTCCATTCTGGAGGTAGAGATCTTAAGATTTTTCTGGTTAGTTCAACTTCCTCAATATTCTTGCCAAGCAGTTTTAAACTATTTATAATAGTAGTAAATCGTGAGTGCATTTCAGAAATGGTTTCGTTAGGAGACATCTTAAAAGATTCATATTCAGAAATTAGCATGTAAATTTTAGACTTTTTTACTTCACTTGTTCCTTCATATGTGACTTGCAATTTGTCCCATATTTCTTTAGCAGAAACGCATGCAGATATTTTGTTATATTCAGAAATATCTAATGCACAATGTAGCATGCTTGTTGCTCTGCTATTGAGAGACATCGTTCTACAATCCTCGTCAGTAAACTCAGTTTTGAGTTTAGGCATTGTATGAAGAGTCTCTCCAATAACTATTTCTTTTGAGGGAATTTTAGGTCCCTCTTATATAATTCTCCATAGATTGTAATCTTGTCCTTCGACGAAGATTTTCATTCTATTTTTCCAGTAGTTATAATTTGATCCATTGAACAATGGTGGTCTAGTATAAGAGTGTCCCTCAGAGTAGTTATTTGCTGCCATTGGATCAACTCTAGGAATTTAAGCCTTATAAAGAGAACGAGGCTTTGATACCAATTGTAGCTCGAGGTTTCAACCCAAGAGGGGGGGTGAATTGGGTTTTTAAAAACTTTCGCGGAATTTATACAAGTTTATAAAAACTGATAAGCAACAAATAATTAATACAAGTAGAAAGCTGTAAATAAAGAGTTTAAGGAAAGATGATGCAAACACAGTTATAGTGGTTCGGCAATATCGGATTCGTTCCGACCTTACGTCCACTCTCTTCAAGGAACTCCTTGAAGTAATCCACTAAGAAAGCTTAGTCGCACAACTTAGCCGGGTGTTGCACAAACCGTACACAAGCAATTTACAGGAATTGCTTAAACCGAAAAATCCCCTTCCTTTCGGAAGTTTCCCCTTCCTCTCGGAAGTAATCCCTTTACAAAGATGGTGTAAAGTAAAAGGTAGAGAGACAACAAATGAAAGCTTATTACAACAGAAATGTCTCTCTTTCAAAGTAAAGCTTGAAGAAATGGCTCAATAAGATTATTTCAAAGCTTTTTGTGTTTCAAGAGTATAAAAACTTGATTATATGAGATCAACTCTTTTTGAATATGTGCTGCTTGTTATTGAATGCTTTGCTGAGAGGGTTTATATAGCAATCAATTAATATGGCCGTTTTGGACTTTAATTTCAAAAAGATTTACTTTAAAACGTTCAGATTTGGAGTCCAACGGTCATATTTTTGAACTACCAGTCGACTGGGTCGAGATACCAGTCGACTGGGTTCACTTGAAAAATATACGTTTTCAGACCTTCTGGGTATCCAGTCGACTGGTATATATCATCCAGTCGACTGGGGACTTTCTGTCCATTGTGCCAGTCGACTGGGTTGATTCATCCAGTCGACTGGGAAATTACTGGTCAAAGTACCAGTCGACTGGGTTAATTCATCCAGTCGACTGGGTACCTTCTGACCCATATACCAGTCGACTGGTATATGTACCCAGTCGACTGGGTTGTCTTCCAACCCAGTTTTTCTTCTGTTTTTCATTTAAAAACATTTTAAAATTAATGGTTTTAGAAAAACTATTTGTGTTTGAGCCATTGAACAAGCTAATACAATGTATGAGTGAGACTTACATTGGTTCTAAACCTTAAGACCTATACTAGATCTTCAGTCTTCACTTGATACTTGATTTGGTTCGAGTTTTTGCACTTTGTTCCTTGGTTGAATGTGTTTGATCCTTAATACAACTTAGTTTAAACATGTTAGTTAAATAACAGTTGTGTTTTGCCATCATTAAAATACGGGCGAGGGTCAACACTCTCTATGCTTCCATCAGGTTTATACTTGAGTTTATAAACCCATTTACAACCTATAACATTAGAACCCAAAAGAAGATTAACAAGGTTCCAAGTATTGTTTTTGTGGAGAGCAGTTAACTCATCTTGTATAGCTGCAATCCATTTGAGATCCTTGAGAGCTTGTTTCAGAATAGAGGGTTATGTGGGATTGACTGCTGCTAAATCAAGGATTTGTTTCTTCTTTGTTATACCTCGCATGACCTTGGTTGTCATTCATTGAATTAGTGGTGTTGTAGGATCGAGAGTTTGAGATAGTGAAACAAAAGAAGGTAAAGATGCTGCAAAATCATCTATAGAGGCTGGAGAGTCAATGGTTGGGGCCTGAAAAGTACTTGAGACTAAATGCATAGCATGACAAGCCTTTGTTGAGTCTGCATACTTTGGCTAGATGCTGGGAGTTTATGAGACCTAGTGATTGGGCCATAAAGACTTGTTCCTCGAGTCCTCCATTCAAAAAGGCATTGTGAACATCAAGTTGCCTTATTATCCAATTGAAACTGTGAGCTACTATTAGGATAATACAAATGGTGGCAGTTTTGACAACAGGGTTGAATGTTTCAAAGTAGTCTAGCCCATGAGTTTAGTTAAACCCCTTTGCTACTAATCTGGCTTTGTACCTCTCTATGCTTCCATCAGGTTTATACTTGAGTTTATAAACCCATTTACAACCTATAACATTAGAACCCAAAGAAAGATCAACAAGGTTCCAGGTATTGTTTTTGTGGAGAGCGGTTAACTCATCTTGCATAGCTGCAATCCATTTAAGATCCTTGAGAGCTTGTTTCAGAGTAGAGGGTTATGTGGACTTGACTGCTGTTAAATCAAGGATTTACTTCTTCTTTGTTATACCTCGCATGGCCCTGGTTTTCATTTGTTGAACTGGTGGTGGTGTAGGATCGAGAGTTTGAGATAGTGAAACAAAAGTAGGTAAAGATGCTGCAGAATCATCTATAGAGGCTGGAGAGTCATTGGTTGGGGCTTGAGAAGTACTTAAGACTAAATGCATAGCATGACAAGCCTGAGATGGAAGAGATATAAGGGTTGGAGAACAAATCTGAGTACCAACTTCAGATTGTTTATCAGATAAGGATGGGGATTTTAGAGGATACACAGTTTCATCAAAAACGACATGGGGAGTAACATAAACTCTACCAGACTTGTAATCAAGACACAAATACCCTTTATGATTTGGACTGTAGCCAAGGAATAGGCTATGAACAGATCTATATTGAAGTTTATGATTGTTGTAGGGACGAATAAAGGGATAGCATAGACAACCAAATATGCGAAGTGACTTGTAGTTTGGCTGTTTTGAAAAAAGCAGTGAGTATGGAGAATCAAATTGCAACACCTTACTCAGCATCCTGTTGATAAGGTAGACTACTGTTTGAAAGGCGTACTACCAATACTTTAAGGGCATGGAAGCATGAGCAAGGAAAGCTAACCCAGTCTCTACAACGTGTCTATGTTTTCGCTCAACTCTACCATTCTGAGCTGAAATGTAAGGGCTAGAGAACCTGTGTTGAATACCAGCAGTTCTAAGGAAAGAAAGAAAGGCACGAAATTCTCCTCCATTATCAGATTGAAGACACTTGATCTTGGTTTCAAACTGATTTTCAATCTGCACCTTAAATTGTTTGAAAATAGGCAAGGCTTGATCTTTAGTTTGTAAAGGATAGAACCATGTATATCGTGAATAATCATCAACAACAAAAAAATGAAGTATTTACTCCCAAAGGTAGACTTAATAGGAGCAGGACCCCATATATCAGTGTATATCAATTCTAGAGGCTTAAAGACACGAGAAGAGGATAAGTGCAATGGTAATCTGTGGCTTTTAGCTAATTGACATAATGAACAAATCTGTGTCTTATTATTAGAAGAAGAAATGTGACAAGCATTCATGATTTTGTTTACGATATCAGAATAAGCATGGCCTAATCTACAATGCCATAGCTGATTATTTCTAACAAAGGAAGAAATATTAGATATCTGTTCTTGACTATTATTAACAATAACATAAGCTTTCTTTGGACTAAAAGTAGGGAACCTGTAGAGACCATTTTCATGCTTGCCTTGAGCAAGAATCTTCTTCATAAGCTTATCCTTCACAAGAAAAGAATGAGGATAAAACTCAATCAAAACATTATTGTCTGAACAGAACTTAGACACACTTATCAAATTTGTTGAGATGAAGGGAACATGAAAAACCTTTCTAAGCTTGAAAGAGTGAGAATTAGTAATTAAATCTTTAGAACCAAAGCTCGAAATAGACAGTCTCTTACCATTTCCAATGGTCACTCGATCTGCTCTTGTATAGTTGGTGAAATTGTTAAGACTAATAGCATTCTGAGTGAGATAATGGCTAGCACCTGAGTCCATAAACCAACTCTTTTCTGTAGCAATGTTAGTCTAAGCAACCATGGCAAGAATTGAACTTTGATTTCCAGGAGATTAAGAACTATTATTTTGTCCTTCTTGGAAAGAAATATCAAATCTATAATAACAAACATGAACAGTATGACCAAATTTACTACATAATTGGCACTGAGGTCGATCATTCGAACTGGAATTCCCTCTTCCATTTGGTCAATTTTTGCCTCCTCGGCCTCGACCTCTGTTGTAACAAGAATTGGTGTTGTTACCTTGAGTAGTTCCTTGACTACAGCCACCATAACTCTTCCTTCCACCACCTATGTTATTAGAAGAGGATGCAAATCTAGCAGTCATTCTATAGACACTCTCAATTGAGCTTTGTTGCTCTAGGCGATTTTTAAAGGATAGCAGCATGCTATGGACTGCTTCAAGAGATATCATGTCATCTCTTGTATTGAGAGCAGTAACAACAGCATTATAGTCTGCACCAAGACCTCCAAGAAGGTTCATAATCTGATCTTGATCAGATACAAATTCACCAATTGCTGCCAAGCTATTTGCAACTCCTTTAATTTTCGTGATATAGTCTATCATAAAAATAGATCCCTTCTTTGTGGTTTGTAATTTAAGCCTAAGTTGCATAATTCGTGCTATTGAAAAAGAGGAAAAAATCTTTTCTAAAGCTACCCAGGCAAAGTGAGAAGAAGTGTGGCCAATGATCTGAGCCATAATACCTGGTGTAAGAGAATAATAGATCCAACTGAGGATGGTGCGATCCTATCTCCTCCAAGCAACAAAGGCAGGGTTGATTTCTCTATAATTCAATTGCTTTTCTAGACAGATTGAGGTTCTTTCGATGAAATCTTCAAAGCCATTAGTGAAGATAACGTTGTCAATCTGTGATCTCCACAACACATAGTTGGATCGATCGAGCTTCACTGGTCAAGTATGATTAAGCATCTGAAGAGTAAGAACAGATGCCATTGTAGATCCTTGACCAGAACCAATCAAACCTGAGAAAGATGGTGTTTGAGAGCTAGCAGAAGACA